>JBBBDQ010000157.1:1320000-1507500 GCA_037127315.1 Ascarosepion bandense | reverse complement strand
GAAGACAGAAGACGACAATTGACGTTGCATTTAAACATTTGGCGATTGCAACTGTCAGGGAAGCAAGTATATGAAAATGAGTTCCACAGGCGGGAAGTACGAGAAAAGAAGTGGCGGTTACATTTGACTGTTTTGACGGGGAAAAGGCGGAACTTAGTTGCCAGTCTAGCAGCACGGGTAAATTTATACGGTCGAGGCACCAGGGAAAGAATCTTGTCAGAGCAAAAGCCCTAATAATATTTGTAGAAAAGACAGAGAGAAACCACATCCAGTCGGCGAGAAAGTTATTAAAGTCAGGGTGCTATATCAGGATCGATCGGGGGGGGGGGGGGGATAGTCAATAACCTCGAGATAAAAAAATAAAAAAAACACCCTTCCAGATACGGTAAAAGTATTCAATGCACGGACGATGTGCAAGATGGATTCTAACGAAAAAAATCTCCTGGCCCGACATAGTGACCCAAACTTCTTAGCAATAGATGTAGCTATTGATTCAATGTAGTCGTTCCTCTTGAGGTCGGTTGAGAGATTGAGACCAAGGAGGCGCAGTGTGTTGCTTTCTTGAAGACTAGCGTCGACCATAAAGATAAAAGTTAGTAAAGTTTCTTAGTGGAAGTTAAGGGAAACTTAGGAAAATGTATTACTTATTCACGCAACAAGTACAAAAAAGAATAAACACTGAGAAAATTTCTAAAAGAAACATTTTTCAGTTGAATTGTAAATGTCTCAAAAAGCCCTGTTTGTCAACAAACTATGTTATAAAAATAAAAGCAATTCATAAAGAATAACATTTAATAAAAGGCGGACACTTAAGTGAAAAACATTACCTTTTTCTTGCTGATATTAAAAAATTTTAATAAAATTTTGTGGGTGTGTTGAGACCGATGCAGTATTATGAACATAACTCAACGTAATTAAAGTTCATATTTTATATACCGATGATCGAGTCAGGTCATCGATGACTAAACTGTTCCCCTCACCAAGCTTTTCTGGTGAAGGTGACTAGACACCCAGCCAGTGGCGGACCTACATTTCGAGGGCCCTTAAGCTTTAAAAACATATGGGGCCACTTTGCAATCAGCAACAGCAGATTCAAGGATCCAATTACCAAAATGTAAGCCATGAACAGATTCCGGCGAGCTCAATGAGTCCATACAGCTGAGAGTTCAGGCACTGCCAGCATCCAAGAAAATTTTAAAATTTTGCTATATATATATATATATATATATAGCAAAATATATTTTACTCATTTATATATATATATATAAATTAGTAAGGAACGAAGTAAATATAAATACCGTTCATTAATTTAAAACAGCCAGGGCTTTCACAACTGGTAGTAAAGTTTAATAACTAGTAGGAAAGAGAATGAACTGGGCCCATGCTACTTCGCTATTGTCTCTGTAATGAACTGACCTGACGCAACCTTGATATTGTCTCTTTCTCCGATGTGTCGTTCCGAGTCGATATCCGCTGTATTACAACGCACATTGAAGTCATCATTGCTATTAATGTCTTACTATTATGTCGGAGGTGTTTCCGGTTCTGGTTTTAGTTAAAACCAAAACGGGGTGAAAGTTTATTAGTTGTTCAGTGCTGTGGACGTACATATAATCTAACGAAAACCTGTATTATCTGATGTCGATGTATATATACGTTTGCAAGACACACTGAAATATCAGTCCCTATTACTTGTGTTATAAACTAAGTTGCGTTTAGTTCATGTGGCACAAAGCCGAAAGTATGGGTGAACTTAACTAAGTAGTGCTGAGTGGTATTTCCAAATCATATAATAGCGTTTATTTTTTGTTGTTGTTTTTTTTTAATCATTTCATTCCAAGCAAGACATTCCACTGCCACTAATGCGCAGGGGGCTACATAGGGGACCGTGATGAGAAACAGTGGTTAGTTGTAGAAAATGTAAAAAAAAAATCCTTTCGAAAATTACTGCTTTCTACAAGCAGTGGTTTTTTTTGGATTTTTTTTAATCATATCACCCCGAGCAAGGTGGTAACGCCACTGACGTGCAGGGGGCTACGTAAGAGTGAAAAGATTTGAAAATAGAAAGCCGGAAACCACATCCTAAACGGGAAACAAGGGATAAGCCTCTTCACCCGTTCAATAGACGTGGGTGGAGTGTAAACCGGGCGATAGTTTAGTCTATCTCCCCCAATTGAAAAAAAAAAAGAGAAAAGAAAAAAAAAATAAGAGTAAAAGTTTGGTTTCTTTTATGATCAAAGAGGAACAGGCGTTGCAACCGACGTTATAACAAGAAGATACAAAAAAATCCTTTCGAAAATTACTGTTTTCTGCAAGCAGTAGTTTATGTATTATGTCTTTTTTTTTAACCGCGAGGTTGTAAAAATCACCAGGTTGGGAAACTGGCGCGGGATATCCTTCTCTTAATGAGGGTGAATGGGCCTCTCTTAAGCCGTGGTAGGCAACCCATCTAGTGATGGTGTCATGATAAAAACACCCTTGGTAGCTCTGGCGAAGCATCAAGTATTCAGCTACTGACAAGATTTTGAATCTCGGCCGAGGCCGCAGAATGATGCTAATGATGATAGGAAATGTCGGAAGGAGGGTGATAGACGGATGAGGATACCGAGGATGGGGGTTGAGTAGATGGGAAGAGTGAGAGAATGGATGCGAGTTAGTGTCATAAGAGGTGTCTATTGACCTTACATTTAAATTCCTGGTGATTGTAGCTGTCGGGGAAGCAAGTATATGGAAGGGAATTCCACAGGCGGTAAGTGCGAGAAAAGAAGCTGTTTACAATACTATTAATTAATTAATTAATTAATACTATTTATTCTGACATATTTTTACTACATGATATTCGTGTGGGGTTTATTTGCTCTTAGTCTATACTGCCGAGGATGTGCGTTGTGGTGCATTGGATATCGGGGAGTCGAGTTCGAATTCCAGCTGAATTCATTGCCTTCACTTACGCGCAAATACCCTTGGGAAAGGTATTAATCCGTCTCTTCCTTCCAGTTATGGGTTAAATAACAGAACAGATTGGGTTCTAGCCTTGGCTGGCAACCAGTCTACCGCAGAAAGCAATGGCAGCCTACTGCGAGATAATCTTCTGCCCAGTCAGTCATGTCTCTTTCGAGACATGATCGCCCAAGCGTGTATCACGTATGGGACTTAAGTGACTGACTATAAAGACCAGAAGAGAAGCACCCATGAAAATTGTCGTCAATGGTTTTACGTTATTTATAATCTAATAAATGGCGAATATCCTGTTTTTTCCCAAAACGGGTCAGCACAGCCAGGCAACAGTGACAGCGTTAAATATAGCCGTCATTTGCTGACGCTAAGGTGATTTTTAAGCGCAGCTAAGACGTGGCACAAGGCCAAAAGTATAGGGCACCCCGTAAGAATCGAACTCACTACTACAATTGTTGCGAGACAAGCTTGTTAACCATTACACCGTGTCGTGGTACTCATTGATGCTATAAGTAAACTAGTAAAAATTAAATTATTTTCTGTTATATAATTCTAGAAAACAAAATTCGTCAATATATTTAAGAATTCTTCATAACGTATTTTTAGGGCGGGACGGTGACAATTCCCAAACACCCTCGTTTGAGAATTAAAAAAATAAAATAAATAAACTGTACTTTGTTAGGATTATCTTTAATCGACATATCGCTTGGTATTTTTTGCTTGGTGCTAATCTCTCCCTTGATCCGAATAATTGCCGCTGTAAATGCTATTCTCTCTCTCTCTCTCTCTCTCTCTCTCTCTCTCTCTCTTTTCTTTCACACTCTCACTTATGCATACATGTGCATACCTGTTCTACTCTCTCTCTCTCTCTCTCTCTCTCTCTCTCTCTCTCTCTCTGCAATACACACATGCACACAATTACTTTTTTATGTTGCTCATATGTTCACCGTCTCAACGCCCGTTCTGCTCTGACCTTCCTATTCAGATGTGGATGAAGGCCGTTCAAGAACAAAGTAATCGACGCGTGGAATCTCGGTCCAACAAACTGGTATTCA
This sequence comes from Ascarosepion bandense, assembly GCA_037127315.1. Lineage (NCBI taxonomy): Eukaryota > Metazoa > Mollusca > Cephalopoda > Sepiida > Sepiidae > Ascarosepion > Ascarosepion bandense. Next base: position 1,503,490 of record JBBBDQ010000157.1, on the reverse strand, counting down.
CGTTATCTCGCTCACAAAGAAAATACTGCTGGATTGCTATGTGATGTCAGTTCTTCAATACAGCAGTGAATGCTGGACAATATCATCGAAAATGAGGACAAAACTTGAAGCGGAAATGTGGTTCTACAGAAGGATGCTACGGATATCGTGGACTGAGCATGCAAGCAACGATGAGGTGTTGGAAAGAATGGCAACAAAAGGGAAATTAATACTGAGCATCAGGAAGAGACAACTGAAGTTCCTGGGACATGCAATAAGGAAGGAGAGCTTGGAGAACCTGATACTGACTGGCCAGATAGAAGGGAAAATAGACAGAGGAAGGCAGCGGATAACATATTTGCAGGGCCTGATCAGGTGGATGACGGAACGGGGGTTGCGAGGTGTAACAGGAGCAAACATACTAAGAGCCACAAAGGATAGGATGACGTGGAGAACCATGATCGACTACGTCCTGAAGGGACAGGGCACATAGAAGAAGAAGAATGTTTGGAACGCTAGAACTCACGATAAACGATACTTCGCTCTCCTGTCGCTTTTCAGGCCTCCACCGGTCATTTTAGGCGCTGATTTCATTCCACAACTCTTGCCAGGGTTACTCCTATCTCTATATATACACACACACACACAGGCTTACGGACACATCAGGTTGAAAAACCGGTTCCCGAACAATTAACGTCGAACCTGGTCAGTATCTAAATGGGTTATCACTTGAGAATACCAGATGCCATAAGTTTTGATGTTCAGGTAGTGTAACAGATAATGGGTTAGAATTGTTAATTAGAGAGCCGCGTTCGAATTAAAAATAATGGGTTACCCAATAATCGAACTCACAACCTTAGAGAATGGATTGCAAGACGATCGCTGTTAACACTGAAGCAAAATAAATCGCTTTAAACATTTCTTAAGCTTTCAAATTTATTAAAAAAACATTATATAAATTACTTACAATCGCCTTAACACCCTCACCTGTATTGGTATTATTAAATTATTTCGGCCATTGTGTTCTCCAGCCCTCAGTTAAACTTCAGGGAATTCTTTATTTAATCTACGGGAAGCCATTGTTTTCACTCCGTTGGCCGTGTTTGGGGACATCTTATCCTTTTTTTTTTTTCATAGTACTGCTCAGTTATAGCTAGTTTTGTTTCCACCGAGTCCGAGTACGTACTACCCAACCATGCGTTTGAACTCATGGTTATTACGTCATCAAATTCACCAGCAAACGCTGTTGGTTCTTAACAAGACCATCTTTTCACAATGTCAAATGATCAATGAGGCTCGTCTTATTAATTTGCATGAGCTGTGCACCACTCCAACCTACTGCGGGATAATCTTCTGCCCAGTCAGTCATGTCTCTTTCGAAACATGATCGCCCAAGCGTGTATCACGTATGGCACTGACTGTGCACCACCCACTGCACATATTTTGGTGCTTCCTGGTGCATCATTGCAAATGTCCCATGAGAGTTGAGATATTACTGGGGTGGACCACACAGTTAATTCTGTAATTCATCATCAGAATGAGGAGTGCTTCCAGGTAACTTAATTCAAAGAGACCTCCTTTGATTGTACCGCGACAGCTGTGATATCAATGTGCTTTATTTAAATAAAAATGTTTCCTCAACTTTATTAATTATTTCACCCAAAGCAAAGCAATAAATCCACTAAGATGCAAGAGGTTACTGTGTGTCAAAGAACATGAGAAAATGAAAAACATTATTAAGGAAAGAGAACAATTATATAAAAAAAAAAACGAATTAAGAAGACAGAAAATAACAATTGACATCGCATTTAAATTTGTGGGGATCAAAATTAACGGAAAATAAGTCATAAGAGAGTTTCACAAGTGAAAAGTGAGGGAGAAGGTGCTGTTAGCATAGAACTTACGGTTTCATTTATCAATTTCAAGTATAAAAAAATGAGACCTAGCTACCAATTAAGTCAGTCATGTGCCATACGTGATACACGCTTGGGCGATCATGTCTCTTTCGAGACATGACGGACTGGGCAGAAGATTATTCCGCAGTAGGCTGCTATTACTTTTTGTAGTAGACTAGTTGCCAGCCAAGGCTACAGAAACCAATCTGTCCTGTTATTTAACCCATAACTAGAGGGAATGGACGGATTAATACCTTTCCCTAGTGTATTTGCGCATAAGGGAAGGCAAGAAATTCGAACTCGTAATTAAGTACTGCACTTAAATTCATAAAGTTGAAGTACCAAAGAAGAAAGCTCATAAAAAATAATTGCCATGAAAATATCACATTATTAAATGTTACAGTGGTGAGAAAGTGATTAAAGCTGAGATGTTAGATCAATACTGATAACATTGCATATTCTTTGGATTTTATCAAGAATCACTAAATACATAGAAGCATCAGATCAGATGTGACAGCATATTCAATACATGGACAAATGGTAAGATAGATTCTGGCAAGAAAAATTGCTGAGCAGGAAACAGTGACCAAATTTCCTAACAGCATTTCAATTTAACTGTTCATCATTCATTGCAAGAATGATGCTACCAATAAATTTACCTTTTTTAACAATCAATCTTGCTTTCTTTTTTTTTTTAGATATGAGTTAATTTTGTTCCTTACTTCAATAAAGTAAGTAGTAGTCAAAAAGCAGAGGTATGGTGACTTTCAGTCATACAGTATAAGTTTTGTTCTAAAATTATAAACCAGTATGCCTCCAGATTCACAACTACTGAATCATCTCAGTCATGTTACTCATCTGAAACGTATTCATCATTTTAATATATTTTCAGAGTTTGTTTCATCCTAAGTAAAAAGTCAAGTGAGAAATCTGAGTTCTGAAAATAAGCCTATCTCCAGACAAGTATTGATTGGAAACAGTCTTTAGCATGCTAGAAATTATTTTGGATGGATAGTGATGGGTTTAGGGTGAAATAAAATAAACAAAACAGTCCAAATTTTAAAAAAAAAGGCATAATGGTATCATAAAATTTCTTTCAATTCACTATTTTCTGGTATTTCAGTATATTATTTTAACTTTTACTAAATTCTATTTTCTTATGTTGCTATGACATTTATTGGCTGGTTGATGCAATAATATTCATTAGGACATAGTTTGGTTTTGTAGTATTATGGTGGAAAAGGTTTCGTGCTTAATTTCACACGAAACCAAGAAAATCTGATGCAGCCTAACCTGAGATGAAGATCCACAAAATTCCCATTGTCATTAGTGACCAAAAGGAATGAACAAATGTAAGCCTGGTTGCTCATATACGCACACATGAGACAAACTGCTGGACAGATGGCTATATAAAAAAAACTCCACCATAGAAGAGTAAAGCAGTTTATGCAGATTAAATTAGAAGTCAAGAATACGAGGAAAAGAAAAACATTATTAAAGAGAGATAACAATAAAAATATGAATTAAGATGACAGACATTAACGATTGGCATTGCATTTAAATTTTTGAAGACTAAATTAACTGGAAAGCAAGAAACTTGAGTTTCATAAGCGAGAACTGCGAGAGAAAAAACTCTTAGCATAAAGTCCACGGTTGCATCTAGCTATTTCAACAGTTAAATGATGAGAACTATCCATTAATCAACTACTTCACTTAAATTCATAAAATCTAGGTACCAAAACCGAAAACCTATCAGAACAATTACCATCAAAATATTTATAGAAAAGGCACAGGGAAGGATTGAACTCCTAACCTGGTACCTCGGCTTCAGTCACTCCCCAGCCACCATAAAGTTGCCTCCATGTGCTTTTTCTATGAATATTTTCCTGGTAATTGTTCGGATCAGCACTTCGCTATAGTATCTAGATTTTATTAATTTAAGCGCAGTACTAGATTGGCGGCAAGGTCTCATCAATTTATAGTTGAACTGACTAAATGTAACCGTAAGTTCTATGCTAACATTGTTTTTCTCACACTTCTTGCTTTGGAACTGACGGTTCCAGGCTTTCCGGCCAACTTTGATATTCAAAATTTTAAATACAATATCAATTGTTATCAACTGTCTTCCAGATTGTTATTCTATTGTTCTCGCTCAATCATATTTTCTGTTTTTTAATTCTTTCACACTCAGAAACTCCTTGTGCCTTAGTAGCTTCCCTACTTTGCTTGAGGTAAATTTGATTAGGATATATATAGATATAGATATAGATAATACAAAAATTTCGAAATTTAATTCTGTTGGATGGCCATTTCAGCGAGGAAATTCTCGCTCCATCAGCGACGGTGGAAAATAAAACCTTTATTAATTCAAATGTGTTAGAAGATTTCTATACCGGAAGGACGAATAAATATAGGTTTTTGGGATTTACCTTTTTGCTCATCCTTTTGGATTCAAAATAATATATATATATATATATATATATATATATATATATATATATATATACCGAGAAGGAAGACTTTCTTAACTTTGATTTAATTTTTTCAGAATTCTTACATGTTTCCTTTTTGCTTGAGATAAGGAATGTAAAAATGTTCCATAATTATATAATTTGCATGCGCTTTCAGCAACTTCACTGGCCATTCTCAAGTTTTCGATGTTGTTATTTTATCCTCATGTTTTAACTGTAATGTAATTTATTTTGTTTTTTCAAAAAAGGCGTTCTTTAAGAGCTATCACGTTTAAACTTTCAAAACTCCATTTCCACTGTTAAATAAAGTAATGTTAATGGTAGGAGAAATTGCTTGATAAATAGTGTTTCACCTATAGCGAAATGCTTTTGATATAGCGATTTAAATCGTATTTCTATATTTTTAACCAAGAAAAATTCAACTTGGGAAAAACTTTGAAAACACACACACACACACACACACACACACACACATATATATATATATATATATATATATATATACAAAAACATATATATCAGTCAGTTAAGTGCCATACGTGATACTCGCTTGGGCGATCATGTCTCGAAAGAGACATGACTGACTGGGCAGAAGATTATCCCGCAGTAGTTTGCCATTGCTTTCTGCGGTAGACTGGTTGCCGACCAAGGCTATAGAACCCAATCTGTCCTGTTATTTAACCCATAACTGGAAGGAAGAGACGGATTAATACCTTTCCCAAGGGTATTTGCGCGCAAGTGAACATATATATACATATATAATACATATACTATCTGCATAGCCCGGCGTTGCTCGGGCGTAATGAAAGCTTTAAAACTAATCCATGGTCCTGGAGCTCAGACTCTTTGGACGTTGGCACGAAAGACTAAAAAGCAATAGTTGTTTCCAGTTAAAGCGAAACCGTAGACTGAAAGAAAAATAAATGGATGTAAGTCAAATTTTGATTTCCTGGTATCGATATCAAATAAGTCTTTTTCGTCGTAAACTGAATTTAAGCTAAAATTAAAGCTAAAATAAAATTGCTGAAATAAATACAGACATACAGGCAGATAAACAGACACACGCACAAACATCTTCTCTTATATATATATATATATATATATATATATATATATATATATATACATATATATTATCGATTTTCTGCACTATTGTAAGAACTGCAACCTTGAAATGTCTGAATATCGTTTCTTATGTCTTTGTCTATGAGTGTATCAAATTTGATTACAGTCGGACCACTCCTTCTATAACCCGACACAAAACCTAGCTAAGAACACTCGCAGACGCTTATAGTAGAACTGTGTAAATTTTCAAGAAAATCGGTTCTGCCGTTTTGAAGTCTATAGGTAACAGACACACACACACACATATACACGCACAGAGACAAAGTCACCCATTTATTAATAAGTTTATATATACACACACACATATATATATACATATACGCATATATACACACACGCACACACACACACACACACACACATATATATATGTATGCACGTATACATATATATATACATATATGTATATATTTCTCTCTCTATATATATGTATATATATACACAAACACACACATAGGATTATTATGGAGAAGTTTGTCACTTAACTGCCCAGAGTCCTGCCGACTTCGATGTTTCATGAAGGCACCACTATGATATCTTTACTCCTCAATTCTTTTTTCAATCTGTTTCAGCCTTCATTTATATATATATAAATAATATTATATATATATATATATATATATATATAATTTATTTATTTGAACATTATTTTTAATCGATACTCGTATTTGAGTAGATATTCTGTTTTTAATCAACCAGTATATTGATATATTTATTTCTACCGGCCCGATTTTTCACGATAAATTTTGTTTCGAAAATGTGTGTCACTCGGCAGGATTCGAACCTGCGACCTCTATCGACATAGGGGAAGCCATCAATTGATCTGCTACGTCTTAGACCACTCGACTAAATATACTGTTTGATTAAAAACAGAATATCTACTCAAATACGAGTATCGATTAAAAATAATGTTCAAACAAATAAATTAAATATGTCTGTTGTCAAAACCATTTCGTTAATCTACAGGATTTCCGTAAATATATATATATAATTTTTATATTACTCCTAGCGTTTCCAAGCGTCCCACAAAATGCGAGTTTGTCCTGCAAATTTTTTTTTTAATCATATCACCCCGAGCAAGGTGATGTGCAGTTTAGTCTATCTACTCCAATTAAAATACACAATAAATTCAAACACGGTTTTATTTCACTCTGAAGTTCGAATTGTGCTCTAATGTTGCACTGACCGTATAAAATACCTGAATGATAATCTGTTTACGAAACCCCAGCCTCAAACCACAATCATAGATTTTATTTTAGGGGGTTTGACTGATATGTTCTTCAATGCAAGATTAAACCCTTTGACATGGTTTAATAGGTCACATGCTTCTATGGACCGGAACCTCTTTTTCTCTTTCTATGTCCCACCTTGCAAACAGCTTAATCAAAAAAAAAAAAAAACATCAGTTATCTAGAGGAGAAAAAAATCATTTACCTGGAGGAGAAAAAAACATGGAATGAGCAGGAGTTCTCTGGTTGCAGAGATAGGCAAGACTTATACCTTGGCTTAATATACAATGATTGATGACTGGGGATAAGTGACACAGTCAAGTACAAGGGCATATATCAATCAGTACTAATTAACTGAATACTGTATTTGGAAGTAAGAATTGCGAACACTAAGAAGTAACTGAAAATCAACCATCAGAAGTGGTTTGGCTACACCATCGGAAGATCTGCCAACGCCACAAGGCAAAGCCTGACCAGGAGCCCACAGAGAAAGAGTAAGAGAACCCCCCCAACCCAAGAAAAGGGTCCGGGGACACAGAAATAGACTGAGAAAATTTGATATTTCTAGAGGAATCTGACAATAAATCCAAAGTAAAGTGCACTTAAGGAACAGTGGTCTATGAACCTCAAGGGACAAAGACCATAACTGAAGATACGATTTGCGTATTTTAGAAAAGTGCTCCTATAATCTATAGAGCAAACCTTTATGGCAAAAAATCATGCAGTGGGCAGCAGCTCTCAAGTTGTGTAGGTAGGCAAGCGTCAGCAGGCCGATACATTGACTTGATATGCAGTGATCGATGGTGTTCAAGTAAAGGGACATTGATCAACAAATACTAGTTAGGTTAATGCGGCGATTACTAATAGAACACAAGAGAATTATAAATACGATTTTTTTAGTTTAGGAAGGTGATCCTATGAGCCAGAGAGTTATGCTGACAGGAGGTTATCTCCTGGCAGATTCAACCTAGCCAGACAGGTCCATTCGTAAGAACCAGACAAAACTTTATTCACATAAGCAAATCTCAATGACAAAAAGTACTGGAGTTTGCAAAGAGGAGCAAGCATCAACCGACCGATATATAATTATTTTCTAAGCGCCGCTTAGATGTGGCACAGACCGAATGTATGGGGTAACCCAGTGAAGATCGAACTCATTACTCAGTTATAACAGGTTCTAGCGAGACAAACTTGGTAACTATTACACCACGTCAAGGTACCCCAACTGACCGATATATATATATATATATATATATATATATATATATATATATATATATATATATATATATATATATATTCTATTAAATATAAGAGACAATGAATGTCTATTATGTTTAATCATGAGCCGTTCTAAACGTCGTATTTTTGCTTTAATTTCAGTTGAAAATAAAGACAAAAATTCTCCAACATTTGGATAATTATTTATTGGTTTTCTTCTAAGCTTTCGGCTCACATGAGCCATCTTCAGAGAGGTTGTTTAAAGTGAAATATTATAAAATCCACCATCACCGACGATTTTATTTTGTGTTGACATAAAACTCCGCTTGGCAACGGCAATAGTTACCAAAAATAATAAACGCAGTTCTTAAGTTTGCGATGCGGTTTTATGACGTCACGCCGCGGGATAGCGCGAAATGACAACAAAACCATGTAGTCAAATGCAATGTAATATGTTATTTCCTGTTTAAAAGTTGATTTTATTGAGTGTTGGTTGTTTTGATTTGATGTACATGGCCTCCAATATCTGCAGGTTCCACTTGCTGTGTGTATGAGTAAGGATCACCGTATTGTTGACCAAAATCTGTCTGATATGACCTACATGTTTATGTTTTTCAGAGAAATGTTGTTTAATAGTACTCTGATCAGAAAGATGACATGTAAGTCTACGGGAGAGCGTGGTTGTGGTAAAACCAATATATGTACTAGGTTTTTGATTAGTATCAGATATATATATGTGTGTGTGTGTGTGTGTGTGTGTGTGTGTGTGTGTGTGTGTGTGTGTGTGTGTGTGTGTGCAACAAGCGATAGCGGTTAAGTACATTGGCATGGATCAACCATTACTAGTTAACTTAAGACAACAGTCGCTAGTAGGAGTTGCAACTATTAGTAGTAAATTGTACTTAAAATACAAGTATAAATGCAACTGTGAGAAATGGTATGACTAGTTAATCAAATTCTTCCTACAAGATCGCTCATTGCATGGGTCAAGGAGGAATGCGTCCTCCCGTGGGAAGTCAGTCTGGTATAGGATCGTGAGAGGTAGAAAAGAATGGAAAAACAATGTTTGAGTCGGCACTAAATAAAGAAGAAAGAAGATCGCTGTATAAATAAATCAGTTGTAAATGACAATATTAGAAAAGAAAACCTGGCTACTAAAAATAAGAGATGCGTCTAAATTTAATTTCTCTTTCTATTTTTAGTAACCAGGCTTTATTTTGTAATAATAATATTTACAGCTGGCTAGTTCAGATATTAATCACTGATGTATTTAAATGTATATTATAAATAAACTTGCTTTACAAATACTGTTTATATATATTGAGCACTGTTTTGACTTAATGTTTTCAACGTTGTTAATATTTTCTTCGTTCTTCATCCAGATCAAATGGTAGCTTCCCCTATGTAAATAGGGGTCGCAGGTTCGAATCCTGCCGAATGGCACACATTTTCGTAATAACAATTTATCGTAAATAATCAGGCCGGTAGATATAAATATATAATACTGTTTAATTAAAAAACAGAATATCTACTTAAATACGGGTATCGATAAAAAATAATGTTCAAATAATTCATATATATATATATTTATATATATATATATAAAGGAAAACTCAACACGTCATTTCAAGTGGTTTTAAACTATAGTTCATTTCTATGAGCTAATTTGCTTATTTCATCAGACCTTACAATATTCCTTCCATTTGGTACAAAAAATTTTGCCAGAATCATAGAAATGAACTATAGTTTATAAGCACTTGAAATGACGTGTTGAGTTTTCCTTTATAAATGTAATATTGCTCTGGATAACACCTACTAAGATCTCTATATAGATATAACACTTAATATTTTATATATTAATCTTCTTGGATTATCCTCACCGTTTACGGACTATATATATATATATATATATATATATATATATATATATATATATATATGAACAAATATAAATAAATTATCAAATATATAACAGATATATAACAAATTGGCAATTATAAAACGTATATTAATAAACAAGTGTAGTATATTACGCTGGAAAACAACGACAACGAGGAACACGTATCTATAAAAATATAATCTTATATTTTATTCTTCGTCGGTGACGCTAGTGTAGAGCAGGAGAGCAGCCGGAGAGAGTTGCGTACACGAAGGGGATATCGGGAGTCGTTAGCCAGTCTTTGTCTCTTCAGCCAAAACTACAGACTTTATATAAACCCAAAACTCTCGCATTTTTTATTTTTCTGGTTGTCGATGTTTTCGCGTCATCTACGGCCGGATATATCTGTCAACCAGGTTATATATCTTGCATATCTTGTCCTAGGTTGGCTTTTATCTATGGCCGGGTGTATCTGTCAACTATATCCTTACCTGTGATCGCCTTTCAAGTCGGTTGTCGCTTGTGTTTTCGTTTTTTTTTTTTTTTTGCATCCTGCTGACATCATCTTCGGCCGGACATATCTGTCAACCACACTTTTCTTTTTTTTGACCTCACCTACGAATGGATGTACTTGTCAATTACCTCTGTCGTTCAAGTTAATAAATTACACTAGCAAATATAAATAAACTAGCAAATATAATACAAATATATGACAAATATAGATAAACTAACTCAACAACTTCAGTATCTAAATTGAGACATAACAACATATCAACTTCTTGTGGGTGATTTAATGCCGAAAATTAATTTTCTTAGTAGTTTTGAAGTAATAAAAGTATGTTATTTTGCTTTCACAATTGAATACATGGTAGATGATACTCAGCTTTTGGGTTTCTTTGTTTGTTCAGCGGCATATCATTTTTTATGGGTCATTTAATGCCGAAAATTAATTTGCTTAGGAGTTTTGAAGTAATAAAAATATATGTTGTTCTGCTTTCATAGTTGAATACATGGTAGATGATACTCAGCTTTTGTGTGGACATAATTACTAGAGGCGGTGATATGTTTGTTTCATATTGGAGTATTGTTAGAGTTATATTATGAAAAACACTTTTAAGACATTGTCAAGTATTATATGGATTAATGTCATGAAAGAGTTATATATATATATATATATATATATATATATCTTTGGTGTTGGCTGTTTGGTTGATTTTTTTAGCGATACATCAACTTCTGTGGGCCACTCAACGAATTCCAAATATTTTGAACACAAGCCTCTGATTGGGAGGTTGTGAAGAGCATAGTACCACCTTTTAATAGTTGTTGTTCCCAGGTCCACCCTGACCCGGGGTGGTAGCACGTGTTAGGGTCCCAGCTATGGGCAAATAGTTTATCCCCAAACTGAGATCAAATGTATAAAAGTAGATTTTTAGAGAAATATATCCATAAAAATAGACTTTTATAGAAATATGTACATTTTTGAAGGAAAAATATTATTACCATTAAACATTTTTTAATGAAAAATCATTACCAGCAATACATTTTAGAATACAAAACTGGAAGACCTCTTCAGTTTTCTAAAATAAAATAAAAAATAATAATAATTTTTTCATCAAAATCTGACTAAATCAACCTACTCCAACAACTGAACATTAAAAAATACCTTAAAACCCTACATTTTTGGCATTAAATGACCCACAGAGGTTGATATGATGTTAAACAAAACTCACTTACAAAATTTTATTATTTCAACTACAGATAAAATATATTGTTGGTCATTTTACTATTAATGTTGGCATTTTTTATATATAAAAATATAATACTAATATTTTTACCATAAAAATGTTTGTTCATCCTAACATAATGTTTTGTTTGGAGTTCAATATTTGCCCATAGCTGGGACCCTAACAGGTGTTACCACCCTGGGTCAGGGTGGACATGGGAACAAAGTTTTAAATATTAACAAAAAACAACTAGGTTTAACTTTCGACAGATAGCCATTTAGTTTAGCTTAGATAGACGCCTTATCAAATTTTTGCGCAATATTTCTGTCCGGGAAAACAAACTGGACTACATTCAAATCCTGCCTAGACCCGAACACGGTTCACAAGCACTGGGAAGAAAATACTGAATTAAATCAGCAGAAGCCGTTTGAATTTCTATGGAAACCGTCAATCTCACGATTAACATTGACATGATGTAGCTAACACACTCAAGATATTCAATCAAAACCAAGAGTTGAAAATCATTTTCCCAAACTTGTCTATTTTAGTCACTTTGATGCGTGGCTTTCGTATAAACAGTAAAATATTATTAAATTGCATTTCCACTGTAAGAATTAAATTGTAAAATTGTCTGAAAAATACAGCTAAATAGTGAAACAAAAAGTAAATACGCCGTTTAATAAAGTTCAGGTCCATTCTTTTTATTATTTTACTATAAGAGTTTATATATATATATATATAATCTGTCGTTCGAATCTAAGGTTTCCGACCGTCCCGTAAAATGCGAGATTGTCATGCGTTTGAATGCCGAGGATTTGTTTTAGTTTTTGTTTTTGTTTTGTTTTTTGTTTTTGTTTTTTTTGTTTTTTGTTTTTGTTTCTTCCCGCAACTTTTACCTTACCTTAGTTAACTCCAGGAGTCCATCACCTAGTGGAGATCGAACCGTTGTAAAGAATATTTTCGAAGCTGTGCTTTAACTGGGACAAGGAAATATCTATGAGACACATAGTGGGGATCTAATTCATCTTAAGTCACGCTTAATGAGCATTTTGAACTGGGCCACAATTGTAGGTCACTGGCGAGTATCAAATTCACAGTACACTAGTACTGTAGGCTTGACTAATCACTATTGACTACAAGGCGCACCAGTTTGACTTTCTACAATGAAAGTCTTTATTGACATTTGCGCCCGGTTACTAAGTGCATGTCCCCTCAATCAATAAATTATCTGATTTGTATGATCACAATCGAAGGAGTTGTTGATACGTTTCGGAAAATTGCGACATTTCTTATATCGATTTGCTGTCAGATGGTTTCACAAGCAAACATACAACCGTAAAGAGACATTCGTTTTAATCATAAGTGTTTCATATATATATATATATATATATATGGATCGAAATCCGATAAGATGAATAGAATAAATAAAGAACAGGTAAGAAAAAAGTGTCTTTAATCTAACATGTTTCACTTTAACAAGCTTCTTCATTCGTCTTTAAAAATCTCTGAAGAAGCTTGTTAAAGTGAAACATGTTAGATTAAAGACTCTTTTTTACCTGCTCATTAATATATATATATATGTGTGTGTGTGTGTGTGTGTGTGTGTGTGTGTGTGTGTGTGTGTGTGTGTGTGGTGCAGTGGATATCTACTCGGAACGAGAAATCGTAGAGCCAAGTCCGAATTACAGTTGAATTCGCTGCATTCACTTACGCGCAAATACCCCTGGGAAAGGCACGAATCCGTCGCTTTTTCCTCCAGTCATGGGTTAAATATCAGAAAAGATTAGGTTCTATAGCCTTGGTTGGCAACTGCAGAAAGTAATGCCAACCTACTTCCCAATCCGTCATGTCTCTTTCGAGACATGATCGCTCAAGCGTGTATCACGTATGGCACTTAACTGACTGATATATTTCAAGTATAGAACAAATATAATATTGTGGAACAAAATTATGGCATTTTTGTCTTTAGGCAGTAAGTATTATTTCCTAATTTTTTGGTGTTTAGAAAGCCAAGAAAATGACTATTATTTCTGTAAACTTTGATTTTGTCAGCTGGACATCGATGTTTTGAAACTAATTTTATTTTTCCATTACATTCCAGACATATTCAGTGCTGAATTGCCAAAGAAAGTTTTTCTAGAACTTTCAAAAATGTTTAGAACTTTTCTGGCTACCAAGGAGCGTTTAATTGAAAAGCATGGTCGGAGACTATATGTGGGGACTGGTTCGTGAAAGTAATTTACAATTTACAATTTTCTATAAATACTTTCACGGCTTCTGCTCCGATGAACTTAGATCACTGGTGCCCCCTAAATACGAATTTGCACGAGATACTAGATTAGCAACTAGATCCCACCCTTTTACAGTGAAACCGATAAAACGCAGCCGTAACTTCTACTCCAACAGCTTCTTTCCTCGCACTTCCCGACTGTGGAATTCTCTTCCAAACGATTGCTTCCCCGACGGCTACAATCTCCAGGAGTTTAAATGTAAGGTCAATAGACACCTCCTAACACACTAACCTGCTCCCATTCTATCTAGCACTCTTCCCATCTGCCTAACCCTCATCCTCGCTATCCTTACTCATCTGTCACCTTCCTCCTGACATTCCCTATGTCTAACCACTCCTTCTCTTTACCTTCCCCTATCTAGCCCCATGCGCAATAGTGGCAGTGGAATGCCTTGCTTGGGGTGAGATGATTAAAAAAAAATATATATATATATAGGCGCAAACTGCGAAAAACTACTCATTTCTAAATTGTGTCTGGTCTATCTTCTATAATCCTAGAATGAATAAATGCTACTTTTGAATCTGTTGGGGCGCTCTCCACCTTTTCCACGGAAATGGACTATTCGAATCACTATATAAAATAGTAGTGATTATACCTCGAGGAAAGTCGAGTGAGGAAGTCGAGTAAGGAAGTCGAGTGAGCGAGTCAGTCGGGTATTTCCGGTATTGCACCGGAAGTGTTCTACTAGTCAATCTATCATGTCTCTACGACGATACTGTATACTAATTACCTTGTTCTGTATTCTACTAATCCTCACCTCTTGTAAATACTTCTCTTTCCTGTCAATACACCTACTTTTATACTATTACATTGTTTTGTATTATTTCACATAATTCTGTTACCCGACGTAACAGAATCATATGTCGTTTTGTTTTTGCTTGCGTGAACGAGAATGTTCTCATTCGTTAGTTTACTCAATGGGAATAGGTACATTTTCAAAAATATTATTTCAAACAAAGTTTTAAAGGAAATATTATCCATTTTCATACTTTCTAGTTGTAAACCCCCGTAACCGTTTTATCCATTATCCAATAATTTCATTTCTTCTTTACTGGTCGTTTTCTTTATGATGATGGCGTTGATAACTAAATTCTCCACCTAGAGGACTAGAAGCTTCCAGTTTTGCCAAAACTTGTCCCCGTCAACTATTCCCGAATCGCCGTTTGGCTTTTCAAGATTTGTTTGGAAATTAAAGAAAATCAGAGTAGAAAAAAGAACCAATGACATGAATTTGTTTAAAGTGGCCCCTAAACTTGCTTATGACTTAGTTGATTTTATCACCCTCCTCTTCGACACATATGGAACGAGATATGCAGAATCCAATTATGAAACGGACTGCCGCTGACTCTGTTATCATTTCTTCTGTATGTACATCTATCGTAACGTTCTTCATAAGCAAATAGGAATAACAGTTGCTACTCAAGGACAAAAAGCGTGTTACACAGTTTAATCAATAGCTAAGGCGATGATGTTATACATTATTTTCTGATGCTACCTTAGCACAAGAAAAGTAAAACCATTGTCAATATCCCGAAACTAACTGGATATTAGACAGTTATTTTCTAGTTCTAAAAAGATGTTGGTCTTGATCTTACTCGACCGATTTTTTCAGTATGTTATTCATTCTTTTAATTTTTGTTGTGGATCATCGTCGCCCATTTGTTGTTTAGTTGTGGCGTAATTTCCCGCAAAGTTGTAGTGGCCGGTTTGTGCCAGAAGTAAGACACGGAACGAGAAGGTAGGTTCAAAACAGTGTATTAGTATAACAAGAAATAAGACATTCAACAAAATTATTAATAATAAGTAATATAGAAATAAGTAAATCCGAAGATTATTACGCTGCCTGACTAGTCAGTCAGTCAGTTAAGTGCCATACGTGATACACGCTTGGGCGATCATGTCTCGAAAGAGACATAACTGACTAGGCAGAAGATTATCCCGCAGTAGGTTGCCATTGCTTTCTGCGGTAGACTGGTTGCCAGCCAAGGCTATAGAACCCAATTTGTCCTGTTATTTAACCCATAACTGGAAGAAATAGACGGATTAATACCTTTCCCAAGGGTATTTGCGCGTAAGTGAATGCAATGAATTCAACTGGAATTCGAACTCGGCTCCCCGATTTCTCGTTCCGAGCCGATATCCAATGCACCACAACTGCTTTCGTTAACTGCCCTACTTGACTGCTCGTAACTGCTCTAGTTGACGGTTCTCTGGAAGTCATGTAATTTATATGTAGCAAGAGGAAAAGTCCATTCCTTGTAGAAAGGTACCTTAATACTTTTATACGAGTTCACCCAATGCAAGGCTCGAAATCCACTCAAGATAGATGGTTAATGTTAAAATGGTAATGGTGAATGACTTGTGCGATATGATTTTTATTCTCGAATTCTCCCAATATAAGGCTCAAGAACTATTCAAGTTAAATCGTTACTGTTAAAATTCTAATGATGAATGAGGTGTGATATGATTTTTAATACTAGAATACACCAAATACTCATCTCGAGAACTAATTAAGACAGATCCGTACTATTATAAGGTAATGATTAAAGAGGTGTGTGATATGAATGAATGAAAGACTATATAATGTTATATACTGCCGCTGCGTCTGGATAAACAACGAGGAACACGTATATATAAAAATACAATCTTATAATCTTATTCCTCGTCGGTGACGCTTGTGTGGAGCAGGGGGACAGCTGGAGAGAGGTCGCACATACGAAGGAGCCGTCGGGAGTCTCTCTCTTCAGCCAAAAAATTTTTAACTTTATATAGTCTTAAAACACTCATGCATTTTTGCTTTAAGTGGTTGTCACTTTTTTGACGTCATTTACAACCGGATATGTCTGTCAACCACCCTTGTGCTTGGTTGACTTTTATCTATCCCGGATGTATTTGTCAACCACATCCTTGCTCTTTGTTGACTTTACCAACGGCTGGATGTAGCTTTCAATTACCTCTGCCGCTCAAGATAATATATTTCATTAAGAAGTGTCGATTATGAGGATAACGGTTGAATCTTGGTTTGAAGAGTTTCAGATTGCAGTGTTGGGGTGGGAGGGTTCTACGTGGGAGTTTTATTATTGGGGAAAAGCTGTTTGGATGGAACTTTTTCTTAGATTCAGGGTGTCTCGACTCTTTGGAAGTAGCAAGGTCCGAACTGGTGGAACTAAAGAAGAAGAGATCATTTGAGCATTTGCTATGGATATAGCAACCGAGTGGCAATCGGCTTGCACGTTGCTTTTGCGTGAAAGAGGCTCCAGAGGGACAAATAAGTCTCCTATCACAAGTTCTTGTTATTGATTTTTAATGGTGTCAGGGCTGGAAAGTGAGGATCGTGCAGTTTCAGTCTTGATGTGGCAGCGGTACTCTGCCACATCAAGGGTGGGGGTCTAACCACATCATGTGGGGGTCTAACCTTTCTCTTGTGATGATAAAGTCCAGTAGAATTCCCTTCCGTCTACTTGCTTCCCTGAACGCTACAATCTCCAAGAATTTAAATGCAAAGTCAATTGTCATCTCTTATCTTCTTGACTCACATCCTTTCCATGACAACCGTTGTATCATGTTCTTCTTCCTTTCCACTCCAATCTCATGCAGTCCTCTTCACATCTTTATTCTCATCCTATTCTTACTCATTCTCTGACTCCCCTGTAACCTATTCCTCTTTCTCGTCTCACTTCTTCTGTAACCCGCTGCACACCAGTGGCAGTTCTGCCTTGCTTGGGATAAAATGATTTAAAAAAAGGAGTCACATACTTACAGGAAGTATAGAATTAGAGGCTCACTTTTTCTTCTTCAATTATATATTAACAAAGACAATGTTGAGTTTCGGCCTGTGTACAGCAAGGCCGGTATGACCTTTGCAGCCTGTCTCATCTAGGAGAAATGCCGATCTTTACATCGCCTTCCTACTGGCCCCTGTATTGCTCAACGTTTTTATGGTATCTGTAACACGGTGTTATAGACACGCTTACCGCTTGGGGGACGGTCAATCAGTTAAGTGCCACAAGTGATACTCTCTTTTGAGACATGACTGACTGGGCAGAAGATTATTCCGCAGTATGTTGCCAATACTTATTGTGGTAGACTGGTTTCCAACCAAGGCTAGAGAACTCAATCTGACCTGTTATTAACCCATAGTTGGAGGGAAGAGACGGATTAATTCCTTTCCCAAAGGTCTTTGCATGTAAGTGAATTCAACGAATTCAACTGGAATTCAAACTAGGCTTTCCGATTTCTTGTTCCGGACCGATATCAACTGCACCACATAAAATACACTTCTTTCAAAAAAAAAAGTAAATTTAAAAAAAAAACTAGACAATTATCCATTTAAACAAGGATCAATCAGTTAAGTGTCATGCGTAATACACGCTTGGGCGATCATGTCTCGAAAGAGACATGACTGACTGGGTAGAAGATAATTCCACAGTAGGTTGCCATTACTTTCGGCGGTAGACTAATTGCCAGCTAAGGCTATAGAACCCAATTTGTCCTGCTATTTAAATCATAGAGACGGAGAAGGGGCGGATTAATATCTTCTCCAAGGGTATTTGTGTGTAAGTGAATGCAATGAATTTAACTGAAATTCGAACTCAACTCCCCGATTGCGCGTTCCGACTCGATATCCACTGCACCACAACGCACGTTACATCTCTGAAATATCACAATGACAGTAGTCTATTCAACCAACTCTTTCTCCAGACACTTTCTAAAACCTGCTGTGAACAGGCAGTGATGAAACCTCTCCCGTCGGATATTCTCTTCAACAGCTTACGGCCATATCACGCTGAAACACCGGTTCTTGTACGACCACAAAAGTTAAGCACCATCGGGCCTGGTCAGTACTTAGCTGGACGGCCGCTTGGAAATAACAGGTGCTGTAATTTGTGTGCGGATGGTGCAAAAGATAATGGTTCGGAATTGTTAATCGAAGAACGAATTTCTATTCGGGAATTGTTCGGTGTGCGATCTCTCTCCGGCTGTCCCCCTGCTCCACACAAGCGTCACCGACGAGGAATAAGATTATGAGATTATATTTTTATATATACGTGTTCCTCGTTGTTTATCCAGATGCAGCGGCAGTATATAACATTATATAGTCTTTCATTCATTCATATCACACATCTCTTCGGAATTGTTAATCGAAGAACGAAGTTCTATTCGGGTTCGTTATAATAACTTACGCCAGTGTTTCCCAAATTAGTCGCTAGCGCGCCCTCGTAGACTTTGTTGTGTTGAAAGGAGGGACTGGGAATTTTTATTTCATTTTTGTGGCGGTGGTCATACTTAGGGGACGGTGGGCATTTATTTTTATTTTTTTTGTTTTGTTTTTGTTTTCAAAATTCTAACAATTATTCAATAATAGCTACAAAAGGAAATTTATGAAAGTTATCTAAAGATGTGGGAAGCTATCAAACTTTTCTTCGTTGATTTTTCAACTTCCTATATGGCGTTTCAACGCAGTTACACACCCACTTTCTAAACAAAGAAATCGCCTGCAAATTACAAAACAAGATCTACGATTATTTCTAAGCAGCAGGGAACCTAGAGCAAGATCTTTAGCCAATAAGCATCAAAGTCAACCCTCACATTGAAAACATTAAGGCAGGCTATCAAATGAACCGGAAATATGAGCTTTAGCCAGTAAGCAATAAAAGAACAAAAACTAAGAAGACAAAAGTCAACTACTGACATTGCATTTAAATTCGAAGGGATCGTCTTATACGCATAGTCTCCTTGTATGTCAGCATATACGGTGGTATAATGCAATTGATATTATTCAGGTTTTTTCTTTGTTTGTTTAAAGAGGTGGTAAATTAAACCACCTACCCGGGCAGCTTAAACGCTAAATACGCATTTAGCGAGGTGACTCATTTCTTTTACTCGTCTCTGCATTACCTTAAGTCAGACTATGTATTACATGGTTTTACAGAGGTTTGCTGCTATATCACGTCAAAACACCGGTTCCCGTACAATGACTGAAGTTAAGCAATGTCGAGCTTGGTCAGTACCTAGATGGGAGGAAAGTAGGAATACCAAGCGTGGTTTGTTTGGGTGGTGTAATAGATACTAACTCGAAATTTTTAATCTGAGAGCAGAGTTCCAATTCCTATTGGGTTCGTTATATTCACTTGCGCGCAAATGAATCCACCTCTTCTTCTTCAGCTATGGGTTAATTAGTAAGACTTGTATCCCTAAAAAAGATTCTTACAATTTAAAATATTTTTCTAGCTTTAAATAACCAGCAACGAATAAATCCAAAAAACACCATTTCATATGAGAAAGCCCTGGGTTAATATATTCGTCATTATTATTATGTCATTTTTCATCATATTTCGATTTCTGCTTTGGTCTCACTACCAACCAAGTCTGCGGGGAGACCTAAGGCAGGTTGTGGCGTGTTGTTATGACTCCATTTCATGTTTTTCTATCTTCCCTATCATCCCTAGCATTACATAGATAAAGTTTTCCTTAGTGTGTGGGCTGTACTTAATAAGACAATTTTTTGTATATCTCTTAAGCTGGGGTTTCCAGGGATTCTTTCAATGTGTTTTTTGTTCCATTTTTTATCGTTCCAAGTGCACCTACTATCACTGGCACAACTCTTGTTTTCAATTTCCATATTTTTTCTATTTCAATTTCCAGGTCTTTATATTTTGACAGTTTTTCAAATTCCTTGATTGCTATGTTACAATCCGCTGAACAAGCCATATCAATTAATAGACAAGTTTTCTCCTTCTGGTTTTTAACAATAATGTCTGGCCTGTTTGCTTCAATTTTTCTGTCTATGTAGATGGTGTAATCCCATAGAATGGTTACATCTTCTATTTCTGTAACCGGTGCTGGGTGATGTTCATACCAGTGTTTGTTTACAGATTTTCCATAATGTTTGCACATTGCCCAATGTAAATATGTAAATATTGCCCAACTTTATTATTATTATTATTATTATTATTATTATTCCATGGTATTGTTGGTTTACGTATAAGGTAGATACCAAATTAGTTGAACTGAGTTATTTTTCTAGTTGTACGCTGAACTATTCGGTTGAATCATAAGTAATTTTCGTTTTTGGAAACAAATTGTAGTGACGAATGTATCATCCTAGCTAGCCGTTCCTTAAATATATCGAAACAGGTGATGAAAAGTGGGTTGCATACGACAATGTCCAACGCAAAAGGTAGTGAATAGACAAGGATAAATAGTTACAACCGCCCCAAAAAGCTGAGTTCCATGGAAGACAGATGGCAATGTTCTACGTGTGATGGGATCGTCGAGATATTCTTCATTCAGAATTCTTAAGACGAAATGAAATGCTAAATGCAATCATTTAATATATCAGAACAGGTGATGAAAAATGGGTTCCATACGACAATGTCCAATGCAAAAGGATAAATCATTGTCTCTAAAAAATTGTTATGATCTAAAAATATTTTCAGGCTTTAAAAACCTGCAAAAGAGTTTATAAGCCGTAGAAAACGAGTTATTTAATCAATCAATTTTAGTCAATTAGTGTTGCGTTTTTTTTTTTTTCAAATATTAACTATATATGTATTTTTTAATATTAACTATAATACATTTTTCTTAGGGTACCTACCGTAGCGTGTTGTTTAAAAGGCTTGTCTCGCATACCAGTTTATTATTGCAGGTGGTTCGAGGCTCATTAGACATCTGAGGGTCAACTTATTATAAGATTATTATGAATGCCTGCCTTAGTGCATTGTCAAACAATTTCGTCTCACAGACCAAATCGGTTGTATCAGAGATAAAATGTTTAGAAATAAAATTTGAAGTGTGAAACTGTGGAGGTGGTGTTTAATTCGAGATTTTAAATTTATTTCATTTATTACTGCGATTGCTTTTATTCTATTCCCTCTCTATCCTCTTAGAGCTGTTCGGATTATGAGGGTGGGCCAATTCATGTCAAGGGGGTTGGAGAGGGTTAGAGAGATTTTGGAAAAGAGAAAAGAGAGGGGGTGGGAGAGAGAATTAAAAAGGGTTATTAAGTGTGAAAAAAAAAAGAAAGAAAACAAAAAGATAGAGAGGCGGAATAGAGAAAAAGAAAAAAGTGGAGAAACGAGATATCCAAAGGAAAGAGAAAGAGATAGAGATGTGGCTTTAATAAGCGGGGAAAGAGAAGAAAAAGTAAGGATAGGA
This sequence comes from Ascarosepion bandense, assembly GCA_037127315.1. Classification (NCBI taxonomy): domain Eukaryota; kingdom Metazoa; phylum Mollusca; class Cephalopoda; order Sepiida; family Sepiidae; genus Ascarosepion; species Ascarosepion bandense. Next base: position 1,481,516 of record JBBBDQ010000157.1, on the reverse strand, counting down.
TAGAGAGCAAGAGAAACAAAGAGAGGGGGAAACGAGATATCGATAGAAAGGACTTTGACTTCTTTTGTTTAATGGCATATCAACCTCTGCGGATTATTTAATGCCAAAAATGTGGGTTTTTAAGGTATTTTTTAAATGTGCGGTTATAGCGAGAAGGCTGATTTAGTCAGATTTTGATGAAAATTTTTGGTTTTTATTCTTTTTTATTTTAGAAAACTGAAAATGTCTTCTAGTTTTGTATTCAAAAATGTTTTGCTGAGAAATAATTTTTTTTTCTTCATAAGTGTGTTATGGTAATAATTTTTTCTTCAAAAATGTATTGTTGGTAATATTTTTTCCTTCAAAAATGTATATTTTTCTATAAAAGTCTATTTTTATGTATATTTTTCTATAAAGAGTCTATTGTTATACTTTCATAGTGTTTTGACCCCAGTTTGGGGTCTTAACTATTTGCCCATAGCTGAGACCCTAACGGGTGCTACCACTCCGGGTCAGGGCGGACGTGGGAATAACAGCAATTAAGGAGGTGGCTCCATGCTACTCACAACCTTCCAGTCAGAGGCCTTGCTGCTGGATGCAGTTTACCGTCATACCCAGGAACCGATAGAAAGGAACATAAAGAGATAGTTTTTTTTCGAAAAAGAGTAAGAAGAAAAAACCCGTAAAATAGTTATGAAATAAAGAACAAAGGAAAAGGGGACAATATATCAATAGGGATAAAAAGGTTTTAATAAACGAACAAAAAAAAAAAGAATACTTAAAGATCGATATGGAATAAAGAGTAAGAGGAGCAGAGAGAGCGAGTGTGATTTAGAGAAAAAGAATCGGGTAATCAGAAAGAAAAATTGATCATGAGAGGTAAAAAGAAGGAAAGAAGAAAAAAGAAAGAGACAGTGTACATGAATGTGAGAAAATCCCGAGCAGGGTTAATGGAGACAATGAGAAGAAAGTAAGACTGTATAAAGTTGACTACCGAAAAGAAAAGAAAGAAAGAAAGAAATGTTTGAAAATAAAAGAAAGAAATTTCTAAATATAAAAGAAAGAAAGAAATGCTTGGAAATTAAAAAGAAAGAAATGCCTGGAGAAAAAAAGAAAGAAAGAAAGAAAGAAAGAAAGAAAGAAAGAAAGAAATTATTGGGAATTAAAGAAAGAAATGACGAGAAATAAATTACTAGAATTGAATGAAATGACTGAAAATGAATGAAAGAAAGAAAAAGGAAGAAACGTCTGGAAAGAAAAGAAAAAAAAGAAAAACGTCTGGAAAAGAAAGAAACAAACAAACAATCAAATGTCTGGAAATAAAACAAAGAAAGAAATACCTAGAAATAAAAGAGAGAAAGAAATGCTTGGAAATGAAAAAAAAAAGAAAGAAAGTAAAAAGAAAAAAATGAAAAAACGAAGGAAATGACTCAAAAAGAAAGACAAAATGACTGGAAATGAAAGAAAGAAATAACTGGATAATAAATAAATGTAGGTAGGTAGGTAGGTAGGTAGGTAGGTAGGTAGGTAGGTAGGTAGGTAGGTAGGTTGATTAGTTCTATGGCGGAGGTAATAGCCTACTGGACACAGAGGTGGATAGTATTCCAGTATTTTAATTCCTTATTTTCAAAGCAGTCTCTAACAAAAGTTTGTGAAATGCGATGTTGTTAACAGAATCTATCTATCTATCTATCTATCTATCTATCTATCTATCTATCTATCTATCTATCTATCTATCTATCTATCTATCTAGTCTGTTCATATCTATCTATCTATCTATCTATCTATCTATCTATCTATCTATCTATCTATCTATCTAGTCTGTTCATATCTATCTATCTATCTATCTATCTATCTATCTATCTATCATAGTCTGTTCATATCTATCTATCTATCTATCTATCTATCTATCTATCTATCTATCTATCCCTCCTTAAAAATCTCTAAGCCTTATTCATTCCATTTCGCTCGTTCTCATTTCAAATCCATACAAATCTTGGTCGATCTTACAATTTGCAGGAATGAACAGCAGCAACTACTTTAACCACTTGTTAACCAATTGGCTGAGCTTGAAACTGAAATTACAAAACAGTTTTCTTCTTCTGGACGTAGGCGATCGTGGCCTTCCACATCTCCCTATTCCTTGTATCTCTTAACACCCTTTCTCTTGTTGCTCCTCCCAAACCCTGCTCTGCCATCTACTTGCTCATGCCCATAAATCTAGAATATAAATGTATAGAAAATAGCGGAGCCTCAAAGTGAGGGATCAGTCTATATATTGATTATAATATAACATTGATCCCCCACTTTATATCCACATTATAATTTCTTATTTCTTTATCAAATTCTGATTAGGTATGAATCCACCTCTTCTCAATACTGATTAGTTATTTATAACTCTTCTTCTATCTGCCGTGTCCCTTCAGAACGTAGGCGATCATAGCCCTCGGCATCTCCCTCTCCCCTGTCTCTCTTAGTACCCTTTCTCCTGTTATTCCACTCAACCCCCGCTCCGCCATTCATCTGATCAAGACCATCGTGTATATCACGCGTTGCTTTCCTTTGTTTCTTCTTCCCGCTATCCTTCCCGTGAGCGTTAGATTCTCCAAGCCCTCCTTCCTCACTACATGTCCCAGAGAATTTCAGCTGTCTTTTTCTCATATTAAGTATCAGTTTCCTTTTCATGTTCATCCTATCAAAAATCTCATCGTTGCTCACATGTTCTTCTTTCTGTAGAACCACACTGTTCCTCCTTCCCTCTATCCGTCCAGTGGGCGTCAGATTCTCCAAGCCCTCCTTCCTCACTACATGTCCCAGAGAATTCTGTAGAAACACACTGTTCTGGAACTAAGACGCCGTCTCTCGTTTTTCCAATAAACTAAGCCTCATAAGTGTCATCAAGAACATTAACCGAGGGACAGAAGACAAAATATTCTGATAGGAGGAAAAAATAATAGTAAAAATAATCATTGCTTCGTGGTCTATACGCACTTGAAATCGATTTCCGAGACTAGTTCGAAAGGGTAATATATTCAGCAACTTTTAGAAGTAAAAAGATTTTGGCTGTGGTGCACAAGGAACGAGACAATATCTCATGATGACGTGACCTTATCAGAAAAAACAACCAAGACGTTCAATGAGCGAGCTCAGTTAAAATTCCCACCACGTCTGTTGCGTTGGCTTTCACACTGATGCCCATGGGAAATGTGTAGATCCGTCTCTTCTTCCTGGAAAATCTGGGGTATCTAGCCTTGGCTGGCAATCAGTCTAGGAGAACCCAGAATTCAAAATTATGGAGAAAGAAACGGAAAATGCGGGTGGTGTATCAATTATCAGTGCGGAAAGTGGAATTGACAAGCCAGGCTCAAATTCCCGCTTAATCTGTTGCATTCACAATCGAACAAATTCCCTTGGCAAAGGCATTAATCCATCTCTTCTTCCCTCATCTATGAAAAGGTAGACTAGGCTTTGTAGGCTTGGTTGGAAGGCAATTTAAGAGAAGATTGTGAAAAACATATCCACACACGCACACTCTCTCTCTCTCAGAATATTGGGTATTTTTGTCAGGGAAATAGAAAAGGGCGTAAGACAGGGATGTGTGTTTTTACCGGATCTATTTAACTTGTACAGTGAGAATATTTTGAGGACCCTAGATGTTATGCCAGAATTTGTAATCGGAGGTCACAATCTGAACAACATAAGATACGCAGACGGCACAGTGTTGATTGCAGGCACAGAAAAAACTGCAGAACCTCCTACAGAAGATAGCTGAATAGAGTGACAAGTAGGGACTACGAATAAACTGCAAGAAAACCGAATGCATGGTCATCAGTAAAATGAGCAGCCCAAAGTGCCAAATACAGATGGGGTATGTTAAAATCAAGCAGGTACGAAAATTTAAATATCTGGGTAGTGTTGTAATAGAAGACGGAAAGTGCGACACAGAGATCGGAAGGCGAATTGGCATGGTGAAAGACGTTGAAAGAAGCTGAATAAAATATTAAGACACAGGAAACTTTCACTAGAAACAAAAAAGAGTACTGGATTGCTATGTGATGTCAGTTCTTCAATATGGCAGTGAATGTTGGGCAATATCAACAAAGATGAAGGGAAAACTTGAAGCAGCTGAAATGTGGTTCTACAGAAGGATGCTACGGATATCGTGAACCGAGCAAGTGAGCAATGACGAGATGATGGAAAGAATAGAAACGAAAAGGAAATTAATATTAAGCATCAGGAAGAGACAACTGAAGTTCCTGGGACATGCAATGAGGAAGGAGGGCTTGGAGAACCTGATACTAACAGGCCAGATAGAGGGGAAAAGAGACAGAGGAAAGCAGCAGATAACATATTTGAAGGGCCTGAGCAGGTGGATGACAGAACGTGGTCTGAGAGACGTTACAGGAGAAAGCGTGCTAAGAGCCACAAGCGATAAGGAGACGTGGAAGGCCATGATCGCCTACGTCCTGAAAGGACAGGGCACATAGAAGAAGAAGAAATTCAAATAGAGACAAACTCAAAAGAACACAATGTTAATTATTTTATTAAATTTAACAGAGTAATATAATCTTGAAAAAAATTTGGGATATTCTACAAATCCATGGGTAATAGATATTTCGCAGCCATATATATATATATATATATATATATATATATATATATATATATATATATATATATACAATACACTAAATCTAAAGATGGGCCAAACGCCGACCGCGGTATCACGCAACGGATCGTCAGGGCACGTTTGGCTCATCTTTAGATTTAATGTATTGTATTTTTGCTCTACTTTCGTACTTTCGTATAGAGAACTCTGCTGTTAAGGTTTTCGTCTTTCAAACAATCCCTTGACTCATTGTTCTTGTGCTTGGTTTGTTCCTTTTTTTCTTCCCCTGTAACCCACGTGGTAGTCCTCGTTGGGTTGTTGACGATTTACGTTACTGATAAGTTAGCATTGGTTTTTTCTGGCTTTAGTCTTTAATTAGTGCTTCTTTATTGTAGGTACGTATATTAATATATATATTTCTCCTCGACTTACCGATAGAGGCAACCGGAAAACGTTGCTTCAGAAGAGAGTATTTACAAACTTTGGACAGGTTTCTCATTGTCAATAATGATAAAACTACCCTGAATACATCACTGGATAATGTTTATAATTCAGACAAGGTAACAATCGCTTAAATAAATATGCTATATTTTAAGTTAGTCGAAATAAAAGAAATGGTTATTCACCTCTGAGTTTTTCCATACATGAAACTCACTTTTATTTCAATACAAACTATACAGGCTCATAGAGCAGACCCAAAAGTGCGTCCCCATAAAAGTGTAGCTTAAGACAGACCCCCTCGATTTTCTCTAGCTACGCTATTACTTGTGCTCGAGATTGGTGTCCGGGTCTAGATAAATACAAGATTTCGAATGCCTATTTTTGAGGTAGGTACCCGAACATGGGATGTGCGTTGTGGTGCAGTGGATATCGGCTCGGAACGACAAATCAGGGAGCCGAGATCGAATTCCAGCTGAATTCATTTCATTCACTGATGCGCAAATACCCTTGGGAAAGGTATTAATCCGTCTATTTCTTCCAGTTATGGGTTAAATAACAGGACAGATTGGGTTCTATAGCCTTGGCTGGCAACCAGTCTACCGCAGAAAGCAATGGCAACCTACTGCGGGATAATCTTCTGCCCAGCCAGTCATGTCTCTTTCAAGACATGATCGCCCAAGCGTGTTTCACGTACGGCACTTAACTGACTGACTGACCCGAACATGAGTTGGAGGTGCGTTATGATGCAGTGGATATCGGCTCGGAACGAGAAATTGGAGAGCCGAGATCGAATTCCAGTTGAATTCGTTGCATTCACTTACGCGCAAATACCCTTGGGAAAGGTATTAATCCGTCCCTTCCTTCCATTTATGGGTTAAATAACAGGACAGGCAACCAGTCTACCGCAGAAAGTAATGGCAACCTACCCTTGAGAAATGTATTAATCCGTCTCTTCCCTTCAGTTATGGGTTAAATAACAGAACAGATTGGGTTCTATAGCCTTGGCTGGCAACCAGTCTACCTCAGGAAGTAATGGCAACTTACTGCGGAATAATCTTCTGCCCAGTTAGTCATGTCTCTTTCGAGACATGATCGCCCAAGTGTGTATCACGTATAGCACTTAACTGACTGACCCGAACATGTGAGTAAAAACAAGGTTTTGGAGAGGATGCAAACGAAAACGAAACATATACTTGGCATCAGGAAGAGACAGCTGGGGTTTCTGGGACACCTAATGAGGAAAGAGAGTTTGGAGAATCTGATACTCCCAAGACAGATAAAGGGAAAAAGAGACAGGGGAATGCAGCGCGAGACGTACTTGATGGGCTTGAGCAAGTGAATGGCAAAGCGGAATTTTAGAGAGACACCAAGAAGAACAATATTAAGAGCTACAAGGGATACGGGTAAATAGAAATCCATAATCGCCAACATCCTGAAATGACATGGCACATAAAGAAGAACCACGAGGAAGACTGGCGGAATACAATCTTTTAATTATTTCATATTCCATCACCACGATTGGTTTACGAAGCTAACATTCTGATAGAAATGACAACAAAAAGTTTCTTGAACATAGAAAATGTCTGCCTGATAAATATTGGATACTAAATAATAAGGAAGAAATAAAAAAAGGCAGCAGCTACTTAGAATGGTGATTTTCAAGATAGGCAAGCCCTCACCAATTGGCACTATACAGTCTTCTTCACATTTTCATTTAGCCCATATAATGAATCAAGTTTAGTAAATAATAAAATAAATAGAAATATATTGAGAATTAGAGATGAGAAGAAGAAGAAAAAAGGAGGGTGATAGAGAAATTAATAGAAAGAAGGGTGAGGCGGAAGAAAGAAAGAAAGAAAGAAAGAAAGAAAGAAAGAAAGAAAGAAAGAAAAGGAAAGTAAGAAGGGGATAAATGAAAGAGGGAAGAAAAACAATTAATTGAAATAAGAAAGAAAGAAAGAAAGAAAGAAAAGGAAAGTAAGAAGGGGTAAATGAAAAGAAAGAAGAAGAAAAAATAAGAAAGAAAGAAAGAAAGAAATACAAGGAAGAAGAAAGACGAGGTCGATAGAGAAACTGATGAAAATAAAGAGGATACGGAAGAACGAGGGAGGAGATAGAGAAACTGGGGAAAAGAAAGAAAGAAATAGATGGGAAAAGAAAGAAGGGAGGTGAATGAGAAACTGGTGAAAAGAAAGAAGAAGAAGAACGCGGGACGTGATAGAGAAACTTGAGAGAGAAAGAAGAGGGGTGATAAAGAAACTGACGGAAAGAAAGAGTGTGAGACGAAAAAGAGGGGATGACGAAAGTGAGAGGCTGAACTTTGAAGTGTGGCAATCTTGGGGATTAAATTTGACGTCAATGTCTATAATTCGAATTGAGCTGCACACGTGACGTGGTAGGCTGCTAAATCGCCACTACAACTGCCTGAACTTAATCCTCAAATGGCGGCCAGACAAATTGTTTTTTAAGCTATACATGCACGTACACCAATTCAGCCCAACGCACACAATATCTCCTTTAATCTTGACTGGTCTTCTCATCACGTACAAATATCGTCTGCTTTCATCCATTTTGTTTTTCATACCACTCGAATTTATTATCAGACCGATGCCAATTTCTGGAGGTACGATAGAGTAATGAATAGTGGCTCAAATTGAGTAATCGGTGAGCTGAATTCGAATTCCAGTCGAGTTCATTAGATTCGATTACGGGCTAATATCTTTGGGAAAGTATGAATCTATCTCCCCTCAACCAAACCGGATATGGGTAAATAACTTGCTTCAATAACTTTAGGTGACAACCTGAGGAAGATCGTTTGCTCCATGCACTTTCAGCTATGGGTAAATGTCAACGAATCGAGGAGAAGGAAAACTCCGGATTGAAACCAGCCTGGAGAGTGGTGGATTCCGTCAGACTGTCTAACACCACTGTTGCTGCGACTGCCTCGACGATCTTTCAAATTAATTTATCTGGCTTGTGTCATTTTTAGGAATCTTTCAAAAATTCCTCCATCACAGTGTGAAACATCTTCATTTTATCAAGGCTCCCATAGAAACGCTATACGGTTATATCATGTTTATTCTCCTGTATAGTGTTGAATGCTGAACAATTCTCTGATGAAGAGATTCGAAGCGATATAGATGTAGCTCTGCAGACATGCTGTGAATAACATGGGCCGTCCTCAAGAAAACAGGGACTAGAATGACATTCATACGTAAAATCAGAAAGAGTTTAGATCTCAAGGACACAGGACGAAGAAAGACGGCTTGGAAAATTTGAAATTTGTTTGAGAACTGAATTAGTGTTGAAGCTTGAAAGCTGCCTAAATTCACTCAGTGTAGGACTTAAAAATATATTCAACCACTGCCGTGGTTGAATGATATATATTTCCCCAAAACAACGATATTCTTACTTCTGATGAATTCTCGCTGATCTTCAAATAAAAAAAAATCGATATTTTTCAGGAGAGATGATCACTCTAAGCAGAAGCCAATATTCTTGCTTAAAGTCAGGGAAGCTAATCTTATCTTTTTAACAAAGCTGAAGGTGAACGTCCGTTCTGTTCGATGTTTTTATCTCTGCTCTTTTGCGACTTCTTTTTTTTCGTCAAGTGGTTTGTCTTCCAAGAAAAGGGGTCCTTTTCTCCTAACCACGTGAGAATGCGTTTTCCACCTTCCTTGCCCACTGATGGTCAGTTAACGATAACTACTATTATTACTTAGTTTAGAGTGGAAAGATTGTATAGTTTTTTCTCTACCTATACGTGTCTTCCTCCTATCAGTACGTGTATACGTAACAATAACACTATTGCTTAATATTTTTGTGTGACAGGATGACAGAGCTGGAATAAGGCATAACCATAAAGAGTCAAACGTTAGCTTAGAGACACAAAAGCAGGAAGTTGTCGAGAGCCATATCGCTCACGTCCTGAATGAACGCGTTATATAAACGTTGATGACTGTCTAGCTAGAATCCTCTTCACTCGTATAATGGTCTTTATCTTCATTAAGCATCACAGTTCTGTGACTGTATACCATCCCAAGTAAAATTTGAATACATCTTAACATTCATCAATGTCACAATTATTGAACCTGGTTTTCATTTGTCAACACAGAGAAGCGAACAGACAATATGGCGGACGGCAAAGTCTGTTTGATATCGAATTCGTGCGAGGTAATAAAGTCTGCAGATGTCATATCTCAGTAAATATACATTTTCTACACAGAAAAGAATAACAAAAAAAATTATTTTGTCGTTATAACGATTTTTTTTTTCAGATTAAAACTTACAATTGCGTTATTCTTAAAGTGTGTACAAACATTTGAAAAAATATTGGTTTGGTTTGTTTTTGTTTTACGGCATACCAACCTCAATGGGTTAGTTAATGCCGACAAGATTTTTATGAAGAGAATATATATTTGTCAGTTTTTTTAATGTATTTTTGTAAAGTGGTTTTTGTTGAGACTCAGATCTATTGCTGGTATAGATTTTTTTTTTTTTTACCAAAAATGTTTTACTGGTAATATATTATGTTGCTTAAAAATATTGCTGCTAATACTTTTTTCCTTCAAAAATGTATTCCTAGAATTTTTAATATAAAAGTCTATTCTGATACTTTCAAAGTGTTTTGACACCAGTTTGGGGATAAACTATTTGCCCATAGCTGGAACCCTAACAGGTGTTACCACCCAGGGTCAAGGTGAACCTGGGAACATCAGAAATTCAGAGGTGGTTTCATGCTCATCCTAATCAGAAGCCTTGCTGCCGGATGTAGTTTATTGTCATACCCAGGACCGTGAAAAAATATAAATAAATATCTATATGTAACAAAATCGAAATAATTATCGATGCACACGTGCTTGAAAGAAAGGAAGAAAGCTAGATAGTTGATTTTCTAAGCACCGCTTAGATGTGGCACAAGGACGAAAGTATGGGGTAACCAGTGAGGATCGAACTCACTACTCAGTTGTAATAGATTCTAGCATGACAAGCTTGCTAAACATCACACCACGCCGAGGTGCCTAGGAAGAAAGATAGATAGAAAGAGAGGGAGAAAGATAGAAAGAAGCTAAGAAAGAAGGGAAAAAACGAACGAACAGTGAAAAGGAACAAATGAAATAAAGGAAGGAATGAAAGAATGAATTAAACGAAAGAAAGGATATATAAATGAAACGACGAAGGAAATAAAAAAAGGAATGAAAATAAGAAAAGTCAGTTAGAATGAATGAAAGGAAATAAATAATCAATGAGAGGAACCAATGAAACAAAGAATGAATCTAATATGAATAAAAGGAAAAAAAGAACGAAAGGAATAAAAGAACGAATAATTTGTATTTAATTATTTTTAATTCTGAGAAGAGTAATTTTCAATAATCTTGGAATTATTTCGAACTATTGTTCTCATCTTGGTTGATATAGATATTATAATAGACACAACGTTTCGACCAAGTACTCTCAGGTCATCATCAGGTGTCCTGTGATTGGCCGATATGGATTATCTTGTTGATTATTGAGAAATATCCTACGGATATTTTATTGTCATAGATGTCACCGTGAGCTCATTCAAATAAAAATTAAGATTCATCAGAATATTAAAAAAGTGAAATTTGCACAGGTAAAAAGTAGTTCGGGGTGATAGAACCTGTTAGGGTTCCAGCCATGGACAAATAATGAACTCCCAAACAAAAACGAACGATACATTTTATAATAAAATGGCCAACAGTAGAATCTCAATCATTACAACATTAAAAAAATATAAAAATATATTTTATAGTAGAACTACCAAGAGTACAGTTTATCATCTACAAATTCAGTCAGTTAAGTGCCATACGTGATACACGCTTGGGCGATCATGTCTCGAAAGAGACAGGACTGACTGGGCAGAAGATTATCCCGCAGTAGGTTGTCACTGCTTTCTGCGGTAGACTGGTTGCCGACCAATGCTATAGAACCCAATCTATCCTGATATTTAACCCATAACTAGAAGGAATAGACGAATTAATACCTTTCCCAAGGGTATTTGCGCGTAAGTGAATGCAATGAATTCAGCTGGAATTCGAACTCGGCTTCCCGATTTCTCGTTCCGAGCCGATATCCAATGCACTACAACGCACATCCACATCTACAAATTATGTATCTTAAAAAAGTTCCATAGCCCTGAATTCAGAAAGTTGCGCACAAAATATTTAGATTTCGGCATTAAATAACCCAAAGAGATTTATATGCCGCTAAACAATGTCAACCAAGATAAAACTACTTAGTATTATTTTCATTATTATTATTTTTATTGTTTTATTATCTCACTAATACCTTTCGGCGACCTATTATATCTAGATGTGCGATGTGGTGCAGTGGATATCTGCTCGGAACGACAAATCAGGGAGCCGAGTTCGAATGTGTGCATTATCCTTCCTGAAAGATGGCATTTCCCTCTGAAATCAATTCCTGGACCATAAGAAGAAGTCGATCAGTCAAAATTCTTAAATAGTCCTGATTCTTGATTTTAATAAACTTATTTAAATAATATCTGTAAGAAAACAACAATTTCAGAAGAGAAAAAAAAGAATTACTATTAATATTAAATCTATAAATATAAAAGTAGACATATCGTTGCTTGAACCGGCTTATAATTCTCCAATGTGAGCGGCTTGGTGATAGTAGTCGTGACTCTGGGAGGTACAGTCCTATGGGTAAAAGGAGCTCAGCAGAGTTCCGTCACGGAATATGTGAATGAGCGGCGCTATATCGAGTTTAATTCGTTACCTCTTCGTCACCGGGGCCCGTGGTACAGTTGGTATGACGTTTGCTTTTCTGAGTTTCAATTCCTGGTAGTGGATGCGCACTGCTGATGAGTCCCAAATATAGGACAAAACGGCCGTCCAGTGCTTTATGCGTTCTGTTGAGGTCTAATAAAAAACTCAATGAATTAATATATATATATATATATAGTCATCCGCAGACAGATCTGTTTCGCTGTATCACAGCTCATCAGTACGATTAGACTCCGATTGCTTTTAACCCAGGATTGAAACCCGACGGAATTGGCGTCAATCGGCGATTCTACCTCTGGGCTATGGGCGCTCGGTAGAAGAAAGCAAACTTTTTAGCATGTATATTATCATTATACACGCCCAATAGCCAGAGTGATATAATTCATTACTGAATGAGCGATGCGTATATATATATATATATATATATATATATTAATCATATCACCCCAAGCAAGGCGATAACGCCACTGATGCGCAGGGGGCTACGTAAGGCTAAAAAGAATGGAAAAGAGAAAGCCGGAAACCACATCCTAAACAGGAAACAAGGGATGAGCCTCTTCACCTGTTCAATAGACGTGGGTGGAGTGTGAACCGGGCGATAGTTTAATTCATCTACTCCAATTGAAAAAAAAAGAAAAGAAAAGAGTGAAAAGATTGGAAAAGTGAAAACCGGAAACTGCATCCTAAACAGTAAACAAGGGGTGAGCCTCTTCACCTGTTCAATAGATGTGGGTCGCCATTACTGATATATATATATTCATTACTGAATGAGCGATGCGTATATATATATATATATATATATATATATATATATTGTAATGTTTGTTACAATGGTTTATAAAAGCATAGTATCACTACACAAAAACTTTCGCGTTTCGTCTATCTCACCACCTAATTATCGATCGACATTTTCTTTTTCTTCTTTTCTTTCTCACTGTCTATCGACCAATTCACTTCTCTCTCTATTGATCCCTATAGTTATAATTATCTTGCAACTAATTATAAACTTTGATTCTTAATCCCTTTATCGATTTTAATATCTATCTCCTCATTGATTGATTACTTTCTCTTTTCTCTCCGTTATTCCCCCCTCTCTCTCTCTCTCACTCTCTCTTTCCCTCACTTTATTTGTTTGTCAGTTTGCATACCTCTTCTCCATCCATCTCTCACTCACTGTTCCTCTATCAACTTACCTCTTCTCTATTTATATTTCCCTCTTGTTTGCTCTCTTTATTTCTCTATCCACCTATATACATTTTCACTATCCCTATCTCTCTCTCCCTTTTCCTCACTATAAACCTACATACGTTTTCTCATCTCTCTCTCTTTCTTTCTCTCTCTCTCCTGCTCACTTTGTTTCTCTATCAACCTACATACCTCGTTTCATGTCTATCTCTCTTTCTCACTTGCTCACTTTGTTTCTCTGTCATCCTACACGCCTCCTCACATCTCTCTCTCTCTCTCTCTCTCTCTCTCTCTCTCTCTCTTGCTCACTTTGTTTCTCTGTCAACCTACATAACGCTTCTCTTCCCTTCTCTCTCTCTCGCTCTTGTTCACTTTGCTTCTCTATCAACCTACATACCTCGTTTCATGTCTATCTCTCTTTCTCACTTGCTCACTTTGTTTCTCTGTCATCCTACACGCCTCCTCACATCTCTCTCTCTCTCTCTCTCTCTCTCTCTCTCTCTTGCTCACTTTGTTTCTCTGTCAACCTACATAACGCTTCTCTTCCCTTCTCTCTCTCTCGCTCTTGTTCACTTTGCTTCTCTATCAACCTACATACCTCGTTTCATGTCTATCTCTCTTTCTCTCTTGATTGCTTTGTTTCTCTGTCAACCTACATACATCTTCACATCTCTCTCTCTCTCTCTCTCTCTCTCTCTCTCTATCTATCTATCTATCTATCTATCTATCTATCTCTTTCTCTTTCTCTCTTGTTCACTTTGTTTCTTTATCAACCTACACGCCTTTTCTCAACTTTATTATATATTTCTCTTTCTCACTTTGTTTCTAACCACAATTTCTCTCTCCCTCGCTCTCTCCTCTCTCTTTCTATCTATCTATCTTTCTCTCTTTCTCTATCAGCCTATACGTCTCTTCTTCATGTCCCTCTTCCCCAACCTACATACATCTTTTCCATTTATCTCTATCGCTCTAATCTATTGATCAATGTCATTTGTATTACTCTTTCCCTATTTCTTAATCAGACTCACTTCTGCATCACACTCTTTCACTTTTTTCTTCTGTCGTGATCTCGTCCCATCGAGTATTCATTGCGATTTTCTCTCTAACTACCGTTTGTCCTTTCTCATACGCTCTCTTTACCTCTCGCCTGCACAGTCACTTTTCTTTCTTTCTCTTTCTCTCTCTCTCTCTTTCTTTCTTTCTTTCTCTCTCTCTCTCTCTCTTTCTTTCTTTCTTTCTTTCTCTCTCTCTCTCTCATCTATCTATCTATCTATCTATCTATCTATCTCCCCACGAAGCCGATCATGAAATTTGATCATCTTCATTCCTGTCATTTCACTAATTAGAATGACGTGTGACCATACGTATTAACATCCATCAATGTCACAATTATTGAACCTAATTTTCATTTGTCGCCACTAAAATCAAAATAAATTTTCATTATACAAACGAGCAAACAACATGGCGGACGGCAAAGTCTGTTTAATATCAAATTCGTGCAGACGGTTTGAATTTTAGCAAATACCCATTTCTAACACAGTGGGGAATCAACCAAAATTAATTTGTCGGTACAGTCTTTAATCAGGCACCCTTGAAAAAAAAAGCACCCCTAAAAAATCTTTATTTGCCAGCTCATTCTACTTATATATTTCTGTGTTGTCAAAAGTAGAACAAAGCCCAAAAGAGGAAATAAAACAAACAGTAGATAGGTTCATTCATCGCCCAGTTCACACTTCTTCACAAATTTTGGATGGAAGTAGAGAGTTATCCTTCGATTCCTGTTTAGGATTCGATTCCCAGTTACTTTTAAAGTCTTTTCATTCTCTTTTAATCACAGTAATGCCTTGCGTCTTAGTGGCATTATCGCCTAGCTTGGGAGTGAATTGATTAAAAAAAGATATTTATTGTTTCACGCAATCAGTCAGTCAGTTAAGTGCCAAACGTGATACACACTTGGGCGATCATGTCTCGAAAGAGACATGACTGACTGGGCAGAAGATTATCTCGCAGTAGGTTGCCATTGCTTTCTGCGGTAGACTAGTTGCCGACCAAGACTATAGAACCCAATCTGTTGTGTTATTTAACCCATAACTGGAGGAAAGAGACGAATTAATACCTTTCCCAAGGGTATTTGCGCGTAAGTGAATGCAAGGAATTCAACTAGAATTCGAACTCGGCTTCCCGATTTGTCATTCCGAGTCGATATTCGCTGCACCACAACGCAAATCCTGTTTCACACACACACACACACACACACACACACACACACACACACACACAAATAAATAAATGAATAAACAAACTAACAAATAAATTATCTTGAATGTGTAAATATGCAGCTGTATATAAGAAGTGCGCAAGACCGTATCACCTAAAAATGCTCTTGCAATCTGCTGCTATGAAAAATAAGCAACATTTGACGCTGCCCTCGTAGCCATTCAGCGAACTAATGATGGCTAATTAAAAAAAAAAAAGGCCGTATCATGAGAGTTTCCGGACTACAGGGTACCGGATTAAAGAGGTTTTACCTTATACAGAATTTATACAATTTTATTTTTGTTCCCTACATTTTTATTTTTTAATTTTAATATTAAATTTTACTTTTTATTCTTACTTTTTATTTTCATTTTATTTTATTTTATTTTATTTGAAATTAAAAATTTTAATTTTTTATTGTAATATTTGAATATTTAAATTTTAAATACAATAAAATAAAATGAAAATAAAAAGTAAAAATTATTTACAATTGTGCTATTCTTATAATTCATAGAAGCATTTAAAGATAATCTATAAATATCTATGAATATTTAGTTTAAAGCATGCTTACTGTTTATGGATTTTAAGAATAAAACTCGAAATAATTATCGAGGCTTTCCAAAAGCAGACTAACACTATTTTATTCCAGGGACAGACTTTCTTGTTCGAGCAAAACGTCCCCCCACCCCAAAGAAAAAGAAAAGAATAAAAGAGTAGCTTTTCAACGTTGATTTTGTAGGCTCGTTTGTTTTTCTTGCTTGAAAGAACAACATAGCAGAATTCTTTAAACAATATTTTCCTCATCTGATAATGTTGTATTAAATTAAGTTAAACATAAAAGAAAAAGAAAAGCAAAGAAAGAAAAAATAAAGAAAATTAACAAAAAAGGTAAAAGAAACAAAGAAAAAAAAACAAGCAGAGAAAGAAGTAAGTAAGATAAAAAAAGAAAGAAAAACAGATAAATAGAAAGTGTTATGATACCCTCCTACAAGGAATGGACTCTTCCTCTTGTTATATGTGATTACCTATGTGACTTCCTGAGAAACAGTTAACAAAGCAATTAACGGAAGGCAGTTAACGACAGCTACTAGTCAGGCAATAAGCAGCGTAACAATACCTTCGGACTTATTTCTATATTACTTATTATTAACACTTCCTTTGAATATCTTGTTTCTTGTCATACTAAAAAAATATTTTTGAATCTACCTTCTTGTTCCGTGTTTTACTTCCGGCACAAACCGGTCACTGCAACTTTGCGGCGATGTTTCGCCACAACTTTACAACAAATTGGCGACGAAGATCCACAACAGAAGGAAAGAAGGATACAAAGAAAAAAATAGGAAAGAAAAATACAAAAAGGAAGCAAGATACAAAAAAAGAAAGATACAAAAAGAAAGAAATATACAAAGAAAGATAGAAAAATAAAAGATAAATACAAAAAAGAAAGAAACATACAAAAAAAAACGAAAGAAACATACAAAAAAGAAAGAAAGAAATATACAAAGAAATGAAAGAAAGAATAAGATTTAAAAAACGAAAGAAAGATTCAAAGAAAATGACACACTGAAGGATGCAAAAGAAAAGAAAGGAAGAAATGGAACTACACAAAGGAAAGATACAAGGGTAAAAAAAGCACAAGTTAGTCAAATGCTTTCCTTCGTCAATGGCTAATATCGAGAATTGATCCTATAAATGAATTAAAGAGAAACTCAGTCACTCATCACTTCACTCTGATTAATGTATGTAAAAATGAAAGCGCCATGATTGCTTGAGGAGACGACTGAACTCTGAAGCGAAGTTGATTATTTTAGTGATAATTGCAAAAAGCAGTTTTATGTCTGCATTTACGAAAAGTTTTGAAAAAGGATTATGAACTGAAAGCTAAAATAAATTAAATCACAAGCTGGATAAATTTATAATCTCAAAAATGGTGCGTCTATCGTATACAGCTCTCTCCATCTTTTCAAAAAAAATTCCCAATAATTAAGGTTTTCTGCAGATATCCGAAATGATGCAAAACTAATATGCAATTCTAATTAATTTACATGGGAAATTTTTTAGCTCCACCAGATCAAAATACACCTTCTTTGACGCCTCGATATCGAAGGTCGAAGTTCTTCGTCTTCTCCAGTTGATATGGAATGCTAAAAATAATAATAATAGTAAGGTCTGATTGTTCTGCTGAACAGTATTTTTCGATCAGACAGTTGTTGTAATTACTCAATATATCTTGAAAACCTGACCTAAACCTTCTTTCCATGTGAAAATTAAAGTCGTATCTTGTTGCGATCATGACAATATTTTCGATCGTTGGCAAAAAAATATATATTATTGGGAGGGGAATAAGCTCTTCAAACGCAAAATAAAATTCGCCATGAAATTTAACAGTACATACTGCTTTGCTCAACGCCACTTCACCTTACGAAAAGTTTAGTAACGTAGGACAGTAGAAAAACCAGCATTTTAATGCGTCAAACAGTTTGCTTATTCAGGAGCTGATGCTGCTCATTCCAGCAAATTCTAAAATCAACTTCAATACAAATGGCTTGAAAGAAGGCAGAAAGAAGAAGAGGCGACATTATATATATATATAGTGACACGCATAAGTATTGGATACATGTTATTTTCTGTTATAACTCTAGTTTATGTTCGCCATTTTGCCTGATATTTGTTAAGTAATATCTCGTATCGTAAATTATTCTTTTTATGAGTATTATTAGTTCTGATCATATCCATAATATTTGTCTAGATTTCTGAGAGGAGATATTGTAATTATTTACATTGTTTACCATGTTCAGACTATTGTCCTCATCTGAAGAAGGTCGGTGCGTACAACGACTGAAACGTCGTGAATATAGCAATAAAGATGAGAACAACAGTCCGAACAATGTAAATAATGTAAATATTTATAATAGTTTAGAATGCGGTTGTAATTATTTTTATGTTGCTTAAATTGTATATATCGTTTTGTATAGTGGGCGTTATGGAGTTAGTAGATAGTATGATATACGTTTTTGTGTAATGGATATCGGCATGGGTTGAGAAATCGAAGAGCCGAGTTCGAATTTCAGTTGAACTCGTTACATTCATTTATGCGCTAATATCCTTGGGAAAGGTCTGAATCCATCTCTTCTCCCTTCAGCTATGGGTTAAATAGCAGGACAGATTTAATTCTGTAGGTTTGGATGGCAACCAGTCTACCGCAGAAAAAATGGCAACCTATTGCGGGAAAATCTAGTAAGTCATTAATCTAAGAAGACGTGATCGGCTAAGCGTGTATCATGTGTGGCATTTAACTGACTGACTGATATAGCGTGATGTGTTTGTTTTTATCTAGTTTGTTATTGTTAAAAATGTTGCTATCTTTTTTTTTTTTTTTTTTTTTTTTTTTTTTTTTTTTTTTTCGATGATATATTCTGTATATGCGTTGTGGTGCAGGGGATATCGGCTCGGAATGAGAAATCGGGGAGTCGAGATCAAATTCCAGTTGAATTCATCGCATTCACTTACCCGCAAATACCCTTGGGAAATGTATTAATCCGTCTCTTCCTTCCAGTTATGGGTTAAATAACAGGACAGATTGGGTTCTATAGCCTTGTCTGGCAACCAATCTACCGCAGAAAGCAATGGCAACCTACTGCGGGGTAATCTTCTGCCCAGTCAGTCATGTCTCGCGAGAGACATGATCGCCCAAGCGTGTTTCATGTATGGCACTTAACTGACTGATATTCTGTATGCCTTTCTCTTAGCATTGTGGATGGAATAATGACGATAGTGGAGGTCTTTGAAAGGGTTTTCTATGTATATTTCTTTGGGTAAGTATTAGATACTTATCCCAAGATGAAATATTAAGAAATGATTAATATAACAGGCAATAAGCCCACACTGAAACTCGAACCAAGGACGGCTGGTTCGAAGCAAAAAGACGACCACTTCGCCAGAGGCCTGAAATCGTCTAGTGGTTACTTTCTTTTCTTTTTTGTTTTTAATTTAGTGTGGTGAGCAAATGCTTGTTTAATAACTGTCCTTGCACTCAGCTAATTGGACAATGAAGAAGTAGTTCACTTACAGAAAACGCGTTGATAAACCCACTGAATCTGACGCAGTAATTAGAATAATTAGGACAGAAAGATTAACTTCCTGTCCACTAATCCGTTAAAACGACAAATGTCAACATTAGATGCGCAGGCCGCCCGGCATTGTGACTGGGCCTTCATTAATGAATTCAAAAGCATTTATTAGCTTGACCAACCGTTTTTTGTACTGGCTTCTACTTGCATACATTATTGAAGACTGGTGGTCGCAAGGTCTTCGATACATGTTAGAATTTTTACGGTTTTTCTGTTGGTGGCGGATTTGGTTTCATGAATAATCACTGTATCTAGTCCAGTAAATTGATATTCTCACGGAGAAACCTGATGAAGCATATTCAGCTCCGGACATGACCAGAGTCGAATGTCTTCTGTTTTGGTGGCCTCCTTCGTAATGCACACGTGACCATTGCACATAGTCACCACTACTTCCGTTCAAGCTGGTAACTTTGTCATGGATGCCGTTAACATCAACATGCGACAGATAACACATCACTCAATAAGTCCCGGGCCTGACATATAAGTGGCGCCACTAATAAAAAAAAATCCATATGATTTTTATAAAGTACTAATCTTCAAATGGCACGTAACAAAATTTGGGCCGGATCGAATTATCAGTTAACAAATTAGTTATTTACATGAAGCTACAGTTGCAAATTTTCAAAACAATGGAAAAATCTGAATTTCGAGTGTTGAAAAAGCATTGCTTTCTGATGGTGAAAATACTGTTCAAGCAAAGTAATGGCTTGATAAGAGTTATTCGGACTCTGCTCCGTCAGAAACAACGGTTAAGAGATGGCATGCTGACTTTAAGCGCGGTCATACAAACGTAAATGATGCTAAGCGCTCAGGTCGCCCAAAATCGGCAGTTGTCCCGGAAAACAAATAAAATAAATAAATAAATAAATAAAACACAAACTCGTTTTGGCCGATCGTAAATTGAAGTTACGTAAGATAGCAGAGGAGTTGAACATACCAGAAGGCAGTATTCACTATTTTGCATGAACATTTGTCAATGAGAAAGCTGTGTTCAAAGTGGGTTCCGTGTTTGCTCACAGTCGATCAAAAACAACAATGCGTAAACCATTCAAAGCATTATTTGCAACAGTTTCAACGCAACAAGAAAAGGTTTTTGCGTAAGTATGTGACAATAGATAAAACATGAATCTCCCACTTCACTCCGGAGTCAAATCGGCAGTCAGCTGAGTGGACAGCAGCATGTGAAAGCTGTCCAAAGCAATCAAAGACGCAAACATCAGTAGACAAGGTTTTGGTCTCCGTATTTTGGGATGCGCAAGGTATTTTGTTCATCGATTACCTTGAGAAAGAAAGAACCATCAATAGCGAATATTATATAGCATTAATAATGCGTTTGAAGGAAGAAAGCGCAAAAAAACGACAACAAATGAAGAAGAAAAAGTAATCTTTCACCAAGACAACGCACCGTGTCACAAGTCGATCGCTATGATGGCAAAACTACATGAATTGCACTTCGAATTGCTTCTGCACCCACCCTATTCTCCAGATCTGGCCCCCAATGACTACTGGCTGTTTGCAGACCTCAAAAGAATGCTCCAGGGAAAGAGATTTGGCTCCAATGAAGAAGTGATGTCAGAAACTGAGTCGTATTTTGAGGCCAAAAACAAATCGTTCAAAAGGCATTGAATTTTTAAAGAAGCGTTGGAATCAGTGTATCACCCTAGAAGGAGGTTATGTTGATAAAGTTAAATTTGGCCTAAAATTTGTTGTTTTATTAGTTAGGCCAAGCATTTCTCGAGTGATGTGTTAGAACTAAGTTGCAAGGGTACCAGTAACAGAGGAAAGCCTCTGACTTAATATGAGCTTTCTTCTTCTTCTTCTTCTTCTTCTTCTTCTTCTTCTTCTTCTTCTTCTATCTATCTATCTATCTATCTATCTATCTATCGCGTCCCTTCAGGACATGGGGGATCATGGCTCTCCAAAACCTCCTATATGTTGTGGATCATAGAAAATTTTTCTCCTTTTGTTAAGGCTTCCGATCCTTGTTCCGACATCCACTTATGTCTCTTGCCCTAAATATGCCATGTGAGTTTTATGTTTTCCAAGTCCTCCTTTTTTTTCAAATGACAAAGGAAAAAGAAATTTCAGCGGTCTCTTCCTGATACTGAATATAAGTTTTCTTTCAGTTGCCATTTTCTTTTAGACTTCATTGTTGCTTACTCACCTTGTACATGGAATTCTCAGTATTCTTCTGTAGAATGTCGGTGTTCTGTAATTTTCTCTTCATCTCTGGTGAGATTGTCCAACATTCACTGCCATATAAGAGGATGGGAATCCAACAGTTTTTTCTTTGTTTCTACCGATTTTTTTCTGTTTTTCAACATTTTTATGAGAAGTGTTAATAAATATCTGTTTATATCTGTTTGATGTGTTACGCATATTATCTTCATAATACATGCTTTGCTTAAAGCAGCCGTATGTTGTATTTTAGATAAAAAATTATTACGCCGATCTGTTTGGTGTGTGAGATAGTTGCGCCCTTTACACAGCTTCTGAGAGTGATAGCACCTGTTAGGGTCCCAGCTATGGGCAAATAGTTAACTCCCAAACTGGCGTCAAAACACTATGAAAGTGTAAAAATAGACTTTTATAGAAAAGTATACATTTTTGAGGGAAAAATATTACCAACAATACATTTTTGAAGAAAAAATATTACCATAACACATTTTTGAAGGAAAAAAATTATTCTCAACAAAACATTTTTGAATACAAAATTACAAGACATCCTCAGTTTTCTAAAATAAAATAAAAAATTTCATTAAAATTTGACTAAATCAACCTTCTCACTATAATTGAACATTAAAACCCTACCTTTTTAGCATTAAATAATCCACAGAGGTTGATATGCCGTTAGACAAAACTCAAATTCAAATTCTTTGTATTTTTACTCAACTTCTTGAATTCTTTGAAATATTGCGATCGCATGGTACACTCATGTCGATCAGTCGTCAAACTCTATTTTAGTGATCTTCAACACCTGTATCTTCTTTGTTTGATGTTTTAAGAGGAAATCCCTATAAAATAAGTACTTTTTACCCCTCAGTTACAGGTTTAGGTTGATGCTTGTACTACCCGTCCTTTGTTTTGATTTTGCATTGTCTGCAAATTATCTAATGGGAACACCAACCTCTTTTGGGATGACTGATTTTTTTTTTTGTTCTCCCGAGCCCAGTACCTTATATTTTGCCATTCAGTTCAGTGTCATAGGTGATACACGCTAGAGAGATCATGTCTCGAAAGAGACATGCCTGACTGGGCAGAAGATTATCCCGCAGTAGGTTGTCATTGCTTTCTGTGGTAGACTGGTTGCCAACCAAGGCTACAGAACCCAATCAGTTCTATTATTTAATCCATAACTGAAGGGAACAGACGGATTAATACCTTTACCAAAAATATTTGTGCGTAAGTGAATGCAAAGAATTCAACTGGAATTCGAACTAGGCTGCTCGATTTCTCGTTCTGAGCCGATATCCTCTGCACCAAAACGCACATCCCATATTCAAAACACGGACAAATTTGTGGTGCAGTTGATATCGGCTCAGAACGAGAAGTCGAGCAGCCGAGTTTGAATTCCAGTCGAATTCGTTGCATTCACTTGAACGCAAATACCCTTGGGAAAAGTATAAATCCGTCGCTTCTCCCTTCAGCTATGAGTTGAATAGCAGGATAGATTGGGTTCTATATAGCCTTGGTTGGCAACTAGTCTACCACAGAAAGTAATGGCAACTAGCTGCAGAAAAATTGTCTGCCCAGTCAGCCTTGTCTCCTTCCATGATCCTCCAAGCGTGTATCACGTATGGCACTTAACTAACTGAATGTTTCCGATGAGAAAAATGGTCTAGCATGACAGTGAATCAAAATTCTTAGACGCAGATCTATCGATTGCTTCAATATAATCTCTCAACTTCGTCATTAGAAAAGGTGAGGCCAAAAGTTGCTCTCTTGGAAGTTAGCAACAGCCGTGCTGAAAGAGGGAAAAGATGTTTATCTGTTTATAATTAAAGGATAACAGTTCCTTTTTAGAGTCGTTAAATGCTGACAATTCTAAACAATGTTTGTACCCAGTCATGCACTTTCCTCTCGAAAGTCGATAAAAGGGATCAGTCAAAACGTTCTGATGACAGTGTCAGTAACACAAAGAATAAATTCAGTCGTTTGTAAAAATGTTCGAAATGCCAATCCTTTATTGTGTCATTATCTAACAAAAATCGAGGACTTTCCTTTCTTTAACTTGAGAAACATTTTTAAGTACTTACTGTATCCATCTAACTTTTTGACAATATTTTCTTTTTAATTGGCAACTTTGAAGAACACGTCAGTAATTTAGTTTCAGCGACACATTCCATGTTTGCTTCTTACAACTGCCAAATCGTCCCGCCGTATCTCTTGTCCCCAACACCCTAATTTCATGTGAACTTGAGCTACAGAAGAAAGAAAGAAAGAAAGAAAGAAAGAAAGAGAGTTGGTAGAAAGAAAAAAGAAACAAACAAGGAAATTGGTTAAAAGAAAGAAAGAAAGAAAGAAAGAACGAAAATTGGTAGAAAGAAAAAAGAAACAAATAAACAAACAAGGAAATTAGTTAAAAGAAAGAAAGAAAGAAAGAAAGAAAGAAAGAAAAATAGCAAAAGGAAGTAAATTGATTGAAAGAAAGAAAAAACGAGATTCGAGTGAAGAAAATAAAAAAATTATGCTTGTGTTAAATTAAAATATAAGAAAAGAAAAAAGAAAAATGACTGTGTTCAGAAAGAAAGAAAATAAAAGAAGGAATGAAAATTTAAAGAAAGAAAGAAAAACAAGAATCGAAAGAAAAAGAAAAATATCTCAAATAAAAAGTAAAAGAAAAAAAAGAAGTTAATCGTAAACAAAAATCGGTAACGAACAATCCGCA
The DNA here is from genome assembly GCA_037127315.1 of Ascarosepion bandense. Classification (NCBI taxonomy): domain Eukaryota; kingdom Metazoa; phylum Mollusca; class Cephalopoda; order Sepiida; family Sepiidae; genus Ascarosepion; species Ascarosepion bandense. Next base: position 1,457,258 of record JBBBDQ010000157.1, on the reverse strand, counting down.
CGGCCAAAAACACCTGACCTTTTTTTTTTAACTTCATCTTCAGTCATTTTGACAAGAGGTTTTTAGAAGTAACCACCATTCATTCAGTGAAATCACACGTTGGCGTTTAGTTCGAGCCCCGCCCACTCGTATGTACCCCATTAGGAGTTAGGTAATGTTGCAATTACAGTCAAACGCTCAGAGTGGTTTCTGCCGGTGCCAAGATAACTACGGGACATTTTCTCTATTGAGTCACGGTTATCAAGTACGCGTGATGGAAGCTCAATACTCCTGCTGCAAGTCAAAAGTACTTCGCTTGTAGTAACTCTCCGCCTACTAATGTAATTAATCTAGATCCTCAGCATTTCTCAATTTGAACTCTTTTGCACCAAAACTGGAATTTAAAGACAATTCTAGAAAAAAATTGCGGTGTATTTTTTAAATGTTTTAAAAATAGACGTTCATTTGACTCACAAATAAATTTGATTAAATATTTGCTCGTGCCGCTAAATATCTGCACAACTTGCTACTAAGAGATTGATGGATTTTTTTTAACATTTCACCTCAAACAAGGCAATAAAGTCACTAAGACGCAAGGGTTATTCAGTGTAAGAGAATAAGATAAAAGAAAAATATGAAAGAAAGAGAATAATTAAAAAGTTATTTTCTAAGCGCAGCTTAGATGTGTCACAAGACCGAGAGTATAGGGCATCCAGTGAGGATCGAATTCTCTACTCAATTGTAATGATTCTATCAAGACAAGCTGCACTACGTCGTACTCGGTGTCCATGAGGGATGAATAAAAGAACGGTTACTTACGAGGCAGAAGATAACGCTTAACACTGGATTTCATTTTTTGAAAATCAAAGTTATCCGGAGGGCATAAAACCACGTGAGAGTTCAACAAGCGAGAAGTGTGACAGAAGAACATCTAGCCATTTCAACTGTAAAATGATGAAACCTATCTGTCAATCTAGTACCGCGCTTAAATTTCTAAAGTTTAGGTACCAAAGATTAATGATCACTAGAACAATGACCATGAAAGTGTTTATAGAAAAGGCACAGGAAAGCTAAGTTACGGCGAGAAAAACTTTAAATAATCGCCTGAAATTTTATCAAAGAAAAAAGAAGAAAATTGGCCTTGCTAGCACTTCGTAGCCAATCAGTTAAAGCGTACCGGGTTAAGCAGTAGCACACACTGCCCCTGAAGGACGAAGATTCAATTCCTGTCAGGGAGCGAAAATTATTCTTTAATAAGATTTTTCAAACATTCAGACCGGTAGACATAAATAAATATCCTGTTTGATAAATAAATTGAACGCATACTCAAATACGAGTATCCACTAAAAATAACGTTTAAAGTGATGAAAAATCTGCCAGATTAATAAGAACATTCATTTTAATATATATATATATATATATATATATATAGAGAGAGAGAGAGAGAGAGAGAGAGAGAGAGTCATCCGCAGACAGATCTGTTTCGCTGTATCAGAGCTCATCAGTACGGTAAGAAATCCGATTGCTTTTAACCCAGGATTGAAACCCTACTGAATTGGCGTCAGTCGGCGATATATATATATATATATATATATATATATATATAAATTTGTTTGTTTTTTTACTTAAAATTAATATATTTTGTCTTGCGACACGGAAATTTCTGTTTCGAGATTTTTAATTCGTCATCAGGCAATGTTAGATCATTATTGTGAAAATGATTTTCATTTGAATATAAGAAACAATACGTCTGTCCTTTATAGATGTGAAAAGACAGAAAAAATTATGTGTGCGTTCAATTTAACTAATCAGAATAGAGATTCACTTTAAATTTGATAAAACAGTTTATATTTTGGTGGCATACATGATTTCTTCTTTCAATTTTAACGGCAAAAGTGTCAGTCAAAAACCCCTGTCTAGACTCCATATATATATATATATATATATATATATATATATATATATATATATTGGTTCCTCACACAAAACAAGGACAATATATCCATATCAATCTATGTCCGCAAATCCTTTGTGTTTTAGTTAAGTTTAATGAAGATTTACGATAGATAGCGCAGTGTTGTCATGTAGACGAGGTTACATCTGTCAGTCGTGTATATTTCTCGTTAGTCTGCCTTCAACGTTTAATGTGTGTAGCCGTGAGTTAACTGAAAATGCTCTGTTTAAGTGATAAAATATTTCTATCGTGAGCAGGCAAATATAATGTTTACATGTGGCCGCGCAAGTAGTCATAGACGCGAGACTGCACCTCTGTATCAGACTGCGTTTCCAGACTGAAGGCAACCGAGTCATCTAACATTTGCTGCTGCTTATCGTCGCGTTGCTGAGACAAGATGAGTTAAGCCATAAACTATGTGTCAAAAAAGACCGAGATCAGCTCGTACGCCTCACCATGAAGAACACGTTGTACAAGCTGTCGGTGACGATCCAGGTCTTATTACACGTAAAGTGGCCCTAGCATCTCATAGTACTGCATGGCGAGTACTTCAAGAGCAACTCCTGTATCCGTATCATTTGCAACGAGTGCGGGATCTTTCGGCCTCTGATCACTCACCACGAGAGAAATTTTTCCGATGGCACAAACTGCCGATTTGTCTCTTCAGTTTTGCTTATGGATGAGTCAATATTTGGAAGAAAATAACAAATTTGCACAACCAATATTTGTGGGCGAAACGGACACCCCATGGCACAATACAAATACCAACATCAGTTTACGATTAATGTGTGGGATGGAATTGTAGTTGACTGTCTGGTAGGTCCAAAAGTTTTCCCAGTACGTCTTACAGGAGCTGTCTGCAGGGACTTTATTTCGAACACACTTCCAAACCTGCTAGAGGATGTACTCCAGCTATACGAAGACGCATGGAGGTAATGCATAGTTAGGCTCCAACAAATTTTAGTCACATTATTCGCGATGTAATCCGGCTTCTTCTCTCAAACAAGTTTCATGGGGCTTTTTGGCTCTCCAAGCGGTCCCCAATCGCATGTGGTGTGAAGATTTTCTCGCATCTGCAGCCAGATCTGTTTTGATGTATCACAGCTCATCAGTACTTTTAGACATCCGATTGCTTTTAACCCAGGATTGAAACCCTACTGAATTGGCGTCAGTCGGCGATTTATATATAAATTTGTTTGTTTTTTTACTTAAAATTAATATATTTTATCTTGCGACACGGAAATTTCTATGTTTCGAGATTTTTAATTCTTCATCAGGCAATGTTAGATCATTATTGTGAAAATGATTTTCATTTGAATATAAGAAACAATACGTTTGTCCTTTATAGATGTGAAAAGACAGAAAAAATTATGTGTGTGTTCAATTTAACTAATCAGAATAGAGATTCACTTTAAATTTGATAAAACAGTTTATATTTTGGTGGCATACATGATTTCTTCTTTCAATTTTAACAACAAAAGTGTCAGTCAGAAACCCCTTTCTAGACTCCATATATATATATATATATTTTCAATTATGGAAAGCCCTCTGCCGTATCCCCTCCGCCTTGGTCGTTGACTTCAATTAGGGAAAGCCCACTGCCGTATCCCCTCCGCCTTGGTCGTTGACTTCAGTTATGGAAAGCCCTCTGCCGTATCCCCTCCGCCTTGGTCGTTGACTTCAGTTATGGAAAGCCCTCTGCCGTATCCCCTCCGCCTTGGTCGTTGATTTCAGTTATGGAAAGCCCTCTGCCGTATCCCCTCCGCCCTGGTCGTTGACTTCAGTTATGGAAAGCCCTCTGCCGTATCCCCTCCGCCTTGGTCGTTGATTTCAGTTATGGAAAGCCCTCTGCCGTATCCCCTCCGCCTTGGTCGTTGACTTCAGTTATGGAAAGCCCTCTGCCGTATCCCCTCCGCCTTGGTCGTTGACTTCAGTTATGGAAAGCCCTCTACCGTATCCCCTCCGCCTTGGTCGTTGACTTCAGTTATGGAAAGCCCTCTGCCGTATCCCCTCCGCCTTGGTCGTTGACTTCAGTTATGGAAAGCCCTCTGCCGTATCCCCTCCGCCTTGGTCGTTGACTTCAGTTATGGAAAGCCCTCTACCGTATCCCCTCCGTCTTGGTCGTTGACTTCAGTTATGGAAAGCCCTCTGCCGTATCCCCTCCGCCTTGGTCGTTGACTTCAGTTATGGAAAGCCCTCTGCCGTATCCCCTCCGCCTTGGTCGTTGACTTCAGTTATGGAAAGCCCTCTGCCGTATCCCCTCCGCCTTGGTCGTTGACTTCAGTTATGGAAAGCCCTCTACCGTATCCCCTCCGCCTTGGTCGTTGACTTCAGTTATGGAAAGCCCTCTACCGTATCCCCTCCGCCTTGGTCGTTGACTTCAGTTATGGAAAGCCCTCTGCCGTATCCCCTCCGCCTTGGTCGTTGACTTCAGTTATGGAAAGCCCTCTGCCGTATCCCCGTCGCCCTGCATATGCTGTCAGTAGTTCAGTCCCGTGTTCAGGTTTATTATGCAGCCAGTCGAAACTGTCATGATAAATCTGCACATGTCGTCTTATAGGGTCAGTGAGAAGCAAGTCTTAATTAAATAGAGGGCCTGCTACACAGGCACAACCAGTTTTTTCCAGCCTTACTGTTTTAATCTTATGACGTAGGAAACTAAATTTAGTAAATATGGATTCTGTGCGGATGTGCGTTGTGGAGCAGTGGATATCGACTCGGAACGAGAAATTGGAGTGCCAAATTCGAATTTCAGTTGAATTCTTTGCATTCATATATGCACAAATACCCATGGAAAAGGTATTAATCCGTCTCTTCTCTCCAGTTATGGGTTAAATATCAGTATAGATTGGGTTCTATAGCCTTTGTTGGCAACCGGTCTACCGCAGAAAGTAATAGCAACCTACTGCGGGATAATCTTCTGCCCAGTCAGTCATGTCTCTTTCGAAACATGATCGCCCAAGCGTGTATCCTGTATGGCACTTAACTGAGGGACTCTATATAACTTATATAAGGATTGAGTAGGATATATTTTGTTTTACAGCATATCAAACTCAATGTGTTATTTACTGCCGACAAATTTTTTTAGACTAGATTCTTTTTTTCATTTAGCAGCATATCAATTTCTTGTGACTCATTTAATACTGAAATTTAATTTTATTGAAATTAATAATTTCTTTTACAAAAAGATGTATTACAGGTAATATATATTCTTTTTCTTTTTTTAATTTATTGGTAATAATATTTTTTTAAATATACTGCTGGTAATAAATATTCCTTTAATATATTGCTGGTAATATTTATCTTAGATGTACTGCTGGTAATATATATATATATATATATATATATATGTATGAATGTGTGTGTGTGTGTGTGTGTGTGTGTGTGTGTGTGTGTGTGTGTGTGTGTGTGTGTGTGTGTTATGGTGCTCTAGTTACATTGGAATGAACTCTTCCTCCTTCATAAATACTAACCTGCGAGACTTCCTAAAGTAGGCAGTCGAGACGCAGTGTAAGTTGACACTTCGGACGGACATTTCTATCTGCTGAATAATAACACCCTTATTTTGTATATATGTTCTGTTATTCCAATACACTGGTTCAACCTACCTTCTTCTTTTGGTGTCTTTCTTCCTAGTCCTAACAGGCCACAACAATATATATATATATATATATATATATATATATATATATATATATTAGAACATGTACATAATTATTTGCTACGAAGGTACGTTCGTTTCGACATTGAAACTTCAATGTCTCATGAGGCAGTAGGATTTCCATTACTTTACACACCGCCTCATGAGACATTGAAGTTTCAATGTCGAAACAAACGTATCTTTGTAGCGGATATATATAGAATAATTATGTACATGTTCTAAAATATAATTTATAATAAATATTCACAGCTCTATATATTATATATCGAGCACTGTTTTAAATTAATGTTTTGGACGTTGTAAAAATTCTTCGTTCTGTATTCACTCGGAGATATATATATATATATATATATATATATATATATATATATATATATATATATTGCTGGTAATATACTTTTTAATGTATTTCTGGTGGCTTTTTTATCTATTTTGCTACTTTAATAACGTTTTCACCCTAATTTGCGTGTTTATTTGCTCACGGTTAGGATTCTAACAGGTGCTACCACTCCAGATCAGTGTGAAATATATATATATATATAGTATTTAATTGTCATAATGTTTAGCGCCGTGGTTATTATTGATAAAATGTATTTTGGCAAGCAGGGTTTTTTTTATCGTAAAGTCCTCGATATCGGGGTGTAGATAGAGCGTTGAATGGAATAAGTAGGAATGGAATAAGTAGAGAACAGCCAGAGAAAAAAAGTTTCTTTAATCTAACATGTTTCACATTAACAAGTTTCGTCAGAGATATGTAAAGACGTTTTTTTAATCATTTATCTTTAAAAAATCTCTACATTTCGTCTACATTTCTGATATCAATTAGTTGTTAAGTGGCTTCACAAGCAAAAATAAAACCATAAAGTGACATTCATTTTAATAATCTAAGTGATATATATATATATATATATATATATATATATATATATATATATATATATAGAGAGAGAGAGAGAGAGAGAGAGAAAGAGAGAAAGAAACCAAGGCTATAGGACCCAGTCTGCCCTACTATTCAACCCATAGCTGGAAGGAGAAGATATGTATTCATACCTTTCCCAATGGTATTTGCACGTAAATGAATGCAACGACCCAGACTAGAATTCGAACTCGGCGCTCCGATTTCTCATTCCGATGTATATTTACTAAGATTTATTTAATAAGGCAGTAGAATATGAGGATCGAACTCACTATAGTAGTAAAACTATTGCTCTACAGCCAAATGTATACTAATTAACAGTATAGTAATTAATAGTAATTAATAGTATACTAATTAATAGTATAGTAATTAATAGTAATAATTAATAGTATACTAATTAATAGTATAGTAATTAATAGTAATAATTAATAGAATACTAATTAATAGTATAGTAATTAATAGTATTAATTAATAGAATACTAATTAATAGTATAGTAATTAATAGTAATAATTAATAGAATACTAATTAATAGTATAGTAATTAATAGTAATAATTAATAGTATACTAATTAATAGTATAGTAATTAATAGTAATAATTAATAGTATACTAATTAATAGTATAGTAATTAATAGTAATAATTAATAGAATACTAATTAATAGTATAGTAATTAATAGTATTAATTAATAGAATACTAATTAATAGTATAGTAATTAATAGTAATAATTAATAGAATACTAATTAATAGTATAGTAATTAATAGTAATAATTAATAGTATACTAATTAATAGTATAGTAATTAATAGTAATAATTAATAGAATACTAATTAATAGTATATCGTACAATATTATATTGGATAAATCTGGGACGAACCCAGGTATCTCAACTTTCTCACCGGCATCTGTCTTTTCTATAAATAGCACCATGGCAATTACTCTGACCAGTATTCTTCCCCCTCGGTTGCCCCGAATACATGAATTTAAGCGTGCTACTAGATTCGCAACTAGGTTTCACTGTTTTACTATTGAAATAGATAAATTCAACCGTCACTTCTACTCCAACAGTATCTTTTCTCGCACTTCCCGACTGTGGAAATCTCTTCCTTTTCCTTAGGATAACAAAAATCTTTAAAAATCTAAATGCAACACCAGCCGCCATCTTCTGTTTTCTTGAACCCCGTTTATCTTTTGTCCTTTCTTTAATCATTTCAGTCTTCTCTTTCACTTTCACACCCTGTAACCCCTTGTAACCCCTTGTAACCCCTTGCTTACTTGTGGCATTACCGTCCTGCTTGGGGCGAAAAGACATTCAGTGAGAGTGAGGCTGACAGCAGTTGTTATGCGAGGCGCCTTTTTTGTAATTATGTGTGGGAAAGCTCGTGTTTTGTCAGTTGCACCTGTTGACATCCAGTGCAATTGATCGATTTGACTTGTTATATATATATATATATATATATATATATATAGTTGCATGGTATATTAACCAGTCTTTTCTTGTTTGATCTTATTCGGAAAGACATTTGGAAAATGAGGTGATCGATTATACTACTGAAATAGAATAAAAACAACTAAAGATGTAATCGATTGTTAGTTAGAAAAGATTAATGCATACAGAACATGGACAAAAAAATCAGATAGAGTCGTAAGACAAGGATACATCCTCTCACCTGACTTATTTGACTGTTATAGCGAGGCGATCCTGACAGAACTAGTAGTGCTTCTGGAGTGGCTTGCTTCTGTCTTTTCCACTAATATTTATTTATAACATCGTTATTTCTAATTACCCTCCTTTTTACACTATTTAGATTATTCGGACTATTGTCCTCATTTTTGCTGCCATTTGTACGACATTTCGTCCGTTGTACGCTACGGCCTTAGAATTTCGAACCGAACACTTTGTTACAATCACTGGGGTGTATCATTCTCATCTTGCGTTTTGGTAGTCATGAGTTATCTCTCTCTAATCCTCTAAGTTCACCACTGCTATAGCCTGGTATTGAACTCACAACAGGGTCAACTCATAAGAATTAACCAACGTCTATATCCACTGGGCCATGTGTCCTTAAGGACAAGAGCAACTAAATTTCTGGGGTTTATAACCTAATGTTCAGTAACCATTTTTTACCAGAGTTCATATTTCAATTTTAATGTTAATGGGTTTTTTTCTAGTACTTTTTGATGTTAATGGTTTCCTCTAGTATTTTATTTTACCAGATCTCATATTGCAATTTGACACTAATGATTTTCTCTGGTACAATAGTCCGAATACTACCTCATCTCAGAAATATAGACAAATACCCTCCTATTTTCTTTTTTTATACAAGTTGTATGCACTATATGCGTTGTGGTGCAGTGGATATTGGCTCGGAACGAGAAATCGGAAAGCCGAGTTCGAATTCCAGTTGCATTCTTTGCATTCACTTACGCGCAAATATCCATAGGAAAGGTGTGAATCTGTCTCTTCTTCCTCCAGCTATGGGTTGAATAGTTCTATAGCCTTGGTTAGCAACCAGTCTATCGCAGAAAATAATGGCAACCTACTGCGAGAAAATCTTCTGCCCAGTCATTCATGTCTTTTTCGAGATATGATCGACCAAGCATGTATCCGTATGGCACTTAACTGACTGACTCTTTGCATATCTGCTTTGAATATTTTTACTCGCTTCCCTGGTACCTACAATCTTCATAAATGTAAACGCAAGGTCACTCGCCATCTTCTACCTTCTTGGATCCCATTCATCTTTTGTCCTTTCCTCAATTCTCTCACTTTCACTCCCTGTAATTTCCCCTGCACAGTAGTGTCATTACCACCTTGCTTGGTGTGAAATGATTAAAAATAAAAAATAAGATTTATTTTTAGTGGGCACAAACTTAACATCTGAATACACACAACTGACATCTCGTTAATGGCAGTCGCAGAAAGAAAACTTCAGGAACTACTGCACAAGGTAATATGGGGCTATCCATCAATTGTATGTATTCACCTCTTCCCCCCCACTAGGAAGTGGATGCGACACAAGGTCAAGGTTTAATGTGAGGAACCTGAACGCGTACGAGCGGGCAAGGCACAAATATTGCCGAGTCCCCGCTCCACCCCGTTGCACCTTCTGGTGCAACGGGGTGGAGCGGCCTCGGGACATTATTCCCCGAAACCGGACATCTCACAGTATTATTTTTCTTAATTGCATGCCTGTCCTCGGACAGAGATACAAGTGAGCCGTACTTTGTCTTCGAGGACAGAGACGCAACTGAGAGATGATTTGGATCCTCACCAGATAAGTAATTGTAAAACGACAAAATGTATAGTCGTTAGCAAAAAAAAAAAAACATCTTGAAATGCAACTTACGAAATAAAGAATAGTATCAAATAAGTGTGGAAATTTAAATATATGGGAAGTATTTTAACAGAGGACTAAAAATGCGAACACCTAAATCGGATGATGCGTCAGAATAGTGAAAGATACCTTCCAAAAGTCAAACAAAGAAAAATTCCTGAAGAAATAAATAAAACGGTGCTCATCTGCTATGTAATATAAATACAGAAATGAATTCCGGACAATTTCAACACAGATGAAGAAGAGACTCAAGACAATAGAGATGTAGTTCTACAGAAGGATGCTGAGAATACTATGAACTGACCATGTGATTAAAAAGAAAATTTTAAGGAAAAAAAGAGCACTTACACTTAGAATCAGTAAAAGACAAAGCATCAGAGATGTCGTTCTACAGAAGAAGGATGAGAATATCATGGATGAAGCATGTGAGAAACGAGGAAGTTTCAAGGAAAATGTGAGCAAAAAGGACACTTACACTTAGAATTAGAAAGAGAAAAACATCAGAAATGTCTTACTACAGAAGAAGGGTGAAAATACCATGGAAGAAACATGTGAGCAACGAGGAAGGTTTAAGGAAAATAAGAACAAAAAATACTTTAAAAATAAAGAGCAAAAATACTTTGAATCGGAAACAAACAAACATCAGATGTGTCGTTCTACAGTTGGTTGGTTTGTTTTTACGGCATATCAACCTCGGCGGGTTATTTATTGCCAACTAAATTTTATTTTATTTATTGCTGGTAATACCTTTTTCTTTCAACAATTTAGTGTTGTTTTTATATAAGTTTTGTGTCTAGTAATATTTTTTTTCTTTTTAGAGTATCAAGATTCATTGGGATTTGTTTTTAAGGTTGGGTCCCCAAGTCCTACCCTGTTATTTAACCCATAACTGGAGAGAAAGGATGGATTAATACCTTTCCCAAGGGTACCAGTGCTTAAGTGAATGCAGGGTATTCAACTGGAATTCGAACTCGGCACACCGATTTCTCTTTCCGAGCCGATATCCACTGCACCACAACGCACATCCATCACTAAAGGCTTACAGGACCTGGTATTCCCAAGCGGTCACCCATCTAAGTACTGACCAGGCTCAACGTTGCTTAACTTCGGTGATCAAGCGAGAACTGGTGTATTCAACGTGATATGGCCGTAAGCCCATTCTACAGAAGAAGGCATTTAATCCACACACACACACACACACACACACACACACACACACACAAACAAACACAAACACAAACACAAACACAAACACAGCTATGTGCTAATTAATAGAACATTTATTTGTAAATCGTTATCTCCCAAAAAAATTCTTACAATTTAGAAATATTTTCTGGCTTTAATTAAAATCTGCAAAAAAAAACGTTAAAAAAACAAATTAATGTCTATCAATCCTCCCTCATTATTCGTCTAAGAAATTCCAGCTGTCTCTTTCATAATCTAAGTGTAAATGTTCCTTTTCCTACCATTTTCTTTAAGATGTCCTCGTTGCTTGCTTACTCCGTTCATGAAATTTTCAGTATCCTTCTGTAGAACCACATTTCTGTAGTCTGCAGTCTTCTTTTCTAGATTGGCGGAAAATGTTTCATTATTTTACAAGTGAAATGGCTAGATGTAGCCGTACGTTCTAAGCTAACAGTTTCTTCACTCGCACTTAAGTCCCAAGTAGGCATCTACGCAGATGACACTACAATATACTCCCGCTCCAGTAAGAAACCTGTCATGGCGGACAGACATAATCTCGCTGCTGACCTTGAGCGGGATCTACACTCTGTGGTGAACTGAGGCAAGAAGTGGCTTGTCAACTTCAATTCATCTAAGACCAAGCTGTTGTCTGTCAACCATTACAGGCAACCTCTCCTGCCTCCCATAAGCATGGACCAAGTGATTCTCCCTGAGAGTAATACACTACGCCTCCTCGGACTTACCCTGTCCTCAGACCTCAAATGGAACCACTATATTGAATCCATAGCAAAATCTACTGCTAAGAAGGTTGGGTCACTATGTCGATCCAGGATGTTTTTTCCACCTGAATCCATCCTGCATATATACAAGTCAACCATCCGTCCGTGCATGGAGTACTGCTGCCATTTGTGGTCAGGTGCCCCTGCCGTTCTCCTCAGTGTTCTTGACAGGCTCCAAAGGAGAGTCTGTAATGTGATAGGTACTGATCTGGCGACTTGACTGCAGCCACTTCCCCATCGTCGAAATGTGGCCTCCCTTTGTCTGTTCTATAAATATTTTCATGGCTTCTGCTCGGACGAGCTTAAGTCACTGATGCCTCCTCAACAGGTGTTTACTCGTAAAACCAGACTGGCAACTGGGTCCCACCCATTTACAGTCAGGTTAGCCAAATGCAGACGACAATTCTACTTCTGCAGCTTCTTCTCTCGCACTTCCCGCCTGTGGAACTCGCTCCCGTATTCTTGCTTTCCTGACGGCTACAACCTCCAGAAATTTAAATGCAAAGTCAATACTCATCTACTAACCACTAGACTCTAGCTCTCTCCCCACCCCTGTATAACCTTCCCTTTCTCCACCTATGTATCTGTCATCGCACCTGCTTTCTATTGTTCCTTTCTAACTAGTTTGTACTCCTCACTCTTTTCTAATTAATCTTTTTACATTTATGTAACCCCCTGCACATCAATGGCGTTTCCGCCTTGCTCGGGATGAAATGATTTAAAAAAAAAAAACTTCTCGCTTGCAGAACTCTCTTCCAGCTTCTTGTTTTCCGATTAAATTTGATCTTCAAAAATTTAAATGTTATGTAAATCGTTATCTACTCTCTCGATTACTCTTCTGTTCTTCTTGCTCCCTAAATTTTCTAATTTTTTCCAGTTCATCCACACTCAGTAACGTTCTTGTGTCTTAGTGGCTTTATAGCCTTCGGGCTTCTCAGTCAATTTTGATTTTCAAAAATTTAAATTCAATGCCAGTCGTTATATTCTGTCTTCATTGCTCTTCTATTCTTCTCGCTCACTAACTTTTCTCTTTATATTTTTTCGATTCTCTATAACCTCCTTGTGTCTTAGTGGCTTTACTGCCTTGCATGGCGAGATATGATTAAAAATTTATTTTTTTATTGAAACCATCTTGTCTGTAAAACCAACTCTCAAATTTGGAGAACAATTCTTACGGTATTTATTTGACCATATCAAACAGACAAAAGTTTTCAGTGAGAAGCTGGGCATGCCATGTTTACAGTCCATGAGAAAGAAACGATGAATATTTCCGTTTGAGTCCATTATCCTTGCATATTGTTGCATATTGTTGTTTGCAAAAGAGGCTTAGTGATTATAGAATTGCACTGGGGGCGGCGATCTCAGAGGTTCGATCTTTTAAAGACGGCGTTCAAGCCATCCTTAGAAACAAAGAAAAGAATACTTAACTGCTGTGTAGAATATAATCCGCGATGAATCAGGTGCAATAATTTAAATACCTAGGAAGTGTTCTAGCGGAGGACGGAAAATGTGACACTGAAATCCGAAGGCGTATTGATATGGCCAAAAACGCAGTCCAAAGCTAAGCAGAGTATTAAGAGACAGGAAAATTTCTTTGGAAACAAAGGAAAGAATAGTAGACTGTTATGGGATATCTGTCCTCCTGTATGACCGTGAACGTCACACAATTTCCTCAAAGATGAAGGAAAGACTCGAAGCAGCAGAAATGTGGTACTACAGAAGGACGCTGAGGATGCCATGAACCGAACGTGTGGGCATCGACAAGGGTTTCTTTTTTTCTTTTTTTCTTTTTTTGTTTTTTTTGTTTTTTTTGGCGGGGTATGTAAACGAAAAGAAAACTTATTCTTAACATCAGGAAGTGACAGCTGAATTTTCTGGGACACGAAATGTGGAAGAAGGGCTTGGAGAATATGATACTCACAGGATAGAGGGAAAGAGAGGCAGGGGAAAACAGTGCGTGACATACATGATGAGTTTGAGTAAATGGATCGCAGAACAGGGTTTGGGGAAAATACTAAGAGAAATGGTGTTAACAGCTACAAAGGAAAGGGAATGTGGAGGGCCATGATCGCCTACGACCTGTAGGGAAACAACACATAGAAGAATAAGGCGGGAATACTAGCGAATTCCTTAACAGATGGAGAAACTTAAAACAACAGAGGGATACGGTTCTGCCAACAAATGCTGGGAATAACATAGACAGAACAGGTGAGTAATAAGGAAGTTTTAAGGAAAATAGTGACTATGAGAAAACTAATACATACAATCAGAAAGAAAGTGCTGATCTTTTTAAATCACATAGTGGGGAAAGCCGGCTTAGAAAATTTAACACTCTTTTGCCAAAAGAATTAAGTGGAAACAGTGAAATGTATGAATGGAAACCAAAACACAAGGACAAAAAAAGTATGTTAAAGGTACATGAGTTATTTAGAACAACAAAAGACAGGAAACTGTAGAGAGCCATTGTCGCCTATGTAGTGAAACGATACGACATATAAAAGAAAACATATTGCATTAGTTTTAGTGCTATATTTTTTTACTAATCTTCAACCAATACAAGGCTCAAGAGCCACTCAAAGTAATGGGTTACTGAGTTGATTTATATTTGCGTAGAAAAGGACAAGCGTTACGAGTATATAGGTAAAGTAGACTTTAGAAGGAACCGAAAATACAATTCTAAACAGGAAACAAGGGAATTTACACACAGACACACACACGCGCGCATGCACACACACACACACACACTTATATATATATATATCGTTATTTTTCTCACACTTTCTCACTTTTCGTTTTGTTTCCTTTACTCTTTGTCCCTATCTCTCTTTCACACAATCTTTTTTTCTTCTCTCGCGTTTTCTCTTCTCTTTTATCTCTCTGTTTCCCTCTCATACTAACTCTTTCTCTCTTTTCTTTTATTCTTTCTTTCTTTCTTTCCACTTGTTCTTTCTCTGGCTCTTCTGTCTGCTATTCTCTCTCTCTCTCTCTCTCTATATATATATATATATATATATATATGTGTGTGTGTGTGTGTGTGTGTGTGTGTGTGTGTGTGTGTGTTTCTCTGTATATTTTTCCCTTCATTATTCTTTATTTCTTGTTTTCTTTCTTTCTTTCTTCTGGCTATATATGATTTTTCTAGTGTTCTTTCTCTCCTCCTTCTGCCCTTCCTCTCTCTCTCTCTCTCTCTCTCTCTCTCTCTCTCTCTCTCTCTCTCTCACCCGAGTTCAAATATTTACTCGAACTGACAAAATTTCGGAATATCTCTGCTAATATATTATTCAAACTTTGAATAGTTTTATAAAATGCGTTAATGCGTTTTTATTTTGATATAATTCATTTTATTTTATGCGCCATGTCATATCAGGTTATTGGATAATCATGGCTCTCCACAACTTCATGTTTACTTTTTTTTAAGTAACTCTTTCTTTGTCCTCGTTTTACCATCCATTCACACAAAATAGTTAAGTGGGTTACTCGCTGTTTCCCCTGCTTTTCATGATCTGTGATTGTTAAATTCTCCAGACTGTCTTTTCTCATTATGTGTCCCAGAAAAGTCAACTTTTTTTTTCTTATTTATTCATTTATGTAGATTTTCCTTTTTTATTTATGAAAATATTTTTTTTATTATTCAATACATTTCCGTCAGTAAATTTTAAATTCCTATTTTTTCTTTTTATACTTCGTATCTTTTGTATATTTCTCATTTTTTCGTTAAATTTTCTCGATTTTCTGTCTTCCCCTACCTTCTTTTTTACCTCGATTTGTTTGCTTTCTTTCTTGAATTTATTTGCACTCTCAATTTCTGCTTTTCTTTGTATCCCCTGAGAATATTCTCATTATTGAGGCGTTGTAAATTCACCAGAATACGTCGCCAATGAAAAATGACAAAGCAGAAAAAAACAAAAGTTTTCTTCACAATAGTCGCGTTTATCAACTCACCTTTGCGCATGCGCTCATCCACAAAACTGCGCATGCGTTCAACCACAAAATTGGCAAGTTTTAAGATATTGTTTTTAATATCATGTATCTATTTTTGAGTTTCATCAGCTAGTAAACAACCTTTAAACATATCAGCCTCTAGGAATTCTAAGAAAATACAAAGTAAAACACCTCTATGAAGAGATCCCAATGGTAATCCGAAATATTTCCTTAAGAACATTGTCGAAAGTACAATAACATTGGTTTATAATAAGTCAGCAAATCTTTGTAACTTTATCTATCGTTAAGGGAGGTTAGTTCTTGATCGTACTAGATGTTTTGTCTAGATTCGTTTTATTTATTAACTTTTGCAGGTTATTTAAAGCCAGAAATATTTTTAGAACGTAAGAATTTTCTTTTCTTTTTTTTTCTTTTTTTTAGATAATAATTATTTAATGATACAAGTCTTAATATTTAACCCATATCTGGTGGAAGAAATGGATTAATACCTTTCCCAAAGTGTATATACGCGCGTGTGTGAATATAACGAACCCAGTTGGAATTAGAACTCGGCTCTTCGCTAAATTCCGAGATATTATCCACATCATCCGCTCATCCAAGATTGCCGGACCTGGTATTCCCAAGCGGTCACCCATCTAGGTACTGACTAGACTCGACGCTGCTTAACTTTGGTGATCGTGCAGGACCCGGTTTTTCAACGTGATATAGCCGTAAACCAGTCTCGATCTGATGCGACTATCTAAGAACGTGACTCTTAGGTTTAAGTTTTGGCTTTGTAGAAAACTATTGTTTGTGGTGAAAGTACATTTAGCATTGCCTATGCTTGCACCGGAAATCAGGAAAATAATCCGAAATATTGAAAACAAAGGAAATCCTTAAATAGACATGTACAAATGAAAGTCTGCTGCCCAGATGCAGTTAATTAAAAGATCTAATGCAGGGTTCGCTAAATTGATTCTTTCGGGTTATTGTACCTGGAAAAAATAAGTAGAGGAAAACTTAAAACAGGTGGATGTAATAACATAATTCTGTGGCCAGCAACAGACACTAGATTAGCTTGCTCAAGATCGTAGTAAATAAACCATGTTCGCGATCTACAGCAGTCGGAAACAGCAGCCAAACATTATAAAATTTTCTTTTTGATACATCGTCTATGCTTCACTTTTTCCAAGTAATTTTTTTTTTCAGTCTAGTGGTAAGGTTGAATTCTCTGCATTCACTTACGTACAAATACCCTTGGGAAAGGTATTAATCCGTCTCTTCTCTCCAGATATGTGTTAAATAATAGAACAGATTGGGTTATATAACCTTGGCTGGCAACCAGTCTACCGCAAAAGGCAATGGCAACCTACTGCGGGATAATCTTCTGCCCAGTCAATCATGTCTCTTTCGAGTCATGATCGCCCAAAGCGTGTATCACGTATGGCACTTAACTGACTGACTCTTGTAAATGGATAATCGTCTAGCTTTTTTTGTTTTTTTAAATATACGTTCTTTTGAGAGAAATGTATTTTATGTGGTGCAGTTGATATCGGCTCGGAACAAAAAATCGGAAAGCCGAGTTCGAATTCCGGTTGCGTTCACTTGCGTGCAAAACCCTTTCAGCGAGGTATAAATCCGTCTCTTCCTTCCAGTTATGTGTTAAATATTAGGACAGATTGCGTACTATAGCCTTGGCTGGCAACCAGTCTGTCACAGAAAGCAATGACAACCTACTGTTGGATAATCTTCTGCCCAGTCAGTCATGTCTCTTTCGAGACATGATCGCCCAAGGCATGTATCACATATGGCACGTAACTGACTGACTGGTAAGGTTGTCAAAACGACTTTAATGTCAGTCATTTTGATTGACAAAACTGCGTATGCATTCATTCACAAAATTTTCAACCTTTAAGATATTGTTTTTAATATTATATATTTATTTTGAATAAATACATGATATTAGCATTTCCTATTCTATGCTTGCCCCGAAAATCAGGAAAATAATATGAAAATATTAAAATAAAAAGTTTGTCAAAAAGTGACTTGAACATCTGTCACTTTGATTGTGAATTTTCGCAGTGAAAAATTTGTGCATTGTGGTGCAGTGGATATCGGCTCGGAACGACAAATGGAGGGAACCGAGTTCGAATTCCAGTTGAATTCCTTGCATTCACTTACGCACAAATACCCTTAGGAAAAGTATTAATCCGTCTCTTCCCTCCAGTTATGGGTTAAATAATAGGAAAGATTAGGTTCTATAGCCTTGGTTGGCAACCAGTCTACCGCAGAAAGCAATGGCAAACAACTGCGGAATAATCTTCTACCCAGTCAGGCATGTCTCTCTCGAGACATGATCTTCCAATGCGTGTATCATGTATGGCACTTAACTGACTGACTTTAATCTTCAGTCAAATAAGAAAACCCTTACTTTTGACCACGGGTCTTTATTAATCCTATTTTTACTTCTGCTTATTTACTTCCGCTTATTTACTTCCGCTTATTTACTTCCGCTTATTTAGCCACTATTTCCCCCCTTTTTTACTTTTATTACTTTTTTTGTTTAAAAAAATAATTTAAAATATAAATAATTAATTAAATTCTCTTAAAACACATCCCAGACATTTAAATTTATGTACCTCTTTGATTCTGATATTTACGATTTGTAATTTGCATTTTGGGCTGATCCTTTTGCTAACAACCATGCATTCTGTCTTATTGGAGTTAATACATAGTCCTTTCTTCTTGCTTTCCTTCACTACATTCTGTAGGAGCTTTTGTAGATTCCTTTTCTTGTCTGCTTCTGACACTGTGTTTTCTGCATATCTTGTGTCGTTAATATTGTGGCCGATAATAAAAAGTCCTGGTAGGACATCTAATTCTCTTTACGTTACTTCTCTGTGTAGCTTGAATAAGTCCAGCGAGAAGACACATCCTTGTTTTACACCCTTTTTTGTATATCTCCTAAACTCGTTTTCTATCTGCATGCGGTCGGTTTGATGCCAGCAAAGTTCTTCATTACTCTAATGTCTGTCCCAAATATGTCAAGGTTGTCGAACAGTTCTAACAGATCTTTGTGATGTATTTTATCGAACGCCTTTGTGTAATCCTTCTGCAATTGTATTGCTCTTTCTGATAATATTCTGAACATAAATATCGTGTTTCTTGTTCCGGTGTCTAGGACAAACCCGCACTGTTCTTGTCCTGTCTTTGTTCTGATTCTGCTATCTACTCTTTTCATCAGAATTCGGATGATGAGTTTTGTTACATGGCTCATTGGGCTGATTGTTCGATGAAGTTCACATTCGTTTGCTCCAGCCTTCTTAGGCAATTCTATGAAAATGGGTCTCGTTAGGTCTTTCATTATATCGTCACTGTTATAAAAAAAATTTAAAAAGAACAACACCGTTTTGCCGTTTTGTAGCTGAAAATCCTCGCTTTATTTGTAGTGAACAAAACAAGATCTAGACTTAAAATTCAAATGCTAATCGCTGACTCGTTCATTCTGCTAGAAATTAAAAAAGACTCGAATTTACAAACTTTTCTTAGCGCACACAAAACACGCGAAATTTCACACCTCGATGCGAAATGTTTTTCGGCCAAATAGAAAACTAGGAAATATCTAAAAACAAAATTCAAATAATCTTCAATTATCAGAAACATTCTTTTTATGGACCTCTTTTAGCGAGCCGACATGAAGTTTGTTCGTCATCCAATGGACAGATCAGAATCACATCCGGGAGTGAATTTCCAGATGACCTTTTCGTGCCCTACAAACGAAATAAAAGACGGAGCAAATTCGACTGTCACCAGAGAGAAGAAGACGAGCGTAATTTACACGTACACTTGACAAACGTCGAGCGATCTTAATTATCATTACTTCCTTCTTTCTCTTTCATCTCCTTTCTCTTCATCGCTCACCCGTCTGCCTTTTCTTATACGTGATAACCGAACAGAGTCTTTTAAGACTGAGCCAATACCTTTAAAGACATTCCTACCCAAAGATAACGCTCATACATACACACATACATACATACATACGTTCCTGCCTACATCCACACAAGTTACTGCTACGAACTTTTGATACCCTTAACTTCTTAATACTGTTTCTCATTGAACATTTAACTTCTACCTATTTAAGTTATTATTTTCTATTAATAAATTTTTATTTAAACATACAAAAGATATACTTTCATTCTTCGCAAATCCATCTTTTGATAACCTTCTAATAATTCCTATGATAATTCTGGATAAAACCTGTAAGTTGTAGGGTGTTTGGTTATGTTTCATACAAGGACGATTCAATAAACATTCAACCATCTCCCTACTGCTTCATATTCAATATCTTTGAGAGAAAGAAAAAGAGCGATCGAACAAAGGCCTTCTTAATTTCAAATTTGCATAAAAGATAAGCTTTCTTTATCTTTGATATTCACTGCCAACCATAGAAAAATAAAGAAGGACCTGAAACGGAATGCTGTTACCAAACTTCTGGTCGCTTTATGCATATCTTGACTAGATCCACGTCAGCATATTACATGTACTAAGTTAGTTCAGGGATTCGCGACACCCACCTACTTGCTCACATGCCTTTTACTAGTAGCATCATGTCGTCAAATAATTGTCTCTTGTTCAAAGCAGCCATGACCCTCTGACTTCATTGAACATATTGCCATACAATGTTTACAAAGCGATTCAACTCATAGAATTCTTGTCCATCTTGTCGTTCACAAACAAACACTCGAAAGGTATACAGCCTGTTTTAGGAATGCAATCATATATCAACGATGTTGGCTGTCACTGGTGCGTCAGACTTTCTTTTTATTAGTGTCGACATGTCAAAATATTGTTTCTCGTGTTTTCTGGTTTTGAAAAGATCACGTGACGCCTATTGTGTCTGGTATCGTCATTTTGTTATTGAGTGAAACAAATATTAGATAATGATCTATTCCAGGGGTTCCCGAATGTTTTAGAATCGCGACCCACTACTCATGACCACAGCTTATGACGACCCACTCAAATTTACTGGGCAAAAGCATATGAAAGAATAAAAAAAGTATTATTTATATGAATAGGTGAAAATTGATTTCCTTTTTTAAATGACGAATGATAAAATTGAGAGCATGACAAACCCTGTTTTGTAAATGTCGTCAAAACAACATATTGCTTGACACAACAAAAGTATGACAATGAAAGCCTTAGTCTTGAACTATCTCAACAGATAACGTTTAATCGAAACCAATGGGTAACTCTAGTATAACTTTTTACGATCCCCTAACATTCCGCTTACAACCCACGAGTCGGTCGCGACCCACTAGTTTGGAAAAAAACCTGGTCTATTTGATTAAAACGCTAGTTCGTGATTTTGGCTACATAGTAATTGGGAGTTCGATCCCTGGACCGAGTAGTGCAAACTTAATATCAGTGGAAACGAGACCAGCAATAACAGAACATTAATAAATAATCGGAGAGCCGATTTCGAATTCCAGTCGAATTTGTTTCATACACTTACGCACAAATACTCTTGAGAAAGGAATTAATCTATCTCTTCTCCCACCAGCTATGGGTTGAATAGCAGCACAGATTGGATCCTATAGGCTTGGTTGGTAACCGGTCTATCGCAGAAAGAAATGTTAAACTACTGCGTGAAAATCTGCTGCGAAAAAAAAATGATCGCCTATGCATGTATCACGTACGGCGATTATTTAAATAAGAACTAGACATCTCGAACCGGGAACGGAATGAGAACAATATACCGCCGTAGATTAAATAAGGGCTTCAGCTCAAAATTTCCTGAAGGTTACGGGGATCGGTAAGCACTCGGTGAAGGTTGGATTAAATAATTTGCTTTTTACAGTTTATCGACCTTTTGCGGATTATTTAAAGACAGAAAATATTTTTAGTTTGTAAGATTTTTTTTGGAGTGGGGATGATAATAATGATTTAGTGATACGAGTCATACTAATTCACCCATAGCTGGGGGTGGGGAGAAGCCATGAATCCATATCTTTCTCAAGGGTATTCGCAGGTAAAGGAATATAACAAACCCAATTGAAATTTGAACTCAGCTGTCCGATTTCTAATTCCGAGTCGTTGTCTATTACACCAACCACGCATTCAAGCTCACAGTACCTGGTATTCTTAATCGGTCACCCATCAGGCTCGACGTTGCTTAACTTCGGTTAACGTATGAGAACGGGTGTTTCAGCGTGATATGGACATAAGTTATATATATATATATATATATATATATATATATATATACAAATGAATAAGGAACGAAGAAAATAATTGCAATATAACAATGTCTCATCAGGTAGTTAATAATGATGATAATAAATGTTTTACTGAAAAAGTTTTTAAAAAAAACACTTTCTTTTATTTTTGGAAATCTTTTTGTACAAGGTAAAATGATGTTCTTTTAATGTGGAAACAAAATGTACAATTTTGTTGTAGTTTGTACATGTTCTAAAGTAATAATTATATATATATATATATATATTATCCAGCCCCAGCATATGTGATAACTGGGTACTAAGCTTGTCTTAATTAGTCTTAGCTGGTCATGTTTCTTAGCCGAAAGGCCGAGAAACGATCCCACTGGTGTAAGATGTGCCACAATGTCGAATTTTAATGTGGGCAACCCGAGTGCGTATACTTAGGCTACTGGTCAAATATGACCCAGCCCCCGTATACGCGATGAGTGGATACTAAGCTTGTCTTAGCTGATCTAAGCTTGTCATGCCTCCCGACCAAAAGAAGCAATAAAGAAGAAATCCGTAGTATTAATGAACCAAATGAATTTCTAATATAAAAATTGATGCCAGCACTCTTCACAAAAAAATAGCATACATTCATGAAAAAACAATGCCTAAACTAAATAAAACAAAGTGTTACCGTCAAAATCTTTGTTATTATTAAGAGGAATGACCAGAAATTTTTTTTTATTAAATTATAATTTTGTTCATTTTTATAACGTTTAGAATTTTGGTTAAAAATCTTCTTTTTTTTTATCAGCGCGGTGGCCAAAGATTTGTATACGAAATTTTAATGTTTTTTTTTTGTTTGTTTGTTTGTTTGTTTTTTACGTTGAAAATCACATTGATTGGGAAATACATACACAAATCAAATAATTGCCGGATTTTAAATTTGTAATCTATTAGCTTGAAAACTGAAATAAAGCTTCAGAAAAGATTCTTCATTTTTAAAAATCCATTTCAAACCTTAGGTATCTAGAATCTGTGGAGGCACCTAAATATAACTGTTCCGGAATACTTTCTTCAGTTTTCTATTCAAAATAAGGAAGAAATATGTTTTTCGATGTTATTCTAATATCATTTATAAGGCGTTTACGCGATAATCAAAACTCATTTTACCGAATTATATTGGTGATTTCCCGCCTTCTGTAACTAACCACTCTCCCAAATCTGCTTAAGAATGAATGACATTCCTTCTTATACACTAAACATAAACCAAAAATAGTCATTACGAAATAATACTACCCCTTTACACTAACTAGCCAAAAGGACTTCTGACAAAATAAGACTGTCCTAGGCAACTGACTCTTTTTCTCGATAGAGGCTTTCAGCTCAAAATACTTCTTACGAAATTAATCTGACCTTCGACCTCAGACTTAAGGTATATAAAT
Organism: Ascarosepion bandense; assembly: GCA_037127315.1. Lineage (NCBI taxonomy): Eukaryota > Metazoa > Mollusca > Cephalopoda > Sepiida > Sepiidae > Ascarosepion > Ascarosepion bandense. Next base: position 1,433,880 of record JBBBDQ010000157.1, on the reverse strand, counting down.
ATCTTGTCTGAAACAACAAGATGGCCGCTGAGATGTTCATCCTTTATTTTATGTTAACTCTTTTTTTCTTTTTACTTCTTTCCGTCAATAGCAAATGATGTTCCCACCCTAAAAGGCATTAATATCCCCTATTTTTATCAAATGCAAAAAATGCTACCATCAATTTACATTATCTGGTTCAAGAAAAAAGGCAAGCCCTTCACCTTTTGTCACCTCTTCACCGAAATCCTTTTGTTACTTGTGCGAGATTTGGATCGAGGGAGTAGGTGTAGCAGTGAAGATGTCTCTCGAAGATGATATTGAATCTATTGTATATTATTAACTGTAATCATTACCTTGATAGAAAATGATAGGGCTTTACTACGACACCAACCGTCAATGCAGTATTTATCTCATTTTTAATATAGTCGTATGTAACGATTGGCGGATTTGTACTTCCTTTATTTATTTTTATTTAACATTTTTATATTTGTTTCTTTTTCTGCTTTCTTTTTGTTCTTCTTTCTTTCTTTCTTTCTTTCTTTCTTACTTTTGTTCTTCTTTCTTTCTTTCTTTTGTTGCTTCTTTTGCTCCTTCCTCTTCTCCTAGGCTTACGGCATTATCACGTTTAAACACGGGTTCTCGTACGATCACTGAAGTTAAGGAACACCGCACCTGATCAGTACCTAGATGGATGATCGCTTGGGAGTACCAAGTGCTGTAATCTTAGATGTGCTGGTGGTGTAAAAGATAACGACCTCGAATAGGAAATTAGAGCCATATAGAAGGACAGATCTAAACTTATTTATAAATGGAACTTTGTGTGTGTGTGTGTGTGTGTGTGTGTGTGTGTGTGTGTGTGTGTGTGTCCGTTACCTAAAGACTCCGAAACGGCTGAACTGATTTTCTTGAAAATTTACACAGTTGTACTATAAGCGTCTGCGAGTGTTCTTAGCTAGGTTTTGTGTCGAAGTACCCCCGATAAATATCGAAAATGGATAATCGAAAAAATCGGGTTATAGAAAGAGTGGTCCGATTTTAATCAAATTTGATACACTCATAGATAAAGACATAAGAAACGATAGTCAGAAGTTTCAAGGTTGCAGTTCTTACAATAGTGCAGAAAATCGATAATATATATATATATATATATATATATATATATATATATATATATATATATATATTCTCTGTTTCCTTTTAAGAAAAACTTTAAACACCGGTCATATTTCCGTAATAAATTTATTTCAGTCAATAATTGTTGTTGCCAACAATCACCGACTTCATCAGACGGAAGGCCCTATTCGACTTGTTTCATGTCGTATTACTACGGAATGAAAGTTCAGTCAAGGCCATGCGGAGGGGGAGGCAACATAGGATAGCCCACTATAATAAGTATTTCCGTTTTCGTTTGCCGGGATATAGTGGGAGGAGAAGTTTAATACAAACAAAATTAACACGTGACTAATGTCACCAGCAAATTTATACATCAAATCATAATTCAAATCATAATTCAAATTCCTACGCCAAAATTTTTTATTTTTATTTTTATTTTTATTTTCCTAGATCTGTGATAAGTTAAGCCTAAAATTACGTTTAGTTAGATTAAGTTAAGGCTATTATTTCTTTTCTTTCCTCAATTGTTGATAAGATAATTCCATTCTATTTGTTGCAAGACTAGATTATATCCATGTTATATCTAAAATTCCTTGAACTTCCATTCCGATAGGTGTCGTTGGTTACCAGCAGTCCTATCTTATTTCCTACTACCACTCCTGCTAACTTTCCTGTTTTATTAATATTTTTTTTTCCTCCCCGTTCTTCTCATCTTATCCCACTAGTATGCTAATTTTCGCACCTCCTCTTATCTGTCTTCACTAGAGACCATTTTTCAGACTTGGTGTCTACTTCTATCCACTCCCTTCCCCTTTCGATTTTCTTTCCTTCGCCCATTTAGGTAGTTTCCACCTCTCCTTCTAAACCTACATATTCTCAATCTTTCTTTATTTACTTTTTCTTTATTTGGTTTCCGTATATCCATTCCTATTGATTAGATAGAGGGTCATTCCTCAGCTCGTTGTTTCAATCAGCTTCGTTAGTTCCGTCAGTTATCTGTGCTATCCGTTTCTTATTACTGTTTCAGTATCCAACTATGTTATGTTATTGAGGCTTCCCCTTCTTTGTATGCACTAAATCCATCTGGTTCAAGTACAACCGGATCAATTAACTTAGGTTTTTTCTTTTCGTTAGATCCTACTAAATTCTCAGGTTGTCCCATTTGTGTTAGTTCGCAGTTACACTTGTTTGACGATATTGTTTAAAACCAGTACCCATCCTAGACCTACTGATATTTTCCCCTACTAATCTCACTAGTAATTCGTCCCCAATATTACAAGGATGCCTCTTTGCCACTAATGATAATGATCATAATAATAATATTTTTCCTACTAATGATAATAATAATCTTCATAATAATATTAATTTTAATCTTCATAATAATATTAATAACAATCTTCATAATAATATTAATAACAGCATCAGTCCCCGTTTACCACTTATGGCAATAACCTAATTCTGGTGACACTCATGTTGGAGCCTTTCTATGATCTTTCATTCCTTACTTCTTTTTTATCACCATTACCTCTCCATGATAGTAGTAGGCTAAATTTTTTTTTTTTTTTTTTTTTTTGTTCTTTCCAGTTTAGATATTGTCTCGGTTTCCCTTATTGTAACTCCAATGGCTGAATTGAGTAGTTCCAGCTATCTTATCTTATCTTACTTCACATCTAAAGGTAATTTTATTAGTTTTGCAATTTATACTATCTGGGCGTCAATCCTAGTCCATCTAATTTTTTCTAAATTGATATTAATAAGTCAATCCTTGCCATCTAATAGATCCTAATTTAAATTTAAATAAAAATTAAATTAAAATAATAATAACCCTACAAGTGAATCATCAAAATTTAAGAGAAATACGTGTATTACGAATATAGGCTAGAAAGTAAAATTTAATATAATATAAATTTATAAAATATAGGCTAATGTTAATATATTAAATATTATTAGAAGATAATTTATAAGGTAACTTGAAATTTAATTTACGAAATATTACATAAAATATATATAAAATATATTTCTCTAAAAAATATATTCCTATAAAATTAAATTAAACTAAATTAAATTAATTAAATTTAAGATTAATTCAATTAAATTTTTGGAAAGTTTTTTCCTTTAGATATAACTTTCTAAATTTTAAAGTAATTTATAATCGACAATTATAATACTATATTAATGAATAACATTAATAGAATTGAAATTTAGATCATAGAGAATCCAAATTTAAATCAATAAAAAATACCCACATAAATTAAGTAATGTAAATTAAATTAAATAAAATCAAATAAATCCAATAAAATAAAATAAATAGAAATACAAATAAAAATTAAAATAAAGATAACATAAAAATAACATAAAAATAAAATTAAAATAAATCCAATCAAAAATTCACAACCCGTCCTAGGGTCTAGGTACCAATTTTTGGCCCTTGCATGACCTCATAACAGTTATAATGTTTCTAATTTTAGTCCGGGTGCCCTTCCGACTTTCCGGAGTCCTGATGGGCAATTTAGGGGGTTTTTTGTATTTCCCTGGTGTTTCTGTGGTCATGTGGTAGTAAGTCCATTTTTTCTTTTTTCCGTATTATGGTAGTTTGTACCGGTTTCTGTGCCTGCACTTGTATATTAATTCGCATCTCTGGTTCAAAAGTTGGCCTTTGTCTGCGTGTCCTATTATTTGGATCTTCTCCTCTAGGCATAAGTTGCATCTATTTCTGAAACTAGGTGTAGCGAATGCTCTCTTGATAATTTCCCATCTTATTTGTGGGGTATATATATATAAAAGGCAAGATGTTTGTTTGTGCGTCTGTTTATCTGCCTGTATGCCTGTATTTTTTCAGCCCTTTTATTTTAGTTTCTGCTTCGGGTTTCTGCTTTCAGTCTACGGTTTCGCTTTAACTGGAAACAACTATTGCTTTTTAGTCTTTCGTGCCAACGTCCAAAGAGTCTGAGCTCCAGGAACATGGATTAGTTTTAAAGCTTTCATTACACCCGAGCAACGCTGGGCTATACTGTTAGTATCACATAACAGTATAGTACACTTTCCTTTGTTTTCAATGAAATCTTCCTGTCTCTCAATACTCTGCTTAGCTTTTGAAATGCGTCTTTAACCATCCCAATACACCTTTGAATCCCAGTGTAACACTTTCCATCCTGTGTCAAAACACTTCCCATGTATTTAAAATTTCTCCACCTGTTTAATTTTAGTATCCCGACCTATAGTTGGAATTTTGTTCTCTTCTTTTTGCTGATGACCATGCATTCAGTTCTCTTTAATTTTATGCTTAGCTCTTTCTTCTCGCTTTCTCTTGGTACCTTCTGTAGGAGGTTTTGTATTTTCCTTTCCGTGTCTGCTATTAGTACTGTGTCGTCTGTGTATCTTACATTGAGTTTGTGGCTGCCAATTACGAATCTTGGCAGGACTCTAGCTCTCTCAGAATTGTTTCGCTATACAGGTTCTATAGATTTGGTAAGAAGACCCATCCTTGTCTTACACCTCTTGTAATATAACAATCTAGGCCCACCCGAGGAAGTGAGGAAGCGGGGGCGTTTTCCGGCCGTTGAAAGGAACGGATGGTTGTTTGACCTTATTTCCGGCAGTAGCGGAAATGGCCACAAGAGGCAAACAGAACAGGTGTCTCTGAGAATTACGTAGGCGTCGCGTGGGCGTCGCGTGATCAAGGCAAAGCCGGAAGAAACAAGTCCCGGTTTTGGAAGATATATAATGACTGCGAAAACACGGATTCGCCAGTCAGACGAGTCAGTCTCGACAGACGAGTCTGGGCAGAGAGTCAGAGAGTCAGACAGAAGAGTCTGGGCAGAGAGCCAGACCGGACCAGAGAAGCAACAGATACGACTCCCCCCACCGTCAACCCTTGGAAGCGCGCTCTCACTCTCTGTTCACTAGGCTACACGGTCCATCGTTCATTAATAAAAATATAACTCATATTTTTATATACACCCGTGTTTGTTGTATATTGCTATAAAACACTCTTTCTATTTTTGTATATCTACTGAATTCATTTTTGTCCGTATGCAAGCGTTTTACTGCCAGTATAAATTCTTGATTATCCTAATTTCTTTCCAAAATATGTCGAGTTTGCTGAGTATCTCTATCAAGTCTTTGTGGCGTATTTTGTCGAATGTCATTTTCGTAGTGTGTAAAACACAGGTACACGTCCTTCTGCATTTATATTGCTCTAACTGATAACATTCTGAGAATAAATATCGCTTTTCTTGTTCCGGTGTCTTTGACAAACCCGCATTGTCTTGTTCTATCTCTGGCCCGATTCTGCTGCGCACTGTATTGATCAGAATTCACATCATGAGTTTTGTTATGTGACTCATTAAGCTGATTGTCTGGTGAAATTCGCATTCTTTTGCATCTAGCTTCTTATGTAGTGCTATGAAAATTGATCTGCTTAGGTCTTCCGGTATATTCTCACTGTTGTAGATTTTATTAATAATTTCTATGATCCCGTTTACGCCGAAATCGTCTAAGGCTGTCAGTATTTCTATTACAATAACGTCCGCTCCTGCTGCTTTGTTCCTGTTCAATTGGCCAGTGCAGCTTCCACTTCGATATTTAAATTTTCTGACCCGTCGGTATTTTTGCGTAGTGTCTGTTGTCATCTTGTCGTGGAAGAGATCTTCAATATATTCGTTCCATCGCTGAAGTATATTATTTTTATCTGATATAAGCGTTACGTCCTTGGATTTTATGCATCCCGTTGCTAGGCATGTCTTTCGTCCTGGTAGTTCCTTTATTTTTTTATGCCTCTCTCTTTTAGTTGTCGTACTCAGTCTCCCTACTTTGGTGCATTTGTCACTGAGTCATTCCTCTTTAGCCTGTCTACATTTGCCCCTTATTTCCTTGTGTATTTTCTTGTATTCTGTTCCATGTCTTGACATTGTTTTCTGTCTCTTTTGCATCATGTCAAGAATTTCCTCAATAGTCCACTCATTCTTTCCTACGTCCGTTTTCATTTGGGATGATGTCGTTTGCTGATGTCACTAGTCAGTCAGTCAGTTAAGTTCCATACGTGATACACGCTTGGACGATCATGTCTCGAAAGAGACATGACTGACTTGGCAGAAGATTATCCCACAGTAGTTTGCCATTGACTGGTTGCCGACCAAGGCTATAGAACCCAATCTGTCCTGTTATTTAACCCATAACTAGAAGGAAGAGACGGATTAATACCTTTCCCAATGGTATTTGCGCGTAAGTGAATACAATGGATTCAACTGGAATTCGAACTCGGCTTCCCGGTTTCTCGTTCCGAGCCGATATCCACTGTACCACAACGCACATCGATGTCACTAGAGCTTCTCTTAATGAGTTCCATTTCGAGTTTCTGTTTCTAATTTGTTCTTCGTATTTCCTTTTCACGCTGTCCGTATATTTTTTTCCTGCAGGTTTGAGTCGTTCATGAGTCTGTAGTATTGCAGTCTGGGCGCTGCGTTAGGCTTCTTTAGTCTCCAAAGTTTCATCCTTGATTTGCATATAACCGGGAGGTAGTCCCTTCTGCAGTCAGCACTTGGATAGGTTTTGCAGTAAAAAAAACTACGTTTTTGAATCTCTTGTTGACAGTGATGTAATCGATTTGATTTTTCGTTTCTCCTTCTGGGCTTCCTCCATATCCATAATCGTCTTGGGTTTTCTTGGAACCAGGTGTTAGTTATTACCCGGTTCGCTGTGCAAAACTGAACCCATTTCTCTCTGTAGTCATTGCCAACCGCTTCACCTTCCCTTTCCTTGTCGACTTTCTTATTCAGGTCTCCCATGATAATTCTAATTTCTTGTGACTTGCATTGAGACTTGGCGTTTCCCAGAAAGAGTCGATTTCTTCTTCTGTACTTTGTGTTGTCGGTGCATATATTGAGGAGCCCCTCTTTCAATTAACCAGAAGAATTATTGCATATAACTGGCCGTATCCCAGAAAGCATTTCTTCATATCTTGATCCTGTATCAAGTCGACTACTTTTTCATTATTTTGACCACCTGCGTATATATTCATGTGGTTATCACTGATAAATCCTTCGTTGTTCGGTCACTTCGTTGTGCATATACCTAAAATATTAATCTATTCATCTCCTGCTTTACACTTTCCACTAGTCTAGTTGCTCAACGTTCAGACGCTCCATGACCCGAGAGTTATATTTTGTTTGCTACGAACAGTCGCAGGATAACGTTCCCGTAATACCTGAGGCTCATGTCATTCCATTCTTGGCGAGGAGTCAATTTTGAGGAATTTTGTCCCCTTTACGCCGTTTATGCTAACAATCGCTGGATGACGGTCAGGTGACATCTGTTGTACATGTCGCTTCTTATAGGGCAAGGAGCTAGCTTCCTTAGGCTTAACCCCCTTCACACCGTTAGTGTGTATAATTTGTTTGCACACAGCTATGATCTTGAGATTAATAGTGGAGTGGGTTCTCTTTGCCTTCTCCACGGTGTTTTATCGAGACACTGCCTCTAGTTAGCTAGCCGTTGACTCTTTAAGAGGTTTGTAGGAATAATTTTCCATCCTACCGGATTGCTAACATTCTGCCTCACTCAAAAAATGTGGAGTAGCCAGTTTAGTCATCGACAGTCCGACAAAGAATATATATATATATATATATATATATATATATATATATATATATATATAATATACTCATATAATGATTTTTTTATAATTACATACGTACCTGCGTACATGAATAACAACTTCTTTATGAAATAGGGGAAGAGCATATTCAAGAGACGAACAAGCAAACCGTGTTCAGGTCAGGGACTGAAGTCGTCTGAGTGAGATGGCGGTTCAACCAAGAACCTCTAATCGCCATTTAAAAAAAAGGACACACATGGTTGAAAATTAAATCACACAGAATGGATAAATTGTTTAATAGAGGCGGGAATTGCATACTTGGAAGAAAACTAGAACGACAAAAAGTAAATAAGTACGTATAAAAGAGAAAGAAAATAACGCCAAAATTGTGTATTAGGAGGAAATGGGTGACAAGACAGCAAAGCCGAACCTAAATAAAAGATAAAAAATGAATTCACCACACTTTGTCAAATATATATATAGTCATCCGCAGACAGATCTGTTTCGCTGTATCAAAGCTCATCAGTACGGTTAGACAGCCGATTGCTTCTATTAATCTCAGATTGTCTTATCAGTTTGTTCGTCAGTAACTATACACACACACACACATATATACATAAGTATTAAACACAAACAAGTGCACGCATCTATGTAAAATTCATCCTAGTCTGTTCATTATCTATCTATCTATCTATCTATCTATCTATCTATGTTCATTATCTATTTCAGCCTGTTCATTATCGTCTCTCTCTCTCTCTCTCTCTCTATATATATATATATATATATGTGTGTGTGTGTGTGTGTGTGTGTGTGTGTGTGTGTGTGTGTGTGCGTGTGTGTGTATCAATCTGTTCATATCTATCTATCTGTCTACCCTCTCCTTCCTCTTACACTACACATCTAGATCTTTTCGCAAACAAATATGCTTATTAATACATTGAATGAATTTATCCTTCTCAAGGATAAAAAAATAAAAATATAGACACGAATAAATCTCCGTAATAGTGTGTCAATCAAAACTTTTGTTTGGCTCATAAAGCAAAAAGTAAAAGAAATTCTTTTTCGCTATTAGCTTTACTGAACCCTTTTTGTTCGACAAACGTCAGCCATGTTGAACACACTTTGATTCTAGCCTATCGAGCAAACAAATACCATTTAAGTACCTTCTATAGTTTTCCCGGGAAATGATTTCCATTAATATATTTTTGTAAAAAGCATAATAGCTTGAAAATTATTTTTATTTTCTACTATCATAAACAAAAGTTAGCGGCCCCTCAATTATATCTAAATTACAATTTAGATATAATTGAGAGTATGACCCTTGGTACTCAGGCTTTAATTGGTTATCTTATCTCCAGAACTCCAAGCCCCGAAAAGAAGAAACCTGGCTAAAGTGGGATGCATTGTGCGTGTTGTACGATTTGTTGTCAACAAGTAATTTGGATGCGTCTAACAACGCCGACATTCATTTTACAAATGTGACGCAGCAACTTGCCAAACTAGTTAGTTTGGGAAGTTATTCTGCAAGCGGCGTAAATCTGAATGTGTCACGGCTCTACAGTCTCGTCACGTTCAGACTATTTTTCGGGGGGGGGGTTGTTAGGTGCAGTGGATATCGACTCGGAACGACAAATCGGGGAGCCGAGTTCGAATTCTAATTGAATTCCTAGCATTCACTTACGCACAAATACCCTTGGGAAAGGTATTAATTCGTCCCTCCCCTCCAGTTATGGGTTAAATAATAAGGCAGATTTGGTTCTATATCCTTATCTGGCAACCAGTCTACCGCAGAGAGAAATGGCAACCTACTGTGGGATAATCTTCTGTCCAGTCAGTCATGTTTCTTTCGAGACATGATCGCTCAAATTTTGTATCACGTACGGCACTCAACTGACTGTCTGACTTGTTTCAATGTGGTGTAATGGTTAGCATACTTTCGGCTTGGCGCTACATCTAAGCCGCACTTAGAAAATCACCTATCTATTGTTTCGCTTGATACAAAACTCGTTATTTGGTCAGCAGTTGAAACATTTTGAAGAGATTGAAAGATTCATTGAAGAAATCACTAAATCAAAACTAAAGTCGTTCTTTTAAGATAGAATATGAAATTTAGACTGAAAAGTTACCTAATAATATGGACAAAGTCACCCGTCAGAAGGCTCCGTGGGATCTGCATGCTTCTTCCTGTGTCTTGTCAAACTGGTTTCAATTGCATCAATATTAAAAAAAAACAAAAAACAGGAGGCGCTATTTTATTTGTCCCCGTTTTCACAATCTCTAATACAGAATAATTATGCCGCATCCATTGTCCAGTTTGAAAGATCTCTTGCATGGCACCATTGCTGCTCAAGGACAAATTTAATCTGTTAGATTCTGCCACTAACCACATCCAGCATCCTGCTGTCGATGTCTTCACCGTAAACCTGGCAGGGGTTCTATTCATTGGCAAAGGGCAACTCTGGATTTGGTCCTTATGGTTTCGTATTTCTGCCTAGTCAGTCATGTCTCACGATAGACATTTGGGCGGTCATGTCTCGTGTAACATGAATGACTAGGCAGAGGATTTTCTCGCGGTAGGTTGCCATAACTTACTGTGGTAGAATGGTTACCAACCAAGGCTATAATCTCAATCTATCCTGCTATTCAATCTATAATTGGAGGGAGAATAGATGGATCCAAATGGATCCAAATACCATTTTCCAAATGGTATTTGTGCGTAAGTGAATGAAACGCATTCGACTGGAATTCGAACTCGGTTCTCCAATTTCTCATTCGGAGATTATATCGATTACACCACAATGCACAGATAGATAGATAGATAGATAGATAGATAGATAGATAGATAGATAGATAGATAGAAAGAAAGAAAGAAAGAAAGAAACAGACTGATAGATAGATAGATAGATAGATAGATAGATAGATAGATAGATAGAAAGGACTTGCTTTTCGATACGCCTGGCCTTGAAAAAGTGGTTAACAAACTAGTTTTTAAGACTATCACTACTCTCGTTTGAACTTTACTAAGTGCTCACATTCTTGTGGCCTTGTACTAAAACTAAGCTTGGCTCGGTGAATCAGTTAAGTGTCATACATGAGACACGCTTGGGCGATCATGTCTCGAAAGAGACATGACTGACTGGGCAGTAGGTCCCCATTACTTTCTCAAGGTAGACTGGTTGCTATAAAACCCAATCTGTCCTGCTATTTAATCCATAGCTGGAGAGAAAATGCGGATTAATACTTTTCCCAAGGTTATTTGTGCGTAAGTGAATGCAATGTGTTTCAGTGGAATTTGAATTTGGCTCTCCGATTTCCCGTTACGAGCCGATGGTTAGCTCATTCATCTCACAGACCAATTCACTTGTGTATCGGATTTGATTCTCACTGTGTGCCCAACACATTGTTCTTCAGCCGAACTCAGTAAAGTCTCGTAAGTAATTAATCGTCGGCTTATCGGCTCAGTCTATTAAAAAGTAACGTCTTTCACGGCAACACCTACGCCTATAGAGGCGACAAATTTAGCCACACCAGTTGACGGCGATTACCTGTTTTTAAATTTAACAATGACGTCAGTTTTTATATCCGGTTAGCAACTGACTATTGTTTCTCGGCCAGCGTTGTAACCATTGAATTCATAAATTATTCGTATTTGTCTCGCTTAAAAAGGTAACTGCGTATCGATAAAAGTAGAATAATAAATGCGTTAAAGGCAATTAGAAAGTGGTAATGGAAATCAGAGATTCAAATTAAAGAATTACTAGTGAAAAGTAGTAATACTGATGGCCATAGTTACCTAGTTTGCTTGACAAAATAAAAAATGCCAAAGAAAGAAAGAAAGAAAGAAAGAAAGAAAGAAAGAAAATAAGAAAAACGGAAAATAGATAAATAGAAAGAAAGAAAGAAAGAAAGAAAGAAAAACGGAAAAATAGATAAATAGAAAGAAAGAAAGAAAGAAAGAAAGAAAGAAAGAAAATAAGAAAGAAAATAAGAAAAACGGAAAATAGATAAATAGAAAGAAAGAAAGAAAGAAAGAAAATAAGAAAGAAAGAAAATAAGAAAAACGGAAAATAGATAAATAGAAAGAAAGAAAGAAAGAAAGAAAGAAAGAAAGAAAAACGAAAAATAGATAGAAAGAAAGAAAGAAAGAAAGAAAGAAAATAAGAAAAACGGAAAATAGAAAGAAAGAAAGAAAAAAAGAAAGAAAGATAGAAAGAAAGAAAGAAAAAAGGCCGAAGGTTTTCAATAAGTTTTATTTTTTTAATACCCTGTTCCATCCGGGCGTAGATGAACATGACTCTCTACTATCTGTGAATTATCGTGCCTTCTTTGGAAAGATAATGGAGTGATTTCACATTGCTTTCCCCACGAGTTGAAACTCATAGTTTTCTTTGTCATAGACTGGTTGTCACCCAAAGCTACGGAGTGCAGTTTCTCCTGTTATTTAATCCTTAGATGGGGGTGAAGAAAAAAAAGAACAGAATCCGTGCCTTTCCTAAGGTCATTAGTGTGACAGTGGACTTTTATATAATTTTCGTTAATACGCTGTTATCTCAACGAATTAAAGGCAGACGCACGTTTTGCTAAGATGAATGATTTTAATAAGCCAACCAAAGATAAACAAATAGGCTTTTTATCTTTTTTTTGTTGTTAATTTTTTTTTTTCGATCCATTTATCGATTGTTTGTTGATGGACCTAAAACCTCCTAGTTCGTGTGGCTGCTTTTCATTTGCATACACTTTGTGAATAATGTGTTTCTGATCGATAGTCGTGTGGCAGAGCGACAGTTGCCAAGGTGATTTATTCCGTATTTTTCTGTGTATAATACGAGAAATATTTAGCCAATATTAAAAGAAAAGCGGGGCCTTATTGTACACAAGTACACCTTTTCAGAAATTTTTACTTAAAAAAAAATCTCTTATTTAAAACAGCAAAACTGTTAATAAACTCGTTTATTACAATAGATAATAAAACACAAAGTAAGCAGATGTTGATAAACAATTGTTTAGAAATGATTTTCATATGCCTGTCAATGTTTCCCTCTTCATTCTTAATGCCGGAAATATTTGTTTACTAGCAGTATAGCCCGGCATTGCTCGGGTGTAATGAAAGCTTTAAAACTAATCCATGGTCCTGGAGCTCAGACTCTTTGGACGTTGGCACGAAAGACTAAAAAGCAATAGTTGTTTCCAGTTAAAGCGAAACCGTAGACTAAAAGAAAAATGAATGGATGTAAGTCAAATTTTGATTTCCTGGTATCGATATCAAATTTTCAGCACTATTGTAAGAACTGCAACCTTGAAACTTCTGAATATCGTTTCTTATGTCTTTATCTATGAGTGCATCAAATTTGATTAAAATCGGACCACTCCTTCTATAACCCGATTTTTTCGATTATCGATTTTCGATATTTATCGGGGATACCTCGACACAAAACCTAGCTAAGAACACACGCAGACGCTAATAGTACAACTGTGTAAATTTTCAAGAAAATCGGTTCAGCCGTTTCGGAGTCTATAGGTAACGGACACACACACACACAGACACACAGACACACACACACACAAAGTTCCATTTATAAATAAGTTTAGATTTAGATATCTTCATTTTCAATATTTATTTTTATTTTTATAGTTTATTATTATATAAAAACATAATAAAGTCATAACAAATAGAAAAGTATGACAAATTAATTAACAACTTAAAAAAGGTTATGACTGGTTAGGCTAATTAAGCATCTTTCCTCGAAAAATCGTAAATTAGTCTTAAAACAGAAATTAGGAAAAAAACACGCAATGGCGAAACAGTAAACACCTTACTCATTTCTATTCTTTACTATCGTGAGCAGTGGCGATTGTTCAACTCTGAAAGTGGTGGGGGCACTTAGGGGCCGAGATTTTTCTGAGGAGTGACGGGCAAAACTCAAGCAGCGTCTTCATTTTCATACTACACCACTATCGTATACACAACTTAGGAATGAGTTTGAGTACAAGTAGGTTCAGTTTTTTTTTTTTTTTTTTTTATCATATCACCCCGAGCAAGGCGGTAACGCCACTGATGTGCAGGGGGCTACATAGGAGTGAAAAGATTGGAAAAGAGAAAACAGGAAACCACATCCTAAACAGGAAACAAGGGATGAGCCTCTTCACCTGTTCAATAGACGTGGGTGGAGTGTGAACCGGGCGATAGTTTAGTCTATCTACTCCATTTGAAAAAAAAAGAAGTGAGTAGATTGGAAAAGAGAAAACCGGAAACCGCATTCTAAACAGGAAACAAGGGATGAGCCTCTTCACCTCTTCAATAGACATGGGTGGAGTGTGAACCTGGCGATAATTTAATGGTTCTTTTGTTAATATTGCACAATAACATGTGCATCCAATGAATTTATAAATATTTAATAATTACCTATATTGCAGTTTCATCAATGAAAGAATGAAGAAAATTTAGGGTGATTCAGACGAGTTCATCTTTGCTTCCTTGCCTTGTAAAATTTTGCAAAGTAATAATAACAAAAGAACCATTCTATTTTCATTTGGCAATAAATACTAAAAAATAGTATGAAATACATCATTTCCCCCAAAGTGCCATACGTGATACACGCTTTGGGCGATCATGTCTCGAAACAGACATGACTGACAGGGCAGAAGAAAATTATCCCGCAGTAGGTTGCCATTGCTTTTTGCAGTAAACTAGTTGCCAGCCAAGGCTACAGAAACAATCTGTCCTATTATTTAACCCATAACAGGAGAGAAGAGACCGATTAATACCTTTCTCAAGGGTATTTGCGCGTAAGTTATACTTTACTAAATTAAAAGGGAATAACTTTTAATTCACAGTAGTGGAGTTCTAATCTATTCTTGCCCTCTTTTCCATTCTCAAGCTGTTGGAACACAAGAGAGATTAATTTCAAACCAAAATCAAATGTCTGTTTTTTATCTATCTGGTTGTTTTATTTTGTTTCTTTTGCTTTCAAATTGGTCCCTATGTGCCGTTAAAAAGCTAAATGAAAAAGAAAACGTAAAAGGAAAAGTGCTGAAAATCAAGTTTTATCAAAATCGGAGACTGATCAGTTTCATTAACTTTTTATGCTTATAAAAGTGGTGGGGATTCAACCGAGGGGCCAGCAAAAATGGTGGGGGGTGCTATGCCCCAACCCTTTCTGCCCCCACTCCCCGTAGAATCAAGCTGTAGATAGGCTTGTATATCTTGGTAGCACCCTTAGTGCACCATGCATTCTTGATAGTGCAATATCTCTACGAATAAGCAAAGCCAGTGATACTTTCGGGAAGTTGGAAAAGCGTCTTTGAACTGAACGTTGTATCTTTACTGAAACTAAACAGAAGATTTGTTTTAGGTGTGTGTTGACTTCTACTGTTTTACGCTTGGACGATAATCTGAAAACAAGTGAAGTGCTTCCACCAGCAATGTCACATTCGTATCTGGGGCCTGAGTTGAAAAATGTACGCGATTGAGAGAAAACACTGCCGACATCTGGGTCCCTTAATAGGAACAGAAGACGCCGAAACACGTTCTGTACAATGAGCTAGAGAAATTTAAGCGCTCATTTCATAAAACCTAAGATGAGACTAAAGGACTGCGTGAAAACAGTCTTGAAGAAAGCTAGCATATCAGAAAGAGAGTGGGAAAAAAACTGCAATTGTATACGATTGGACAAGATGGAGGAAAGCAGTCCGACGGAAGAGAGGATTTTGAAATGGCTCGAAAAAATCAGGAAATTTTGACAGAGGGGTGCTAAAAAGTGTGTGCATTTAGTTGATGTGGTCGATTTGTCATGACGGTGAACTTGATGTTGCCATTCCCAGTGTGCGCCAAAAGTGCCTGAAAACTATACCACAGGTTAAACCCGAAGCCTTGTGAATTAAATTGGGTAGACGAAACCATTCGGATAGCCGTCGATGGTTGCACTAGCACGAACTTACAAGTCATCGTGATCAAGGACTGCTGATTATGACAGGTTTTCCCCAGAAACTGTAACTAAGAGTCGATCAATCTAGGTGCCTGCGTACATGGATTGGCTAGCCGCTCTAGCAAACTGGTGTGCTTAGGTGACGAAAACAGCTGACTCTTATTATTATCTACGTGTTACCCAGAATCTTCTCCGTGGGAAAATTATACTGGCAAAAATAAAGCGTAAGCGAGTGAATAAACTTTGGATGAGAATACGATGTAATCTTTTTCTGATTGCCGTTTCCTTTCAGGACGTTGACGATCATAACTCTCCACAACTTTCTGTCTTTTGTAGCTTTTTATAATTTTTATCTTTTTGCTATTTCTTCCTAACTCTGCCCCACCATCCATTTGCTCAAGCTCGCCAGGTAGTCTGTGCATTGCTTTCCTCCTGTTCTCTTACCTTCAATCTACCTTGCGAGTATCAAATTTTCCAAGCCCTCTTTCCTCATGTGCCCAAGAAAATTCAATTATCTCTTCCTGATGCTATGTATGTCCCCTTTTTGTTTCTATTTTCTCTATAACTTCGCCATCGCTCACATGTTCGATCCATGGTATTCTCAGCATCTATGTGTAGAACCACATTTCTGTTATCTCAAGTCTCTTTATCTTTACCAGCATTCACTGTTATAGAAAAGGACTAATGCTAGACAACAGTCTAGTACTCTTTTCTTTGTTTCTAGTGACATTTTCCCATTTCTAAATACTTTACCCAGCTTTTTAAAGGCATATTTTGTTATCCCAATGCATATTTGAATTTCGTTGTCGCCTTTTCTAACCTATGTTAATAATACGTTTTCTCTATACCGAAATTGTTGCACATGATTTTGGTATCACCAATCTGCATGTTGGGCTATCCCTTTTTCTAATTCACTCTTTTTTTTTTTAAATTGGAGTAGATAGACTAAACTATCGCCCGGTTCACACTCCACCCACGTCTATTGAGCAGGTGAAGAGGCTCATCCCTTGTTCCTTGTTTAGGATGTGGTTTCCGGCTTTCTCTTTTCCAATCTTTTCACTCTTTTCTTTTTTTTTTTTTTCAATTGGAGTAGATAGACTAAACTATCGCCCGGTTCACACTCCACCCACGTCTATTGAACAGTACGATGTGATTTCCGGCTTTCTCTTTTCCAATCTTTTCTTTTCTTTTTTTTCAATTGGAGTAGATAGACTACACTATCGCCCGGTTCAAACTCCACCCACGTCTATTGAACAGGTGAAGAGGCTCATCCCTTGTTCCTTGTTTAGGATGTGGTCTCGGGCTTTCTCTTTTCCAATCTTTTCACTCTTACGTAGCCCCCTGCGCTTCAGTGGCGTTACCGCCTTGTTTGGGGTGATATGATAAAAAAAAAATCTTGCGTTCAGTCTTCTTACAATTATAAAACCGTAAAATGTTATGGATGTTATAGTTGTTTAAGGGTCGGTTTTTGAGTCCGTTCAGTTAAACATTCAATACTAATTGAATTGCCTTCGTCATAAACGAGGCAAAGAGAAAAGGAAGAAGACAGGGACACTCGGAATATTTGGGGACTGGTTTTATTCACAAGCCGGTGACGGTCCTTTTAAGGGGAAAAGTCTCCTCGAGCATAAAGCTACGTCTTGTCTGTTTGAGAGTCCTAGTTCTTCCTCGTTTTATAAATAGCGCCAGGAAGCCCTTTTCCTCGCGCATGCTCGAACTGTTTTTCCTGTTAGTGGCTTCCTGAGTGGTTATTATTTTTTGTTTTTTTATTTTACTTTTATTTTGTGTTTTTATTTCAATCCCCACAAGATTTCGCTGATCTATCGACATCATCAAGAAGATGGATTTTCAACAAATCTATTGACGAAATATAGAACAAATACATAATCTAAATAATCTTCTCGCTAATGTTGATTTTATTGATATAAGTTTGTTTGTTTATTTGTCGGCTTGTTTTTGTTTTTTGGGGTTTCAGTGAAATATGTCAAAAATAGAAACTTTCCCTATGTGCCTTTCATATTTATTTACCAGTGGATGCGAATAAAACTCGTAAATAATCAAAGGGGAATAACTACGTTTGTGTGTGTGTGTGTGTGTGTGTGTGTGTGTGTGTGTGTGTGTGTGTGTGTGTGTGTGTGTGTGTGTGTGTGCTGTGTTCTTTTTTTAAATATGCCAACTGCAGTCGATCATTCGAAAATTATTCTCCCTTTTTTTGTAGGTATCGCCAAAAAAAGCAATACCTAAAGTTTAAAATGAATTTTTAAAGCTGAAAAATACTTCTTGAAGCTTTTATTTTAATTTTATTTCTGAGCTAATAGATAAAACTAAATTTAATGTTTCTAATAAGAAAAATACTTTTTTACTGCATTGGAACCGAATTCATTTTAAAATGTTTTTTTAATTGCTAAAATCGACCATATTGACAAACCTATGGAACACAACAGAATTCTTGTTAAAAAATCTTTCAAAATTAAATTATATTCTTCTGAAACTTTATTTGAGGAAGATTAATTGTCTTAAAGTTTAATTAATTGGAATTTAAATATTTTTTATTCATTTTTTTGTAAAAGAATATTTGACATATCAATCAGCACAATATGATTCTCTTTATTAAAAAATCTTTCAAAATGAAAATATACTTTTCTGATACTTTATTTCAGAAAGATTTAGATTAACTGAATTAAAATTTAGCTAATCGTAATTTAAACAATTCTTATTTATTTTTAATTTAAAATATCGCAGAAAGATATAGTTCGTTTTTTTATGGACATTTAGATAAAAAAGGTAAGTTTCGTCAATAACTAATTGTTGATTTGAGTTCAGCATATACATTTGCACAAAGATAATGCTATTTTGGATAAATTTGAAGGGAGGAAAGCCGTCGAGAGCTAAAACGAAAATTTACCAAATGGATCCTAAAATATCCGGGTGTATTGAAAAAGATTACTTTTTAAGTGAAAATATCTGTAAACATATTTTAAGAGACTAGACAAATCCTCTTAGCATATTTAATTCCCTTGTATGAGCCCTGATAACATGAAGACTTGTTTTGAAATAATATTAGTCCGATCAGCTCAGATATTAGTGATAAATCACATCACTGAAATATGATCGCCAATATTTTTAAGTAATCTGTGTTGGTCTTAAAGCTGATTGTTCTTAAAATAAATTGACGTCTTTGTGAAATCTTTTTACTAATTTCTGAAGGGTGTTTCGTGTATCAGAGATAATAGGTGGGATTGAAATGTTGGGTTTGCGTGATGGCTTTTCAAAAATATCAGTAGACGAAATGGTCCAAATTGACAAATCCTGCTATTAAATCATGCTACAACCAAGAAAATTTCAAGAAGTCATAACACTTAGGGCCAGTGTGTATTTACTCCGAAGGCAGGAATGATTGGAAGGAAAGAATTTGTACACGGTGATATTTGCGTGTGTTCTTCTTATACAAAGTTAAGTAGGTACCTCTACTCATTTTCGATAACTAACTTTTAAATTGAATTTTTAAAAATAAAAACATTCTTGAAACTTTATTTTAGTTTCAACTGAAAGCTAAATGATTGAATTTACTATTTCTATTAAGCAAAATACTCTGGTGTATTTCAAACAGAAATCATATTGATTGCAATATAAAATTTTAAGATTTTTTCAATTTTCAGGCTATTTTTAAGTGATCGATACATTTGTAAACAAAAGTTCATTCTCACTTTTAAAAAAACTTACACAAATAAAATATATATCTGTGAAACATTATTTTTAGAAAATTATCAAATTTAATGTTAAATTAATCTGATTTACACAAGTATTACTTATTTATAGCATGAAGTTTAGAATAAAACTATTTCTTAATCACACACTTGAGCTTTTTCAACTGTCTGCCGTATTTGAAATGTGTTGATAGTTGCGAGATAAGTGCATGACGATTACAAGTGACATAATTGTACATTTTTTTCCGACAAGAGGAAGAAACCCTGAAACACATGACCTTTTAATGTACACATAGAAATTACCAAACAAAAAACTTCAAATAAACAAAAAAAAAATTGAAAATTATTTTTAAAACACGATGGCTAGATAATTTGCATTAAACCTATCAATTTTCGATTAGTAAATATAGTCTTCGCTTTATAACCAACCTAACGTCTATAAGTTTTGAAAATAATTTTAACATCTATAAGTTTTGAAAATAATTTTAAAATATTTTTGAAACTTTTTAAATTATTATAATTAGAAGACAAAAATGAAAACAATTCTTTTAAAATTTCATTATTAATGAAAAACAACTTTCTTCAGACTATAATGTCTGAAAGTTATAATATTTATTAAAGAAATAAAAAGTTTATCTATTTAAAGAATGTCATAGTTTTATTACGTTTTTTTTTTATTTTACTATTCGCAGCAGATTTTCGGTAAAAGAGACTAAATGTTTTTTAAAATAATACATGATTTATATTCCCCAATGAGTCCTGCGTTTAACTAATAAAACCAATTTTGCCAACAAAATTGAATTACTTGAAATTTCATGAATTTACATGGAGGGAGTAACAGATGTAAAAAATATTTTTATCAATATTTTGTAAAAATAATGATTTCAAAATAATTTCATTCAGTTGTGAATAAGTCATGAAAATTTCATTAAAATCTGACAACTATTTGATTTTTGCAAGAATTTCCAAATTAATGTGTTTGTCACCAAAAAAATAGTGAGTTATTGTTTTCCATCGTAAACTCTCATAACGATTTGGCTCCCCGATAAATAAAATCAAAACAAGATATTTTATGAAAATTTTGAATGTGTTAAAAAGGATTCATTTTTTTCTTTTTTAAATAATTACAAAATACTTCGATCTTTCCTCTTAATAATCACATAAACATGTTGATGAAAAAAAGTTTGTTTTTATTAAGTTTGGTGCCTTTTTCTTCGTGTTTTTAAAGTTAAGTGATAAACATTGTTTAAGAACACACGCAAATATCTCCACGTACAAATTTCTTTCTTCCACCCATTCCTTGTTTTGGGGAAGTACACACTGGCCCTAAGTGTTATGGCCTCTTGAAATGTTCAAAGATAGGACAAGAACAGTGCAGCTTCCTTAAAGATACCAAGGAACAAGGAACGCGATATTTATGCTCAGAATGCTTTCCGAAAGAACAATACAAATGCAGAAGGACCTTTATCTGTGGTTTATAAACTACGCAAAAACATTTGATAAAGTACGCCACAAAAACTTGTTTGAGATGCACGACAATCTCGACATTTTCAGGAAAGACATTAGGATATTCAGGAACTTATATTGGCAGCAAACCCTTGCGTACAGATAGGAAATGAATTGAGCAGGTATACAAAAATAGAAAGGGGCGTAAGACAAGGATGTGATCTATTCAACTTATACAGCGGAACAATTTTAAGACAAAAAAAATCCTTGCCAGGATTCCTCATTGGCGGCCACAATCTCAATACTATAAGATACGTAGATGACACATTGATGATAGCAGACACGGAAAGGAAAATGCAGGACCTTTTGCAGAAGGTAGCAAGAGAAAGCAAGAAGAAGGGACTAAGCATAAACTTCAAGAAAACTGAATGTACGGCCATCAGCAAAAAGAACCTAACATTAAATACAGGTCGGAGAAAATATAATAAAACAGGTAAAGAAACTTAAATACTTGGCAAGCGTTCTGACAGAAGATGGAAAGTGTGACACTGAGATCCGAAGACGCTTCGGCATGGACAAGGTCAAAAGAGAGATAAGTACATGTAACTACAATATATATATATATATATATATATATATATATATATATATATATATACTAGCAGTATAACCCGGCGTTGCTCGGGTGTAATGAAAGCTTTAAAACTAATCCATGGTCCTCTTTGAACGTTAGCACGAAAGACTAAAAAGCAATAGTTGCTTCCAGTTAAAGCGAAACCGTAGAATGAAATAAAAATGAATGGATGTAAGTCAAATTTTGATTTCCTGGTATCGATATCAAATAAGTTTTTTTCGTCGTAAACTGAATTTTGAAGGCTAAATAAATCCTCTGATTAAATGGTATCATGGCTGAGACTAAGAACTACAATTATACCTACTTAGAGCCAAACCCGAAGCAAAAACTAAAATAAAAGGGCTGGAAAAAATACATACAGAGACACACACAAACATCTTGCCTTTTATATTTGTATATTATCGATTTTCTGCACTATTGTAAGAACTGCAACCTTGAAACTTCTGAATATCGTTTCTTATGTCTTTGTCTATGAGTGTATCAAATTTGATTAAAATCGGACCACTCCTTCTATAACCCGATTTTTTCGATTATCGATATTTATCGGGGTTACCCCGACACAAAACCTAGCTAAGAACACTCGCAGACACTTATAGTACAACTGTGTAAATTTTCAAGAAAATCGCTTCAGCCTTTTCGGAGTCTATAGGTAACGGACACACACACACACACACACACACACACACATTTAGTTCCATTTATATATATATATATATATATATATATATATATATATATATATATATATATGTTTAGACTGCTGTCTTCATCTTTATTACCCTGTTTATGACGTTTCAGCCGTTGTACGCTCCGAACTTCTTTAAGTGCTGGGAATTTTGAGCCGAACCCTTTATTTCGATCACTGGGTAATATAATTCTCATTTCATGTGCGATGCCACTTCCGGATGCCTTGTACTTGCCTCCCTTTAACTCAACTCAGGGAGTCATATTATGACATATTTATGTTATAAATTCTATATATATATATATATATATATATATATATATATATATATATACACTGATCAAACAAATTATTATGCTTGGCGAAAGGGGCACGGATGAGAGTTACGCTCTCCTAACAACTACGCGATGCCAAGGCCAAAGGTTTGTAAACGAAATCCAACCTCAAGTATTTCACCTTGATATTTGAAAGACTGGAGAGTTCATCGGCCAAAACGTTATAACTGTTGGAGACAAGAAATGCTTAGTTAAACCAGTGTGTAATAGTATATGCTGTTTACTTCACAATATACGCACAAAAGAGATTATTAATACGCTTATTTATCTTCTGGATCCGATTAATATTTTAAAACCAGATTTATGAAATCATGACGTGATTCCTAAAATATGTTGCCTTCTTCGTCGACATGGTCAGATTTTTTTCCTTGTTATTACTTGTGGTGCAGTGGATATCGACACGGAAGAAGAAATCAGGAAGCCGAGTTCGAATTCCAGTTGAATTCCCTGCATTCACTTACGCGCAAATACTCTTGGGAAAGGTATTAATCCGTCTCTTCCCTCCAGTTATGGGTTGAATAACAGGACAGACTGGGTTCTATAGCCTTGGCTAGCAACCAGTCTACCGCAGAAAATAATGGTAGCCTACTGCGAGATAATCTTCTGCCCAGTCATGTCTATTTCAAGACATGATCGCCCAAGCGTGTATCACGTATAGCACTTAACTAACTGACTTACTTAACAAATAATATTACGGTTTGGTTTTGGTTTTGTTTTAGGGCATATGGAAATTTTTGGCTTTGTTTTACGGCATATGCCCCCATACCTCAATGGGGGCATCTCGATGTGGTGTAGTGACTAGCTAGCTTGTCTTGCTAGAATATTTACAATTGAGGAAGGAGTTCGATTCTCACTAGGCGCCCATACTTTCGACCTTGTGCCACATCTAAGTTGCGCTTACAAAATCATTGTCAACCTCAATGGATTATTTAATGCCAACAAGACTTTACAATAGATTCGTATGAATAGAATATGTACTCTTTGTAAGAAATCAGTTTGTAGATCAGCTTTCACTGATGTACTTTTGTAAAGAAAGGTTTTGTCGAGAGCCAAATTTTTTTTTTACAGAAATATAGTGCTAGCAATATTTTTGTTTTATCAAAAATGTATTGCCGGTGTTTCAACTATAAAAATATATTTTTATGCTTTCATAGTGTTTTGACCCCAATTTGGAGGTGGTAACTATTTGCCAAAAGTTGGGGCCCTTGGATCAACAGTAATTAAGATGTGGTTCCTAAAGACCTCCCGGGTGCTGCCAGATGTAGTTCATCGTCATACCCAAGACGCCTAGCATTTTGAATAGTCCTTTCGAACGTACGTTATTAAAATAAAATAAAAACATCTTATTTAAAGTTAAATAATAATACACTCTTCGTATATGTCTATTGGTTCTTTAAATTACGTGGCTATAACTGGTTTTTATTTCAGAAATCTAGTCACCAGTTAAAGTACTAGTTTCTCCATCTTTAGTGCATGCTTTTAATGCCACTTAGCTTGGTTAGCTTGGAAAGACCTTAAAGATCGACCTTTAATTGCGTTGTTCGTAATTGCAAGGTTGAGATCACAAAGTAATCAAATAGTGTTAATGAGACAATTTAATACTATTTGATTGAAAGACACAACTAATGCTTTTACGCAAGTTGAATGCTCAAAGGAACGAGGCTTGTTAGAAAAGCAAGCAAGAAAGAAAAAATGTCACAAAGAAATAAATAGTTAATAAGAAAGAACGAAAGAAAGAAGAATTTTTTACCGAAAAAAAGAAAGAAGGTAAAATATGATTACTCAATTAAAAAAAAGAAAGGTGAAAAATAAAAAGGCGTGCGTTTTCATTCAAAAAGAAAGAATAAAATATAAAATGAAAGGCGTATTCATTCAAAACGAAAGAATGAAAGCAAGAACTGTGTTTATTTATTCAAAAAGAAAGAAAAATAACAGCGTATTTATTCAAAAAGAATGAAAAAAATAAACAACGATAAATGTATTTATTCAAAAATAAATAAAACCAATAAAAAGATAAACTCATTCGTTATTTCATAAAGAAAGTAAGGAAGAAAGAAAAATGTTTTCCTTCAAATAGAAAGAAAGAATATGTATTCCTTTGAAAAGAAAGATGTATTCATTCAAATAGAAAAGAAGGAATAATGTTTATTTATTGAAATAGAAAGAAAGAAAGAAAGAAAGAAAGAAAGAAAGAAAGAAAGCTATGCATTCGTTCAAATAAAAGAAAGACAAAGAAAGAAAAAGAAAGATGTATTCATCCAAATAGAAAGAAAGACTGTTCATTTTTTCAAGTAGAAAGAAAGATTATTCGTTGAAAAAGAAAGAAAGAAAGAAAGAAAGAAAGAAAAAGCAATCGCTGGTTTTTCTGATGTCCGCCATTAAAAGATAATGTCGCAATCAGCTTTAGTGAATGAAGCTTCGTAATTATCAAAATTAAAATCAAGAAACGCTTTGTGTCGGTTATTTAACAATGAATTGCAAGACAAAATCGAATAACAAAATACGAGCGACTATTGAATAGGGCAATTCACATTGTTTCTTTCTGCCCACCTTATCTACTTTTTAAGCATGCATATACACTATACAGTGACACACATTAGAAATGAGTCTCAAGTGCTGTGAACTGGAGACCGAGAGAACGAAGGTTCCATCCTCTTCAGCGATGTGATGTAACTAAAAATTTAAAAAAAACAGAAGACTTAAAGTAATTTCGAAACCAAGGCATGGGAATTTCGTCTTATTGAACTGGTTAGAACCAACAAAAGTAACTTCAATTGGAGTATAAAAAATAATGTGCCTCTTTTCTTGCTATTTCTTTTTAATTTTACCATTTGATTTCCGGTTCTTCAGGACTGAAAA
This sequence comes from Ascarosepion bandense, assembly GCA_037127315.1. NCBI lineage: Eukaryota > Metazoa > Mollusca > Cephalopoda > Sepiida > Sepiidae > Ascarosepion > Ascarosepion bandense. Next base: position 1,408,599 of record JBBBDQ010000157.1, on the reverse strand, counting down.
TCAGTTAGTTGAATCCTGGTGCCTCTGGGTGGAGCAGAGGGTCTGTCATCTCAGGTAACATTTTTCATTGCACGAAGTAGTAACAGCAAAGAAAACCGTGCGCTTTATGGATTTCCCTAATATGCGATCTTGTATCGTAATGAGATGCTCCTTACAAAAATAAAAGTAGAATCTGTAAATTTGTAACTCAGGCGGTAATAAATAAACACCTTCGTTTCTTATGCACTATGTCCTTTCAGAATATGAGCGATCATCGTCCTCCACAATTTCCTTTTATTTATAGCACTAAACAATGTTTTTATCTCTTTTTCTATTCCTTACCTGTCATTGTTCTGTCTTTCATTTACACGAGTCCATTAGGAAGATTACTCGATGTTTCACTGTGCTCCTGCTGCCTTCCTTATGCTCTGTAAATGTCAAATTCGCCAACCCCACTTTCCTCATTATGTATCCCAGAAATTTCAACTGATTAATGGTTATCGATTGAGACCGAATGACACCATACCTCAAGCATCTTTAAAAGTATGTTCACAGTCGTGCCACTACCAGTTTCAATCATTCCTTGATTCTCATTGAATTCATCCAAAGTCAGTTCTAATAGGTGCAGTTATCATTAGTACGATCCAAACTTATATCACTGCTTCCACTGCTCTCGCGGGAAGTCCTGCTAATATTCTTTTTGTAAATTTTTCGTTCTAACATTCTTTTGTTTTCATCTTGGGGTCTATGGCTAAGTCTGCAATATAACCGACTTTATTTTCTTTGCTCATGACAACTAGATCTAATCTTCTAGTTTGGCTTGAGTGGTTCATTTGATTGAGTGGTTGATTTGGATCACAAGATGGCAAGGTAGTTTTGTTATTTTTATTTATTATGAGATCCTCTGATAGGTGCTTATTTTGTTAAGTCCATAGCGTTTGCATAATTCCCAGTGTTTTACTGTTACTACCGTCATGTCGAAAAAAAAATACTTAATATTTATTTCCCGTATATAATACGAACTTTTAAAATTTAAGTTTAAAAGTCTGGAGAAAACTGCGTATTATGTAGGAATTATCACAATTTAATTTCACCGAAAATGTTTGAAATTAATAAGTTTCATTGTAAAGTTTTAACAAAGTTCGAGTAATTCAGACTATTTGGAGGGGAGTACCCCCTAGTAATCACGATTTTATTAAAGGGTGATGATTGAGACATACTTATATACGTGAGTGACTTTTCACATTTCAGCAAAAGATCATTGATTTGTTGTGCGTATGAAATAGTTTTCATTACTGAGTAATGAACAGTAAATTACCACATGACTGTTGACAGACAGCGTGACACATCGAGTCTCCTGATTTTGCCATTTCTTCTTATTGAAGACTTGGTGTAAGTTACAGAGAATGAAATGGTACGGCTCGTTTATATATATATATATATAAAGGAAAACTCAACACGTCATTTAAATTGGTTATAAATTATAATTCATTCCAATGAGCTTAATTAGCTCATTTCATCAGACCACACAATATTCCTTCCATTTGGTACAAAAACTTTTGCTGAAATAAGCATTTTCTTTAACTGAAGATAACATCCATTGAGATTAAGCTCATTGAAATGAATTATAATTTATCACCAATTTAAATGACGTGTTGAGTTTTCCTTTATAAATATCATATTGCTCTGGATAATATCCATTGAGGAGCTCTCTATATAAATATAACACTTAATATATATTGTTAATCTTGTTGGATTATCCTCACCGTTTACGGACTGAACATCTATATATATATATATATATATATATATATATATATATAATGCTTGCTTTATTATATAAATATTCTACGATATATGAGATAACGATATATAAATTTGTATCTGTCAAGAACAATATCAGGGTAAAATGTATAACAAAGTAGCAAAAATTTTCCTGTGACGTGTATCGTAAATCCTAAAGAAAGAAACGCGTCACACATTTCCCCCATATATATATATATATATATATATATATATATATATATATATGAGAAAGAGAGAGAGAGAGAGTATTGAAAATACTTCTACAAACTGGAGGTGTGTTCCTCACACAAAAAAGACAAAAGTCCATATAAAGACATGTCTGCAAATCCTTCATTTTTAAGTTTTTAAGTTTAAAGTGACGCTGTTAAATGTATGATAGATCTTCCCCTATCCATAGTTTGTGGATCTGCGGATCCTGTCTCATCAAGGGGACGATGAACAGCAGCAAAGTTTGGATGACTCGACTGCCTTCAGCCTGGAAAGGCAATCTGATACAGCCGTGCAGTCTCAAGTCCATTACCATTCGAACGGCCGTATGTAAAAATCATATCTGCCTGCTTGCGATATGAATATTCTGCCATTGTTAAACGGAACACTTCTCAGTTAACTCACTATAACACACTTTAAACGTTGAAGACAGACAAGCAACAAATGTACACGACTGACAAATGCAACCTAGTCTTATGGCAACACAGCGCCATCTACCGTAAACTTTCTTTAATAACCCAAACTTAATAACCCAAAACCAAAGGATTTGTAGACATATGCTTATATAGATATTTACCCTTGTTTTGATGTGAGGAAACCGCCCTCAATGTTTGTAAAATTATTGTTATATAGATATATATATATATATATATATATGTTATATATATATATATTGAATTCCGTAATATATATATATATATATATATATATATATATATACGGAACTCAACGAATTTTAACGAAACTTGGTTATAAGTAACCGACAATTTGAAATGAATTGTTTGAAAATTATTTTTTATCGATACTCGTATTTAAGTAGATATTCTGTTTTTAATGAAGCAGTATTATATATTTATTTCTACCGGCCTGATTATTTACGATAAATTTTTATTACGAAAATATATATAGATAGGGGTCGCAGGTTTTCATTAAAAACAGAATATCTACTTAAATACGAGTATCGATAAAAAATAATATTCAAACAATTCATTTCATATATATATATATATATATATATATATATAGAGAGAGAGAGAGAGAGAGAGAGAGATTTTAAATTTACTATCTAGATACAGGAAGAGTGCTCAATACCTGTAATAAAGTGTTTATAGATTGTGGACATAGGAATAAACACTACATTGTGACTATCAATTTCACCATGCACTTGTGGTGCGATAGTCACTATGCAATATTGATTCCATCTCCACATTGTATATATAAGAAATCAATATATATATATATATATATATACTGATTTCTTGAGTACGTAGTCCGATAGCTGGAATAGATAGCAATTTCAAATAAAAAGCATAATACGGCTATCCAATAAAATAACGATTGAAGTAATAAAAGTGTCGGATTAAAAAAATACTCCAATTCTTTATATATAAGAGAGAGAAAGAGAGAGAGAAGGAGGAAGATTTAGATTTTTTAATAAATCTTTGCTTATTGCGTCATGATATTCTTTGCACCCTATCTGTTTGATTAAAATTTCCACTGAGCTCAAAATAAATTCCTAAAGAATAAAAACAGCCGTTGTAATTGTATTGTTTAAAACGTTTTCCTCTCCCCAGTGTTTAAAATAAATTAAATTACCTGAATACTAGTTTTTTTGGGTTTTTTTTTTCCTCTCTATTCTTATTTTTAGGAGACAACAAAATGTAAATAAGTAGCTAAAATTCATTAAGGAACGGCGATTACATAATTAACTGTCCCTAACTGAATCCATGTACTTGAATCGCACATGCTCTCTTAAATTAACTCTACACTTTTATTGCCTCCGCTTATTCTCCGAAATTTTATTTACTATTTTTTCTCAATAGCAGTAGGGTCACCTATCACCCGGTTTACACTCCTCCGTCTTTTGAACAAAAGTGTGTGTGTGTGTGTGTGTGTGTGTGTGTGTGTGTGTGTGTGTGTGTAACAAACGTGTGTGAGATAGTATAAAATGTCAAGAGAGAAAACCATGACCGTTTGTTTAGTAAAGTCAGTTGCAATAACCAACAGGTTTATAATTTGTTTCCTGTTTAGGATTGGATTTTCGGTTCCTATTAAAATTTTCTCATTCCCTTTTACTCCCAGTAACTCCTTACGTCTTAGTGGCCTACTTAGAGTGAAATGATTAAAAAAGGAAAATTAAAACAAATATCTGTAATTTTGAATGCGGTAAAAAAGTAATGCTTTGTTTTTAGCAAAAGAAGCAGCTGAAGGTGTAAGCTATCTATTAAGGACGTTAAAATCGGGCATAAATCGATTTTCTATCAATTTACTCCAAACAAGGCTAAACTGCTTGCTCCTTTTGAGACAAAAATGAAATAGTAAATACAATTTCAGAGTTTAGATGGAGACGTTAGAAGTATAGAGTTGAAGTGGATTTTAGAAGGAACCAAAAAACACCCCAAAACAGGACACAAGAGATAGACCTCTACTCCTGCTTAAAATACCGATGGGGGGATGTGAACCAGATGATAGGCGAACCTGTCCGCTCCTATTGAAAAAAAATAAATAGTAAATACAATTTCAACATCTAGGCAGAGCCGTTATAAGTTCTCCTTAGTGCACACTGCTAGCGGTGTGACCATGTTTGCACTGTAACAACAACAAGAAAACTGGCCTGATCAAGCTGAATTTTGGGTCGCATGACCAGAAAAGTACTAACTATAAACACGCATGAACAGAAGACAGTGGGACAAGTTTAAAGATTTGTTATGGTTAAAGTGCGGATAATGTCTCTGTGACCCTCGTTGAGCTTATAAATAAATGACAGTGCATGCTGGATAATCTTCTCGCTGATTAAGAAGCGATAGAAATGTAGTTCTACCGAACAATGCTGAGCATACTATGAACATGTAAAAAACGAGGACATTTGAACGAGAACAGGAACTACAAGAAAATTTATATTTACAACCAGAAAGAAATAGCTGAAAATTATGGGATACATTATAAGAAAAGAAGGATTGGTGAATTTATCAATTTATCATACAGAATTTAAAGGGAGAGGTGGAAAAAACAGGAGCAATGAAGAAAAAGAAAAATGGTAAATACCAAAATAGCGTGGAGAGCCATGATCGCCTTGGTGCTAAAGGGATATGGTACATCAAAAAATAATACTCAACGCTCTCTCTTCTTTTATATGCGTGCCTCTTTCAGAACGTAGGCGATCATAACCCTCCACATCTTCCTATCTCTTGTAGCTCTTAATATATTTTTGACAAATATGTCACACGTTGTTTTCCCTGTCCCGCTTTTCCTCTATCATTCCTGTGAGTATCAGATTCTCCAAGCCCTCCTTTTTCATTACGTGTCCCAGAAATTTCAACTGTCTCTTCCTAATGTTAAGTATAAGCTTCTTTTTAGTTTTCATTCTCTCCAAAACCTCGTCGTTGATCACATGTTCCTTCGGTCCATGGTATCCTCAGCATCCTTCTGTAGAACTGCATCTCTGCTGTTTTGAGTTTCTACTTCATCTTTGAGAAGATAGTCTAGCCTTCCCTGTCATATCGGAAGATCGATATCACATAAAAGTCCTGTGCTCTCTTGTTTCTGTCTTTCAATACTCTGCTCAGCTTTGGAATGCGTCCTTGGTCATGCCAATACGCTTTCGGATCTCGGTGTCCCATTTTTTGCCTTCTACAAGCCAGCAATTCCCGTAAGTGCCACCTTATAAAAAATATTCCATTGACCAATGAATTAAATTCTTTTGATCAATATTTATTTGAGTCGTGATGTCGGTGAACTTCTCAAATAATGTGTTCCAGTTATATGGATCAATACTTGATAATCCATAACTCGAATTCCGTGAAAAAAATAATTGTTAATGAAGTGTGAAAGGTTAATCCCTCAGCAGTAGATAGTATTCTAATCAACGATAATCCCGTCTTAATACAGGTTAAGAGAGTCTCGTCAGTCAGACATTTTCAACTCTGATTTGCTTACTGTGTGCATGACTAGATAGTTTCTCTCTCTGCATTTATCTGTCGTCTGCAGCATCGAGAAAAATGGCGAGAAAAAACAAGCGGCTATTTTTTAACTTTGATTTATACATGAAAGTTGTAAGCAATAAATATTTCCAAATCCTGGTGTGAAGTTTACAGGCGACATAAAAAATACACACAGAAATCGATGCAGAGGATTTAAGATCACATTTTAATTGGCGGGATGTGTGGGTGTGTGCTTACGTATCTGGGTAAGTCAGTAGCAGAGAAAGAAAGAGATAGTATGTGAAGCGAGGAGGGTTTACTCGAGTGAGAGGTGTTTTTTTTTTTGTTTGTTTATTTATTTATTTATTTATTTATTTATTCGTTTATTTATTTATACCTTTGTAAAAGTACCCATGTCTACGTATGATTACTTCAACGCAGTTAGACGAAACGCTCGGATAGAGACAGACTTTTTCAACGTGAGCGGATTCCCGTCGAAAAATCCAATCACCAAGCCGACATAGCCATAATGGAATCGTCAACACCTGTCGTTTTGTCAGAAGCGGAAAAATTATCGGAAATTTCTGTGTTATCTGAGACCGCATCGTCTGAGAAATCTCTCGTAAGCACCCCACCACCACCACCACCACCACCACCATCGTCATCGTCATCATCTTCAACCAAATCGTCAACTGCAAAAGCTAAAGTTTCACGGAAAAAGTCTAAAAAAAAGACAAAAGAAGATACGGAAATACGTTCCCCTAGTCCAAAACTACCAGACCTGTTCGAATTGTTAGAGCCGTTGGAGATCGGGGACTCCCCGACAGCCTCCGACATTTCGGACTTGTGCAGCTCTTCCTTGAGTCAGTCGGCTAATAGCGGTGGACACTTGGATTCACCGGACATGCCCCGCAAGTACGATAAACCAGTGCACGTAGTGTCAAAATTCGAGGAAATCATTTGTCTTATTTGCGAGAACAATCTGAAAATCTGTGGATCATCGTATACGCACATCTTCAAGGGACAGAAGAAAGGAGGTTCGATTCAGGGCTTGCCAGAGAGAATTTCAGCTTTCATAGGGGCCAGCGACGAACTGAAACCGAACGACGTGGGAAGCTATTACATGTGTGCCCAATGTCAACGAAATTTACAGAAGGGAGAGTTACTGGAGAAACAGGTCAACCAAATAAGGGAGATGTTCACCAGTTCGTTTACGGGGACAAGCATGAATCATCGTCTGAAAAAGCGAAGGATTAACCTCAATGCCCACCCACAAACATCCGTCGAAGTCAAACAGTTACAAATAAGGATTAAGGTAAAAGAAAGAAAATTGAATTATGCTTTATTTTCATGATCGACGCTCGTTTCATTAGTAGCTTTCAAACTATCATATTAATTCGAATCTATCTTATACTAGCAGTATAACCCGGCGTTGCTCGGCTGTAATGAAAGCTGTAAAACTAATCCATGGTCCTGGAGCTCACACTCAGCCTAAAGAATATTTGTGTGAAGTTTGGTGAGAATCAGATAAAAATTGTGGATTTGTATAAAGAACATACAGACAGATATACAGACACACACACAAACATCTTGCCTTTAAATATATATATATATATATATATATATATATATATATATATATATATATATATTCGATTTTCTGCACTATTGTAAGAACTGCAACTTTGAAACTTCTGAATATCGTTTCTTATGTCTTTGTCTATGAGTGTATCAAATTTGATTAAAATCGGACCACTCCTTCTATAACTTGGTTTTTTCGATTATCGATTTTCGATATTTATCGGGGGTACCTCGACACAAAACCTAGCTAAGAACACTCGCAGACGCTTATAGTACAACTGTGTAAATTTTCAAGAAAATCGGTTCAGCCGTTTCGGAGTCTATAGGTAACTTACACACACGCATACACACACAGACACACACACACAGACAAAGTTCCATTTATAAATAAGTTTAGATATTTTATAATACCGTGGAGAAATTGCTCAAGACCCCTCGTTACTTCCCCTTTTGGGAACGTCTCAGGCGTCGAATAATAGCCCCAACTTCCAGGAAAAATGCTTCTTGGATGATGCCCCACCCTAGCCTTAGGCTCAATATTATTTTGAAACTACCCAGCCGATGTCAGGTAAGCCCACTTTATACCGCGACCCTGTGTTACAGTCGGTAGCGTTGTGGGTGCACTGAAAAGTACACTTAAATATTTTATAAGTTTACCATTCGTCTATGCCTTGAATATTGCTGCCACGTATGGTCTGATGTTCCTGATATATACTTAGAGATCCTCGATAAAATCCGAAGAAGATTCTGCAATGTTGTTGGTCATGACCTAGCATCTCGGCGCCAGTCTCTTTCTCACTGCCGTAATGTTGTTTCCCTATGCTTTTCTATAAATTCTTTTATAATTGTTTTGAGTAACTTTCTTCTATATCTAGACTTTATGAATTTAAACTCAGAACTATATTGGCAGCAAGTTCTTAATATTTTACAGTTGAAATGTTTAGATGCAACCGTAGGTTCTATGCTAATAGTTTCTATTCTTGTAATTCTCGCTCGTGTGATTTCGCATCTTCAGCAACTTTGTAAATATCTTTTATCAGTCCTCTTTAAACATCCACGTCCTTTTCTAACTCACGAAAGTTCTGTAGGTCTTCCAATTCTTTTTTTTTTTTTTTTATGAGGAATTATGGAATTTTATTTTTATTTACTTTTTCTCTGATTGAAGTAAAATATTTATTCTCAATTGGAGACATTTACAAAGTTTTAAATAATAAGTTACCAAATTTTAACAGTTCATAACCGGAGAAGGCATATTCTCCGCCACATTTTACACGTCGATTATAACTATGCACCGAGAGGAAACATTGAAGAATTTAGGGACTTTAAATGTTGCATTTAAAAAAATTACTTCACTCCGATCAAGGCAACAAAGCCACTAAGACACAAAGGGTTACTGAGTGGGTAAGAATAGAAAAAAAGAGAAACATTATTAAGGATCAAGAACTATAAAAGAAGGGTAATCAAGACGGTAGTAGATAACGATTGGCATTGCATTTAATCTTTTGAAGATTAAAGTTTGGCTGGAAGAGAGTTTCTCAAGCGAGAAGTGTATTAGTATAGAACTTACGGTTACATCTAACCAATTTAACTTGCCACCAATCTAGTCAGTCAGCCAGTTAAGTGCCATACGTGAAACACGCTTGGGCGATCATGTCTCGAAAGAGACATGACTGACTGGGCTGAAGATTATCCCGCAGTAGGTTGCCATTACTTTCTCCGTTAGACTGGTTGCCGATCAAGGCTATTATAGAACCCAATCTGTCCTGTTATTTAACCCATAAATGGCGGGAAAAAACGGATTGTGGTACAGTGGATATCGGCTCGGAACGAGAAACCGGGGAGCCGAGTTCGAATTCCAGCTGAATCCATTGTATTCACTTACGCCCAAATACCCTTGGGAAAGGTATTAATCCGTCTCTTCCTTCCAGTTATGGGTTAAATAGCAGGACAGATTGGGTTCTATAGCCTTGGTCGGCAACCAGTCTACCGCAGAAAGCAATGACAACCTACTGCGGGATAATCTTCTGCCCAGTCAGTCATGTCTCTTTCGAGACATGATCGCCCAAGCGTGTATCACGTATGGCACTTAACTGACTGGCCTTTCCCAAGGGTATTTGCGCGTAAGTGAATGCAATTAATTCAACTAAAATTCGAACTCGGATCCCCGATTTCTCGTTCCGAGCCGATATCCACTGTTCCACAACGCACGTACTGCGCTTAAATTTATAAAATGTAAGTACCATAGCGGAAAGTTAATAATATTGTTCATACCACTGTTGTGCTTAAATATCCTATATTGCGACAAACAGCAAGGAGAAATGTTGTTAGAATCTGAACATAAATTTACCGCGGGAAACTAAGAAATTAGTGCGCTTTCTATATATTTTCACCTTAATAAATTGCTTTCAAATTAAAACCTGACTTTTCAAGTCGAAATTATGATCAGATTCATTATGATGATCGACAAATTCATTGAGTGTGTTCTTTTGTAAAAACATCTCTTGTATTTTCATACATTCTTTTATTTAGACTTCTATATGTTTCACTTACTTATCTTTTGCACATCAAATATTATATACGGTAATATGTAAAGATGAAAATACGTAAATAAAATATTATATACGGTAATATGTAAAGATGAAAATACGTAAATAAAATATTATATACGGTAATATGTAAAGATGAAAATACGTAAAAAAAAAAAAACAGCTGGATGTGGATTTTTTAAATTTCCTTGTTAAAGTTTCGCTCCTTTTAAGTAGACATTACCAAAACATAACAGAAAAATTCCATGGGAAAATCGTTACCATGTTAATCCTCAGTCAGTTTTGTGCCGTTCGTGATATACACTTGGGCGATCAAGTCTCAAAAAAACATGACTAACTGGACAAAAGATTTACTCGCAGTTGGTTGCCATTTCTTTCTGCGTAAACTGGTTGTCAGCCAAGGCTATAAAACTCAGTCTGTCCAACTATTTAATCCATAGCTGGAGGGAGATGTGACAGATTCATAACTTTCCCAAGAGTATTTGCGCGTATGCAACGAATTCAACAGGAAGTCGGACTCGGCTTTTCGATTTCTGGTTCCGAGCCAATATCCACATCACCACAACGCACGCCCTACTACATAAAAAAAAGCTGTGGTCAATTCGGAAAATTTCAACAATTAATAAAATGAATAAAATAAAACTATGACTAAGATCCGTTCAGTGTAGTTGCAGTATAAACCACATGTTGGCTGTGTGAGGTTGAAAAAACAAGAAATGGGCCTGAGCAAATGGTCATACTCAGAAACAAGCAGCGATTAATCACACTAGTTTGCAGTGCACCTTCAAGTCGAAACAGATCCTGGGTATGACAGTAAACTGCATCTGGCAGCAAGGCCTCTGATTGGGAGGTTGTGAGGAGCATGGAACCACCTCAATTGCTGTTGTTCCCAGGTCCACTCTGACCCTGAGTGGTAGCACCTGTTAGGGTCCCAGCTATGGGCAAATAGTTAACCCCCCCCCACCACCACCACCACCACCAAACTAGGGTCAAAACACTATTAAAGTATAAAAATATACTTTTATAGAAAGATATACATTTTTTAAGAAAAAAATTATGACCAGCAATACATGAAAGGCTTACAGCCATATCACGTTGAATACACCGGTTCTCGCTCGATCACTGAAGTTAAGCAACGTTGAACCTGGTCAAGTACTTGGATGGGTGACCGCTTGGGAATGCCAGGTGCTGTAAGCGTTTAGTGACGGATATGCGTTGTAGTGTAGTGGATATACTTTCGGAAAGAGAAATCGGTGAGCCAAGTTCGAATTCCAGTTAAATACTCTGCATTCACTTAAGCATTGGTACCCTTGGGAAAGGTAATAATCCGTCCCTTCCCTTTAGTTATGGGTTAAATAACAGGGTAGGACTTGGGGACCCTCTCCTTAAAAACAAATCCCAATGAATCTTGATACTCGAAAAGAAAAAAGTATTACTAGACACAAAACTTATATAAAGAAAACAACAATAAATTGTTGAAAGAAAAAGGTATTACCAGCAATAAATAAATAAAATTTAGTTGGCAATAAATGACCCGCCGAGGTTGATATGCCATAAAACAAAACAACCAACCAACACTTTTTAATATAAAACTAGAAGACACCTTCAGTTTTCTAAAATAAAATAAAAATTTCATCAAAAATCTGACTAAATCCGAACATAAAAAAAATATGTACTATAACCGAACATAAAAAAAATACCTATAAAGAACCTACCATTTTTGACATTAAATAACCCACAGGGGTTGATATGCCGTTAAACAAAGCTCAAACTTAAACTCAAACTCAAGTCGAAACAGCTTTCTTTTTTATTTTAAAATACATCTGTGAACAAATCAATAAGATTTAACACGGCGTTTTTATGTAGCAAAGTTTTTATTTTAGAGACTTATCCAAATTTATTTTTCATTTATGCTTTGAGAATGATCATGTTTTAAAGGAGCAAAACGTTAACAAAAAAATTCAACATCTAATTGTTTTTCACGTACTGCCTCTTTACAGATATTTATCCGGATATTTCACATCAATCTAAACTTATTTATAAATAGAACTTTGTGTGTGTGTGTGTGTGTGTGTGTGTGTGTGTGTGTGTGTGTGTGTGTGTGTGTGTGTGTGTCCGAAACGGCTGAACCGATTTTCTTGAAAATTTACACAGTTGTACTATAAGCGTCTGTGAGCGTTCTTAGCTAGGTTTTGTGTCGAGGTACCCCCGATAAATATCGAAAATCGATAATCGAAAAAATCGGGTTATAGAAGGAGTGGTCCGATTTTAATCAAATTTGATACACTCATAGACAAAGACATAAGAAACGATATTCAGAAGTTTCAAGGTTGCAATTACAATAGTGCAGAAAAAAAAAATATATATATATATATAAGGCAAGATGTGTGTGTGTGTGTGTGTGTGTGTGTGTGTGTGTGTGTGTGTATTTTTTCAGCCCTTTTATTTTAGTTTACTTCGGGTTTGGCTCTAAGTAGGTATAATTGTAGTTCTTAGTCTCAGCCATGATACCATTTACTCAGAGGACTTATTTAGCCTTCAAAATTCAGTTTACGACGAAAAAACTTATTTGATATCGATATCAGGAAATCAAAATTTAACTTACATCCATTCATTTTTCTTTCAGTCTACGGTTTCGCTTTAACTGGAAACAACTATTGCTTTTTAGTCTTTCGTGTTAACGTCCAAAGAGTCTGAGCTCCTGGACCATGGATTAGTTTTAAAGCTTTCATTACACCCGAGCAACGCCGGGCTATACTGCTAGTCATTTGTAAAATATCCGAGCAGAAAACTATCCAGTTCGATTCAGTTAATGTAGGAATTATTCACATTTTATTCCATGCATTCCTCTTCTTTGCGCCACGATAATGGCTCTCCATTACTTTCTCTCGTCTTTCTTAGCAGCGTTTCTCCATTTACCAAGCCTCCCACCCCTATTTAACCATCAGTTCCCGTTTCACACTCCACCCACATCTATTGAACAGGTGTGGAGGCTCATCCCTTGTTCCCTGTTTAGGATGTGGTTTCCGGTTTTATCTTTTCCAGTCTTACTCTTAAGTAGCCCCCTGCGCATCAGTGGCGTTACCGCCTTGCTTGGGGTGATATGATTAAAAAAAAAATTCATAACCGTTAATTAGGTAAATGGCTCGCTGCCTTCCTCTGTCATTTTTGCCCTTAGTGTGCCTTGTAAGAGTTAAGTTCTTCCTCTTTATGTGTCGAAGGAATTTCAGCTATCTTTTTTTATCAATTCACCCCAAGCAAGGCGATAAGTTCGCTAAAACACTACTGGGATTAAAGAGAATGAAAATATTTTAAAGGGAACCGAAAGCCAAATCCTAAACAGGAAACCAGGAATAAACCTCCATTGCTGTTCAAAAGACCCTAGAGGAGTGTCGAATCTGAGCTTAAGTATTCTTCTGGTTGCCATTTTCTTTAAGACTTTCTCGTTGATAACTCTCTCCGTCCATGGAATTCTCAGCATCCTTCTGTACAAACACAATTCTGTTGCCTCTTTCTATTCATCTGTGAAGAGATCTTCCAACATTCACTGCCATTGATATCACATAGCAATCCAGCACTCTGTTCTTTGTTCCTCGCGAATTCTTATATTTCTCAGCCATTTGTTAGGTTTTGAAATGCCTCTGTCGAGGGTGCGTATTTTGAGGACACGTTTTTACATTACACTAAGATTAACTCTCTTTTGTTTCGTTTTTTGCTTTTTTTGTTTTTGTTTGTTTTTTGTTTTGTTTTTTGTTTGTTTGTTTTTTTTATTGTTTTTATTTTTTTTTCGTTTTTTTTTTTTTTTGTAAAAACCCAAAAGTCAGCATCATAGAAAGAGGAAATATTGCAAACAAGTAAAATACGGCTTAGAATTAAAGTTTGAATGTTTTAAATCAGTTCTCGAAATAAATTTTATGCACTCCTAAGGGTACGCATAAGAAACTACGAAGTTAAGAGAGTTTTGTTAAATAGGTGTGCGTGTGAGAAAGAAAGAAAGAAAGAAAGAAAGAAAGAAAGAAAGAATGGCAATGTTTATCGTTTCTTTAAAAAGAAAACATTTGGCATCCATTGACCATGCAACCAGTACTGCTTCTGGTTGAAATTTATAAAATATTTCCCTTCAAACGATCTTTCAGGAAAATAGGTTTCTCAAAGCCAGTAACTGTTATCGCTCTTTCCTTCCTAACCTTTTATTTGAAGTAGTGTGGAATGTTAACATTTTGATTAAGCCATTATTTTCTCTTTGAGTTACATGCGATATCTATTTTAGTTTTCAAGTGATGTGGTTTCTGTTATTTGGTATAGTTCTTTTTTGTTTGTTTGTTTTTTCGATTCAATAGCGCCAGTCCACAAAGAAAGAAAGAAAGAAAGAAAGAAAGAAAGAAAGAAACCTAATATTTTCTTATATTTTCACGTATTTGTTTTTCTTTCTTTCCCGGGTCAGGAATTAGAGCAAGAACGACATGCCTTACGATTACGCCTTGAATCCCTGGAGGCTGAGTATGAAAACACAGTCAAAGAACTACAAGATGATGTCAGCCAACTTCGGCAGGAGTTACATGATCAGCAACAGCAGTTGACAGCTGGTGATAAGGATAAGGTGAATATGATCCGGGAACTGACGCATCAAAATGAACGGCTGACAGACCAAGTACAAAAGGTATGCTTATTCTTTTTCATATCGTTAGTTGATCTTTTTCAAATTTACCAATTTTCTAGGCAAACATGAACAAACGTGCCTCAAATAAAACGGAGTGTTTTCCCATGACACCGCTTTTTTAACTACCTTCATCTTATTTTTAACAGTATGTACAAGGCCCGGGAACCACTTAAGGTAGGAGGAGTACTTTAACAGGTAGTTTATATGGATAGAAGGTGAAGATAACGGTTGATTGGACAAACCAAAATTGTAATGATCGGGGAAACTGAAGAGTTTGTTTCGTAGGGCCGTGGTACGCGCGAAGAAGCTTTCTGAGAAGGAATTTTGTCGATGAAATACTCAAGGAGTGTGGGTGGTTTGTTACTATGCAAATGGCATGATGGTTCGTAGCTGTGAAGGTCAGATCTGGCGGACACCAAATGATGCAGTTCGTTTGAACACTTTACATGGTAGTAGCGACAGAACAGTAACAGACTCGCTACATCTCGCCTGTGAGAAAAGCGATTAGAATGTGGAAAATAATTCTTCTCCACTCGAGAACATTTTTTTTAACTCTATCAAAACTGGAAAGAGAGTTATGGGCAGCTCCTGTCCAGATATGGCAACAGTACCCCATTTAAAGTATGATTAGGTAGAGAATAGCATAAAGAGTCAGGTACTTACTGGATCGGTATATGGAGCCGATCATTTTATCGGTATCTTTAGCAATGGATCGTATATAGGAATTCCACTTGAGGTCGAGTGTGAGTCTGAGGCCAAATACCTTCTCATGACACGGGGTTTCCTCGATGGGACATCCGTTCATAGTGACTGGTAGCAGTTTGGAGTCTGATCGGACGTGATAGAATCTAACCAGTTTGTTTTGGGGGACATTGAATGTAAGCAATAGAGTCTTTTACCTACTGAAAAGTAAGTGTTAGATTAGAAGGGAAGTCAACTGCAAATCTCAGATCGTCAAGACTTTTGTAGGTGAGGACTATTTATGTATATCAGGAAGAGGGTTGGTTCGAGAAGTGACCCCTGGGAGAGGCATGCGTTGACCACAAGGGCATCGAAAGCTTGGCCGTTAATAACTACCTTCGGTGGTCTACCAGTTAAAAAGGACTTTTTAGCCGAAGAGCGCGTGTAGTCAACCTTTGTGCCACACCTTGTCGAAGGCCTTTGAGATATCTAATGCTATGTTCCTTGTGGTATGTGTTTCGTCAAGTGTCTCACTAATTCTGTATGTAATGGTAGTTAGAACATCAGCAGTGGATCGGGCTGATCGAAACCCTTACTGCTCGTCACACAAGAGGTTGTTCATATCCCCACGACCTTCTTGTTGATAATGGCCTTCAAAAGTTAGCTATCCCGACGACCTTCTTGTTGATAATGGTCTCAAAATGTTAGCTGATGATACTGAGAAGAATAAAGGGCTGGTACTTGGAGTGTGTATACCCGAGTTCTTGAATACCAGACTTACTTTTGCCACCTTCTACGTACTTGGAAAAGATTTCTCCTTCAAGCAGCAGTTAAATAATTTTGATGGAATCGGGTATAATTCTGAGTTGATGACCACAAGACAACCACTGAAATTTTATCCGGGTTACTGGCTTTTTTGCGGGAAGACGGTCAGGATTTTTGATTAGTCAAGAGACTTCTTTTACTGAAATAAGTATGTTATTGAGTTTGTACTCAGTGAGAAGTTGGAGAGGGGATGATTTTGTCATCTAGCATAAGTTTCAGGAAAAGATCGAGGCGATGAACTTTGCCTTGTCTGACGAGGAGGATATGACCTCGCGGCCATTTATAATAGTGGGCACATCCGCTTTGCTTCTGTTCATAATTTAGTTGGTGATCTTCCAGAATTCACGAGATCCAGTTTGTTTCTTTTCAAACTTGGCATTGACAGGTCGCGCGTAGCCGCACTTTGTAAATTTCCAGAAATCTCTTACAGTAATTACGGGCAGCTCTGAAAAGATTAAGGGTCAGATAACACCGTTCCTTTTGATAGAGGTTGAAGTGAGCTATGACTGCATCGCATCCAGTGGTAAACCTGTTTGGTTTTGTTGATGGGGTGGGGTATAAAACTCTCCATTTCAGAAAGGATGCATTCGGAGATTAGGGTAGTAGTTTTGGAGGCAGCATATTTGAAGAAGATTAGAAGGGGAGTTTTTGTCATATAGGACCGGAAGCTGTCCCAGTCTTGTTTCTCATGGCGCAAAACCATTCTATGGAACGGTAAATAAGGGGATGTCATCAGTTTGGTGTCAATCTGGAAACTGGTTAGGGAACGGAGAGATGTGTCAATGGGGGTAAAACTTTCGGTACAGGATGTTCGCCTGCTGTTCCATCGCATTCGGGACTATCAGGTGTTCTTCGATGATCTGGGTCCAATCATAAGCGATGGAGAAATCTCTGCAATATTTGCCTTCGTCATCGGTTTTGTTAGAGCTGACTAACCACTCTTTGTAGTGAATATCGAAGTCACCACATGTGAAAATTGGCCGAGTGAAATTCGGTAAGGATATTGTCCACCCTCTGTGAAATTTGATCAAAAATCCGATCTTTCATCCTGAGGAGGATATAGAGCAAAGATCAATGTGGTACTACGGACAAGTGCCACGCAGAAACACATATACGGGTGGTTAGGGTTCCCGTTTTGTTTTGTCTTTGTGTGTGCGTGTGTGTGTGTCCTTGCCGCAGGGAAATCATGATGTAGGCACCGAACCCGTTACTGTGGTGAACTTTGTCAATGTTTATTGTTTTAAAAGACGATGAATAGAACTGGAATAAAACCTAAACATATAATAAAAGTGCTGCTCTTATATTTCTACCGGCCTGATTATTTACGATAAATTTTGTACGAAAATGTGTGTCATTCGGCAGGAATCGAACCTGCGACCCCTATCAATATAGGGGAATTCACCACTTGATCTGACACGTCTTAGACCACTCGACCATGAATTATACCACAGTATAAAAGAAGACAAATCAAGCCTATATAACACAATTTTTTATTCTACGCAAATAACCATCTCTGCTCTGAAATGTATCGTAATGTCAACAAATGTAAACATACACTGTTACGGAAAATCTCTAAGATTAACGAAATGGTTTTAACAACCAACATATTGAAATTATTTGTTTGAACAAACAATATATATATATATATATATATATATATATATATATATATATATATATAGTCATCCGCAAACAGATCTGTTTCGCTGTATCACAGCTCATCTGTACGGTTAGACAGCCGATTGCTTTTTACCCAGACTTTAAACCCGACAGAATTGGCGTCAGTCGGCGATTCTACCTCTGAGCTACGGGTGCTCGGTAGAAGGAGGCACACTTTTTAGCGTGTATGTTATCATTATACACCCCCAGTAGCTGAGAGTGTTCTAATTCATTGCTGAATGAACGATGCGTAGATGCAAGAGTAGCTACTGTTTTTCAAAGTTTACCATTCTTCTAGAGTGCTAAATCAGGGTGTGAGAGCGTATATATATATATATATATATATATATATATATATATATTTCTTAAGAATTGACAACAAATATAATAAACAATATTTATTTCTTAGCTTGTTTATTTACAATATCTGATTATTATATTTTCTGTTGCGATTGTGGGTAAAACATAAGATAATTGCCAATTGACCGAACTTTATAAAATGTTAAGTAAGTTCATCTTATAGTTGGTTTACATATTTTAATAATTTAGTAAATATTTATACGTTTATGGATAAAAATTGTTTTCAAATTTCTTTACAAATTGGTAAATGATAAATATTGCATTGCATTAGTTTTAATTGTACCAGTTTTTTTTAGAATATTGTAAATATAAATATATTGTAAATAAAACATCTAATAAATAAATAGCGTTTAATATTTTTGTTGTAAATTCTCAAAGAAAAAATGTTTAAATTCACTTTCATAGGTTTAGATTTTATTTCAGTTCTATATATCGTCTTTTAAAACAATAAACTTTATCGAAAAGTGAAGGTCGTTAAGAAAATACGTCTTATTGCGAGCACGTTTATCCAGGCTTACCATATTCTTTTCCTTTAAAAAGCGGTTTTAAGCCAATTGAACTCATTACTGCAAATAGGGACTTACACCTAAAGGGCGTGCTCGGATAATTCACTCTTGCCTCGTCAAACATATCGACAATGGCCAAAGGGGTCCAATCTGGTCAAATAATCTTCCATGTTTTGGTTTGTTTGTTTGTTTGTTTTTGGGTTTGTATGTTTTTGTTTTTTTGGGGGGGTTTTTTGGGTTTTTGTTTTTGTTTGTTTTTTTGTTTTTTGTTTTTGTTTTTTTTTGTTTTTGTTTTTGTTTTTTTGCTTTTTCATTTAATATTTTAACTGTTTCACTTATAATTATTAAGTTTCTCAATACCGTAAGTAATTAAATGACATTTCATAACTTTTCAAGTCTTCATCAGAAGCACTTCCCTGTTACATTTTGATTACATCGCACCTTATCTGGTTGCATCTTCTGATAGCAAAATAACTTGTCTCTTGAAGTCTATGGTTTAGACTTGTGGTAAGTCATACTAAAGAAAACAAAAGTCTTGGTTACAGCTAAAAACAGCCCTTTCACAAATTTATAGGCTAGTCTTATGCTGGGATATCTTCATAACCAATAAAAACTGACAATTCTCGGTTTCATCCCTCCCCATGTTTTTGTTCTTTCTTGCCTTGAAGTCAGGATGCTATAACCACTTGACTGTATCCCATTTGCGTGTGAACACAATGCTTACTTTGTGAACATTATTGCCTTATAGCTGTTGCTTTGCCTACTTTTGCCTTGCATATCCTGATCCTAATTAATATTAAATTTTAATATTAAAAAATGATACAGGTGGAGAGCTCAATGTAATTAAAATTACAGAGCTAATATAAAATAAAATAAATTTTCAATAATCAAAATTGTTGAATGAACATTTCAACATGAAATCCCTAAGAGAGATTTCACGTATCATCAGCAACGGTACATATTTCAAAATGAGAATAAAATAAAAATAAAAAAGAGAAATAAAAAAATAAACCAAAAATGACGGTTAAGATTTGAGAAATTTACGTCACAAAAAATTTTTCGGAAGCAAATCAGTCTATTTTTAGATTTTAACTATTAGAGTTGTAAGTGAAGAAATGGAAAATTTGGAATGTCTAGCTTTACAAAGGAAAGGGGTTAAAAAAATAGGAAGTATTGTTAAATTGAGAATTGGGTTAAACAAAACAGGAAGGAAATGGAGGCAGGAAGGTAAGAAAAATAAAGAAAAGTAAAGGAAAGAAAAGAAAAGAAAGGAAAAAAGAAAAAAATTTCCATATTAGAAACACTCGATACGTGTCAAACAAAACTAACTTTAAATGAGTTAAAGTATTAGAAAAAAGAGACGTTTTAGAAAAGGCATATTTAGGGGGAAAAAGTAGATATAAGATTTAAATAAAGTTAATTAAGTTAATCTAATTAAAGATACCTCTAGGTATAGATAAACTAAATAAAAATAAGTTTAAAGAGTATTATAAAATTTTCCTAAAATTTAATTAAAAAAATTTTTTTTATATAAAAAATTTATAAAAATTATGATGTGAAAAAGATATATATATATACACTAGCAGAGGAAATCGGGGGTTAAACTAGTAAATGAATCTATATTTTATAAAGGTAGACAATCAAAGGAGACTGGGAGGGGAAGGTAGAGGGGTTAAAATACTATTTAAAGTTAAATTAATTTATCAAAAACCATTAAATTTATATTTAATATCCTAAAAACTAAAAACTAAAAATTAGAATTTAAAATATATATAACCCGGATATAAGATACCTGGATATAAGAGCAAGTCGGATATAAGAGAGATTTTATCTGGTCCCAAATTAGAGCTTGTTGTAATGTATATAAAATAGACCAAACCCGGATATAAGATAAACTTGGATGTAAGAGAATTCTCATCTGGTCCCTACGACTCTCTTATATCCGGGTTATATATATTGTTTATATATAATATATAGTATTATTTTGCCGTTCTTTTTTCTTCCTTTTCTTATTGTTTATTGAGATTTTTTAACAATCCGCTTGTTGAGAATTTTGTCAATTACATTTAACCATGGCCAAATAATCAACATCAACACATAGTAATAATGATAACAATGTTGTTTGAGTAAATATTCTTATCGGTTCGGATAAGACAAAACTGTCCGCCTGAAGTACAATTATAGCCTACTGTAGTGAGCATTTGGAATACAATTATCGTACAGGAGGCTTCGACTGCGCATTTCTCTGGGCCACATTTTCAGAATTAAAATTTGCTCGCAACTCAGCAAAGGGAAATCCAAGTGAAAAGGCTCAAGCAGCCTTACGGCAAAGGAGGTCCACAGAGAGCGTTAAAGTAAGATAACTGCTGAGTCGAAGACATAACATTATCATTGATAACTCTCTTCTCCAATTTGCGGACCCTAGTTACTAAATTGTTAATACTTGATATAATGCCAAAATATCACAATTATAAAATTGGTCAAAAATTATTTATAACTATATAAATATGGGACTCGTGTATACAATTACAAGTAATTCATAATAATATTTTAAATTTTGAAATCGTATTTATTATTTGGTATATGAATTTTTTAAAACTGTTTCTAAATCGTCGATTGTCTTTCAATCATTCCACCTCACCTGATATCCTATTCCGCTGCACCTACAAGACGCGCTGCACCGTTTGAGAACCACTAGCGTAAGTCTTCTAGAAAGCAACACACTGCGCCTTGTTGGACTCAGTCACTCAACCGACTTCAAGCGGAACAACTACGCCGAATCAGTAGCTACATCTACTGCTAAGAAGGTTGCGTCACTGTGTTGGGCCTGAAATCTTCTCTCGTCAGAATCTTGCACATTTATAGATGGACCATTCGTCCGTGCATTGAATACTTTTGCCATATCTGGTCGGGTGCTCCTGCTATTCATCTCTGGTTTCTCGACAAATTCCAAAGAAGGATCTGCAATGTAATCGATCCCGATTTAGCACTCACTTTCTCACCGACGTGATGTGGCTTCCCTCTGTCTTTTCTACAAATATTTTCACGGGTTCTGCTCTGACAAGCTTCTTTCCCTTGTATTCTGACCACACGAATTTACTGGAGCTACTAGATTGGAAATTAAGCCCCACCCTTTTACCGGAAAAAACAGTCAACTATAACCGTCACGTCTACTCTAACTGTTTAATTTTTCGCACTTCCAGTCTGTGGAACTCCCTTCCGTTTATTTGCTTCCCTGGTAGCTACAATCTCCAAATGTTTAAGTACAACATCAACAGTCAACTGTTCCACCTTCTCTTATCCTTTCTTCGACATCTCATGTACCTTGTTTCTTTTTCTTTTCTTTTTTTTAATGTAATCCATGCAAGGATGTGCGTTGTGGTCCAGTGGATATCGACTCGGAACGAGAAATCGGAGAGCCGAGTTCGAATTCCAGTTGAATTCGTTGCAATCATATACGCGCAAATACCCTTGTGAAAGGTATTAATCCGTCTCTTCCCTCCAGCTATGGGTCAAACAGTACAGATTGGGTTCTGTAGCCTTGGTTGGCAATCAGTCTACCGCAGAAAGCAATGGCAACCTACTGCGGGATAATCTTCTGCCCAGTCAGTCATGTCTCTTTCGAGACATGATCGCCCAAGCGTGTATCACGTATGGCACTTAATTGAATCCATGCGCACCTTGGGGTGAAACAATTATGAAAAATGTAATAAAGGTTAAACGGGAAAACAGAAGAAAGTTTATATATATTTACTAAATTTAATTAGGGCCATACGTGTACGTATTGGCTGTTGTCAAAATTGGCGGGAATATTTGAGTAATTTGCATGGCTTTTATAAAACATCAGAAAAGTTATGTCGCTGTGTAACTTCTTGTTTAATTTATGTCACTCTGTATTTTCTTGTTTATGGTCCATACTATTATTTCTAGAACTTATTGTCTTCTTTACATTATTTCTATTATTTCTAGAACTTATTGTCTTCTTTACATTATTTCTATTATTTCTAGAACTTATTGTCTTCTTTACATTATTTCTATTATTTCTAGAACTTATTGTCTTCTTTACATTATTTCTATTATTTCTAGAACTTATTGTCTTCTTTACATTATTTCTATTATTTCTAGAACTTATTGTCTTCTTTACAGGCTGCTGAGATGGAAGGACAGTTGGTGTCTGAAGTTCAAGGGTTAAGAACACAGGCCTCAATGCGGACTTCAATGCATGACCACATAGACCAATTGGAGACCCTTCATGCCAAAGTAAGTGAGGGGGGGTATTTGCTACCATTTCAAGAGAAGGAACAAAAGGGATGTAGCTAGTGGCATTTTTGTCGTCTGGAAGTTGGGAGATTTAAACATCAAGGTTTTATATTTAAACCGAGCTCATTGTAAATATAGAAAAAGGTACCGGGAAACAACCAGAAACACCATTGATATTATTTAGTAAACACATCTGTGAATATTTTCATTCATATCTATCTATCTACTAGCAGTATAGCCCGGCGTTGCTCGGGTGTAATGAAAGCTTTAAATCTAATCCATGGTCCTGGAGCTCAGACTCTTTGGACATTGTCACGAAAGACTAAAAAGCAATAGTTATTTCCAGCTAAAGCAAAACCGTAGACTGAAAGAAAAATGAATGGATGTAAGTCAAATTTTGATTTCCTGTTATCGATATCAAATAAGTTTCTTTTCGTCGTAAACTGAGTAAATGGTATCATAGCTAAGACTAAGAACTACAATTATACCTACTTAGAGCCAAACTCGAAGCAAAAACTAAAATAAAAGGGCTGAAAAAAATACAGGCATACAGGCAGATAAACAGACACACATACAAACATCTTGCCTTTTATATATATATATATATATATATATATATATATATATATATATATATATTATCGATTTTCTGCACTATTGCAAGAAGTGCAACCTTGAAACTTCTGAATATCGTTTCTTATGTCTTTATCAAATTTGATTAAAATCGGACCACTCCTTCTATAATCCGATTTTTCCATTATCGATTTTCAATATTTATTGGGGGTACCTCGACACAACACCTAGCGAAGAACACTCGCAGACGCTTATATTACAACTGTGTAAATTTTCAAGAAAATTGGTTCAGCCGTTTCGGAATTTATAGGTAACGGACACACACACACAGAGACAACCTTCCATTTATATATATATATATATATATATATATATATATATATATATATATATATATATATTAAAATAGGATTAATTCAAGGATGTTGAATGACCATTTCGATATGAAAATCCCCACAGGGGATAACACATCACCTCAGCAACAAAAAAATCCTTTCAGAAACTGGAGAAAAATCAGTCTAATTTTCCTTTTTAAATAGATTTGCAAAGAACTTTTAAAAAAAGGAAGAAAAAGAAAAAGATAAAGATAAAGATAAAATCAAATCAAATCAAATAAACAAGAAAAGAAAAATTGGCATCGTCTGGGTTATATTTGCTCTGTAATATTTTATTACATGGAGCTCTCTTCCTGTATCATTTTTTAATATTAAAATAACATTTTAATATTAATTAGGATCGGGTTTTTGGAATTTACCTTCCTGCTTTTTCCGCTTGGATTTAAGTATCTGAATATACATATATATATCCCGGCGGTACAAACCCAAGATAGGATTGTTGAATAATTCGGGATAAGGTTGGCAAATAATCCAGGGGGATCCTAATAACATCGTTAAAATATTAAAACTGATCCAATAGAGAGCTCAATATAAATTAATTTAATTTACGGAGCAGATATTTCTTTATTTATCTGTAAATTCAGATAAAATTTAGAAGGGAAATAACCATTTCAACATGTTAGTTTCCCAATGGTCAAGCCGCAAACCTCCCACTACCATAGAAGAAATTACTACTAAGATTCCGCTAGTTTAACCCTATAAAAGCCAATATTCCCTCACCCTTTCCTTTACCAGACCAAGCCTCCGTGTATACACGTAGATATGCCCCTGATTATTGCAAAAACGCATGAAACTCCGAGCCATGCCTAAAACGTAGTTATATATATATATATATATATATATATATATATATATATATATATATATATGCATGCAGCTCTGTTCATACATTGACCACTGTTTTATTAAACACCTAAATAATAATACTATACGTATGTACACCCTCCTCATATGCATATTTATTTGAAAAATACATCATTTAGATGCGGTTAGGATACATCATCAATGATGTTACCCTGGTTCATTGACGGTTTCGGTCCTTTAAAAACATCATACCTTCTCCCCAGGTTGACCCAGCCAAGGTTGATCAGGCCCCGGCCTGTGTCCTAATCTCTGTTTGCTACGTTATTGGAATGCAAGATGTTTTGGTTGCACAGGAAAAATTTCTTGAATAAGGTCGTCCACAAATAAATGAATGTCCAGTGTACATGGTTCCAGTAAATATCCGGAAATGTATAAATTAAAATAAATTGATTTTCGTTATATTAATGTGAAGATGAATGCTTAAAATAGTTAAATGACTAGATCGTGAAAAAAATACTCATTAAATATACTAAAATAAATACATAAATTACGATGTGGAAGATACCATTCCATGGGGATGAAGGAATATGCCTATTTAAAAAAATCCAAAATCGTACCGGATACGGTAGATATGTAAATAACTAGAATAATAAAAAACGAATGATATTAGTGTAATATTTCTGATTAAAAATTATTATTATTATTAATAATTTACGTTACTATATATATATATATATATATATATATATATATATATATATATATATAAAGGAAAACTCAACACGTCATTTCAAGTGGTTATAAACTATAGATCATTTCTATGAGCTATTTAGCTCATTTCATTAGACCTTACAATATTCCTTCCATTTGGTGCGCATGCATTCATATATGCACAAATACCCTTGGGAAAGGTATTAATCCGTCTATTCCTTCCAGTTATGGGTTAAATAGCAGGACAGATTGGGTTCTATAGCCTTGGTCGGCAACCAGTCTACCGCAGAAAGCAATGGCAACCTACTGCGGGATAATCTTCTGCCCAGTCAGTCATGCCTCTTTCAAGACATGATCGCCCAAAGCGTGTATCACGTATGGCACTTAACTGACTGATTAGCCTAGTATCGTGTGAGTAAATTGGGGGCAATGAAGGAGTTTGCTTCTTTCGGTCAACGCGTGTGGCATTCATACGCCGTGTTTCTGGACCCATTGATCACAAAACCAGTGGCGATTCTACGGGGGGAGCAGAAGGGATCAAGGCATCACCAGAGTTTTGGCTGGACCCCCCGTGGCACTCTCTTTTATAAACTTCAAAAACGCATGAAACTGTTCAGTCTCTGATTTTGATAAGATTTGAACTTCAGCACTTTTCCTTCTTCGGAAGGTATTGACGTTAGTATTAACCCTTTGATTTTGCTTTGAAATTAACCTCTTTTCTCTTCCAATAGTTTCAGAGTGAAAAAGAGGGCAGTAATAGATTATAATTCCACCATAATGAATGAAAGGTTATTCCGTTTAATTTAGTGAAGTAACATACTTATACCCAAACTCATTCCTAAGATATGTATACGATAGGGGTGTAGTATGAAAATAAAGACGCTGCTTGAGTTTGACCCGCTCCTCCTTAGAAAAATTCCGACCCCTAAGTGACCCCTCCCACTTTCAGAGTTTCACAATCGCCACTGATGACAATTGGCAGTAAGATGAGAGCTTGACATCTTCTGAGCAATTTTCCTTTGTGGTATGGTGCAGTTCTTTTTTTATCAGCGAAAGCAATTGGTGCTCATCAGTTGAACAAGCCGGCCAGAACGCGAAGAGTCTGTGAATTCGAAGTTCGCCTCCTTGAAACGGGAAAACTATTTCTATGTTATTCTGTCGGTAATTAAATCTTCTCCGTAAACAGCACAAATGTCTTGAGCAGCATTGGCACATTGTGGTTTTGTTTAAAAACAAAAAGAAACAGATGTCGAATATGCTCATTCTTGTCTATTTTGCATCCCATCTCAAAGTTACTAAGAAGCAAAAATGTTACGAAAGAGTATTCTTCGATATCATTCGCAGAAGGCCAAGAAAAAACGAACGAATATGTGTGTCCACTTTTATACTTATACAAGCAGTATAGCCCGGCGTTGCTCGGGTGTAATGAGAGCTTTAAAACTAATCCATGGTCCTGGAGCTCAGACTCTTTGGACATTGTCACGAAAGACTAAAAAGCAATAGTTGTTTCCAGCTAAAGCAAAACCGTAGACTGAAAGAAAAATGAATGGATGTAAGTCAAATTTTGATTTCCTGGTATCCTAAATAAGTCCTCTGAGTAAATGGTATCATGGTTGAGACTAAGAACTACAATCATACCTACTTAGAGCCAAACCCGAAGCAAAAACTAAAATAAAAGGACTGAAAAAATACAGACATACAGGCAGATAAACAAACACACACACAAACATCTTATCTTTATATATATATATTATCGATTTTCTGCACTATTGTAAGAACTGCAACCTTGAAACTTCTGAATATCGTTTCTTATGTCTTTGTCTCATTAAAATCGGACCACTCCTTCTATAACCCGATTTTTTCGATTATCGATTTTCGATATTTATTGGGGGTACCTCGACACAACACCTAACTAAGAACACTCGCAGACGCTTATAGTACAACTGTAAATTTTCAAGAAAATCGGTTCAGCCGTTTCGGTGTCTATAGGTAATGAACACACACACACACACACACACACACACACACACACACACACACACACAGACAAAGTTCCATTTATAAATAAGTTTAGATTGTAGAAGTAATTCTTCCATTGCATGTTCTTTTTTGACGTCGGGTTTCACCAATGTGATAGGGTGCGTATTTTTTGGACGTCAGGGGTCACCAGTGAAGCAGAAGGGAGATGTTTAGTATTTTGTTAAGTCGGCCTTGTATCAAACATAGCCGAACTCCCTACAACTTACAGGTTTTATCCAGAATCATCAGAAGGTTATCAGAAGGTGGATTTTGTGCAAGAATAAAAGTATACCTTTTGCATGTTTAAAATAGAAATTTATTGATAGAAAAGAATAACATGAATTGTAGAAGTTAATGTTCAATGTGAAACAGTATTAAGAAGTTAAGGGTATCAATAGTTCGTAGTCGTCCTTGCAAGAGTGAGTTTATGTGTACGTAGGTAGGAACGTATGTGTGTATGTATGGATGAGCGTTTACTATTGGATAGGATTGTCTTTGAAGTTATCGCTCAGGGTGAATGGTGAAAAAAGGTGAGAGGTAAAAGAGAAAGATAGAGACAATAATGGCGATCGTTTGACGTTTGCCAAGGGTACGTGTTAATTACGCTCGTCATCTCATCTCTCTGGCGACGGCCGATCTTGCTCCGTCATTTTTTTCGTTTTAGAGCTCGAAAGGTCACCCGGGAATTGATTCCCGGATGTGACTCTGGCCTTTTTATTGAACGACAAACATTTCGCATCGAGATGTGAAATTTCGCGAGTTTTGTGTGTCTTAAGCAAAGTTTGTAAATCCGAGAAAATTCGTTTATTTCTAACAAAATCAATGAGTCAGTGCTTAGCATTTGAATTTTTAAATGTAGATCTTGTTTTGTTCACTACAATATCACCCATGTGCCGTGTTTCTAGATCTTACCCATAGAATGAAGATGACGAGCGACAGTCACACGAGAGCTTGACAATTTCCTAGTTTTCTGGTGTGATTCTTGTTTAATCCGCGTGTGCAATTGGTTCTCATTAAACTGAACAGATCAGCCAGAACGCAGAGAGTCTGTAAGTTCAAACTTCTCCTACTTGAAACGGGGAAAACCATTTCTGTCCCATTTCATCCGTAATGAAGTCATCTCTGTACACAACACAAACAACTTGAGCAGCTTTGGCAGCATTGTGACCTTCGTTAAAAGCAAAGAGAAGATGTCGAAGGTGTTCATCCTTGTCTTTTTGCATTCCATCTCAAATAGATGTCCAATCTGAAATAAAATTTCAATAACGTTAGACAACAGTTTCACAGGATGATCAGAGTAACTAAGAAGAGAAAAAGATGGTAGGAAAGAGTATTATTCGAGATCAATTGCAAAACACCAGAAGAAACGAACGAATGTACGTATGCAACAACCTAATGCAAAAATATACTTCAATGCCTTCGTTCACAGAAAATAAACACAATTGTTCCACCTTGAAATAATCTGCCCTTAACATTTTTATTTAATGTCATTTCTTAATTTTAATTTTAACTTCTATTGTTTTCTTTCTTATTTCATGTTTAAGTTTTAGTTTAAACTAAATTAAATTATAAATCTAATAAATTAAAAAATGGCACACCAGATTTATAGTTTACTAGCAGTATAGCCCGGCGTTGCTCGGGTGTAATGAAAGCTTTTATATATATATTATCGATTTTCTGCACTATTGTAAAAACTGCAACCTTGAAACTTCTGAATATCGTTTCTTATGTCTTTGTCAATGAGTGCATCAAATTTGATTAAAATCGGACCACTCCTTCTATAACTTGATTTTTTCGATTATCGATTTTCGATATTTATCGGGGGTACTTCGACACAAAACCTAGCTAAGAACACTCGCAGACGCTTATAGTACAACTGTGTAAATTTTCAAGAAAATCGGTTCAGCTGTTTCGGAATCTATAGGAAACGGACACACACACACACACACACACACACCAAGTTCCATACCATTTATAAATTAGTTTAGATTAGATAACGGCCTGAATGTTCGAGAAATCATGGAGAGCGTATATTTTTCTCACAAGATTTCTCGACTATGGAAATAAATGGAAATGAATAAATATATTGTTTAACAAATAAAAGAAAACAGAACACCTACTCAAATATGGGCAACCATTAAAAATAACGTTTAAGAAAATAATTAGTGTGTGTGTGTGTGAATTCGGATCCACTATGGATTTGAATCTGACAGAATGATAAGATAAGGGAACTTTATATTCGAGGTTCTATTTCTTTTTCTTATAAAGAAACAAGAAATTATGAAAAGAAAAAATAACTACGACATCCTAGACATGCACATATGCACACGTACACACACACGCGCGCATAAACACGCACACAAAGAAGAAAATCAACCTAACACCAATAAAAGCGTATAAATTCTTTTCTTAACTTAATAAAAAATAACGAAAGCAAGAAAACTGACAGTTGCTGATACCTCCTGACGAGAGGACCGAACGATTACACAAAGATTTGTCTATAAATCTCAGGAGTCGAGGTGCTGAATATAACATCTCTCAAATAAGTGACATATTTTATATTTGTATTTATCCTATATATATATATATATATATATATATATATATAGAGAGAGAGAGAGAGAGAGAGAGAGAGAGAGAGAAGGAGAGAGAAAGGAAAAATTAATACAAGTGAAATATTTCTCACTTAGATGTTACCTTCAACACCACGACTCTAGAGTTTCGTAGACGGACCCACCAGGAATTGCTCCATCCACTCGTCAGAGGGAATTCAAACAATATATCTAGTATATAAATACTTAGTCATCTCTCTTTTCTGCAGGTCATTGTAATATATGTGCGTCGTAACTAGGGGAGTAGCTCTGTGTTTAAGTGTGTGT
Organism: Ascarosepion bandense; assembly: GCA_037127315.1. Lineage (NCBI taxonomy): Eukaryota > Metazoa > Mollusca > Cephalopoda > Sepiida > Sepiidae > Ascarosepion > Ascarosepion bandense. Next base: position 1,378,228 of record JBBBDQ010000157.1, on the reverse strand, counting down.
GTGTGTGTGTGTGTGTGTGTGTGTGTGTGTGTGTGTGTGTGTGTGTGTGTGTGTGTGCTAAATTATTTACAAATTCTTGATCCCTCAAAAATGACCCCCATTTACCAATCTCACCTCTCTCTGCATTATCGTCAACCTATATATGGATGTAGAGTGCTTCGCAAAAGACAGTGCGAGACACCACCAGCCAAAAAATCAGCCTGTTGAAAGACCCCCATTAATCATCGTCAATAAGGGAAAGTTCAAATGGTATAGCAGCGTCATTAGAGCAAGCGATCTTTCCACTAGCATCCTACAGGGTTCCACCTTGGCAAAAGAAGATGATTATATCAGGTAGAGGAAAAATGGGCTGACAACGTCAGTGAGTGAACTGGGAAATCCTTCAGACGCGAGACACAGATATTAGCATGCAAACAAAACATATGGAGGAAAAATTAGGTGCTCACAGTTAACTTACGACCACACACAGTTACGAGACTGATCATCATCATGATGGTAGTGGTGATGGAAGATGCAACGTGAACCTAAACCCGGGTATTTTTTTATTTGCGAGCACTTTCAGAGGTTGTACAGCTGCGTCATAAGAGACATTAGTCCTTCCACTGTCATCCTACAAGATAATACCATAGACAAAAGAAGAAGAGACAAAGAGTTGACTTTCTAAGCGCCGTTTAGATGTGGCACAGGGCCGAAAGTATGGAGTACCCAATGAGGATTGAACTCACTACTCATTTGTAATAGGTGAGAGCGAGACAAGCGTAAAAACCATTAAACCAAGTCGAGGTGCCAAATGATTTTCTAAGCACAGCTTAGGTGCGGCACAAAGCTGAAAATATTGAGCACCCAGCGAGGATCGAACTCACTGCTCAATTGCAATGTTTCTAGCGAAAAAGTTTGCTAACCATTACACCAGGCTGAGGTGCCCATGATTGTCTATGCGTAGCTTAGGTTCGGCATAAGGCCAGAAATTATGGAGCAACCACAGTGACTAGAACTCACTATTCAGTCATAACTGATCTAACGAGACAGGCTTGCTAACCATTACACTACTTTGATGCAACCCATGATTTTCTAAGCGTAGCTTAGACGAGACCCAAGCCTCGAAAGTATGGGGCACAGAGTGTAGATATAACCCATTCCCCATTCGTAATTGATTTAACGAAATAAGCTTGCTAATCATTAAACCACGTCGAAGTGCCCAGAGAAAAAAATGAACTGACAACGTTACTAAGAGAACTGGAGGACCATTCACAAAGGCTCAGACATTGACACGTAACCGATGAATGGAGCTGATCAGTTTCCCAGGAGCGCAATGACTCTACGACCATACCTGGTCACGAGATTGGTGGTGATGATGATGATGACGTTTGTGGTAATGGTGGACGATTGACCCAACCCCAGGCACTTTCAGAGATGGTATGGCCACGTCATGTTTATTTGTAAGCGCTGTCAGAGTCGTGAGTGCAAAAGAACGAGAAGAAACAGGTTGTGTCATTTGATGACACCAAAATCTGCTTGACATCGACATCAAACATTTTACTGCACTTAGCGTCGTGTCCTTATTTATCAAGTGTCACCATTTGCCTCTCCTACACACCTTAGCCGTCAATTGTCCTTCCTCTGATGAGTCACTCTATCTTTACTTCCATGTCAACGGGAAACACTGAAGAGGAAATATCAATGGTAAAATTAATTAAGTTTTCTAATTAATAAACATGAAATCTACAAGAACAACTATGATCTGTAGAAATTACACTTTGCAGGTTTTTTTTCATTTCACCCTAATCGAGGCGATAAAGTCACTAAGACACAAAGAGTGTTAAAGGATGCAAAAAAATAAAAACATATTTTTAAGAAGAGAGAACAAAAAAGAACAGGAAATAAGAGACCAGATAACGATCGACATTGCATTTAAATTTTTGAAAATCGAAATTTGCTCGAAAGCAAGAAGCTGGAAGGCGGTAAAGCCACTAAGACACAAGTAGGCTACTGATTGTGGAAGAACAAGAAAAAGAAAAAATTAGAGAACGAGAAGAATAGAAGAATAATCAAGACAGTAGATAACGATTGACATTTGCATTTGAATTTTTGAAGATCAAAGTTGACCGGAAAGCAAAAAGCCGGAAGAGAATTCGACAAGCGAGAAGTGCTAGAAAAGAAGCTGTTAGCATAGAACTCATGGTTACATCTAGCCGTTTTGACAGTGAAATCAGAAGACCTTGCCGCCAATCCAGTATCGCACTTCAATTCATAAAGTCTAGACATGATAAAGGAAAGTTTATCAGAACTATTACCATGAAAGTATTCATAGATAAAGAACAAGAAAGCTACATTACGACAATGGGAAAGTAACTAAAACCGAGATCATAGATCAGGATCAATAATATTGCAGATTCTTATTTTGAATTTTATTAAGAATTTCTTATTATACCGCAGGAGCAGTAGACCAGATGTAGCAGCAATATTCAAAGCATGGATGAATGATAGACTTATAAATGTGAAATTATTTGTTTGATTTGAGGATCAATTATTGGCTTTCCCTATGTTGATAGGGGTTACAGGTTTGAATCCTGCCGAATGACACATTTTCGTAACAAAATTTATCGTAAATAATCAGGCCGGTAGAAATAAATATATAAATATACTTTTTGATTAAAAACAGAATATCTACTCAAATACGAATATCGATTAAAAAATGTTCAAACAAATAATTTCAATATGTCGGTTGTTAAACCATTTCGTTAATCTTCGGGATTTTCCCTAATTTATAAATATGTAAGATAGATTCTGGAGAAAAAAATTGTCTTTTCTAGCAGTCAGTCAGTCAGTTAAGTGCCATGCGCGATACACGCTTGGGCGATCATGTCTCGAAAGAGACATGACTGACTGGGCAGAATATTATCCCGCAGTAGGTTGCCATTGCTTTCTGCGGTAGACTGGTTGCCGACCAAGGTTATAGAACCCAATCTATCCTATTATTTAACCCATAACTGGAGGGAAGAGACGGATTAATACCTTTCCCAAGGGTATTTGCGCGTAAGTGAAGGCAATGAATTCAGCTGGAATTCGAAATCGGTTCCCCGATTTCTCGTTCCGAGCCGATATCCACTGTACCACAACGCACATCCATCTAGCAGTAGACCTAACAATTGATTCAATATAATCTTTAGGAATAAAACACAACGATGTATCAACCAACTGCGTACCAGAAAGTACTTGACTACACCTGATATGCTTCAGCTTTCCAAAGAGTCAGATCCGACCAAAAGTGGAATATTGCTACTGTTACGAGGATGCATTTATATATAAAAAAAATATTAATAAAGTCAACAAAAAGGTTAAAATTTATAGTAAGAGATTCTACTGAGTCATACTTGTTAATACAAAAAAAATTTTTCATTCGTGAAGTACTTGTAAAATAGAAGAATTAGAAATATAACGTTTTGAAGATTAGATAATTCCAGTATATTCGAGAAAAATCTAGATGATTCTAGAAATATGCTAATTAGGTACTAGCCCCTATAAAAATTTTGAAGAGAGTTATCAGTTGTAATAAAAAAAGGAATTTATGGTATAATCAAATCCTTGATTCGAGAATTATTATATCCAGCCGAAAGAATCTCTATGAAAAGTTACCGACCAACAAAAACCCAAAAAAAAGGACATACTGGAACTAAATTGGTAAATAGGATTTTTTAATATTTTCATTGATCAAACTAAAAATTATTATATATATACATATAAATGTGGATTTCCAGTAATAGCACTTACTTCGCTAGCCCTAACGTGTTAAAAATACTTAACCTTCACCCTTCCTTCTCCCGCGTAACATTTCGACAGTAGACCCAGACTTCTACGTTTACTGTTTTTTATGCCACAGTTAAATCTTTGTACATATTTTATTTTACGTTTTTTAAAATTAAATATTTGTGATTTAGCTCTGTGTTTTGGTAAATCCTTTTCTTTTGTTACAACTTCTAACACGTAACACTACCATATCTGGGTTGAAGCTTCTCAATCCTCACTTTACAAACTTGACAGAGTTCAAAAGCGTTTACGCGGCCTTGTGAGTGATGAATTATTTTCTCTCCATACATTTTCCTACAGAGGAAACATCTCGCAACTCTGTCGCTATTTTCATGGTAGACGTTCAGACGATATGAATTCCTTACCTTAACCAGTTCAGACCTTCACAGCTAAGATCCACCATGCAACGCACACATTCGACTCATCCGAATTTTCTTTGTATTCCATTCGCAAGGAAGAAGTTCTATTTGTACAGCTTCTTCCCCAGGACTGTTACGTTTTAGAAGGGATCCCCCAATCGCTACAATCTACAATTCTAGGCTTACGGTCATATCACGTTGAAACATTGGTTCCTGTCGGATCATCGAAGTTAAGCAACGTTGAGCTTGATCAAAACGGGTGACCGCTTGGGAATATCAGGTGTTGTAAGGGATGGTTAACGGCTCGGGATTGGAAATGGAAAGCCGAGATTCATTTCCAACTGGGTTTGTTGTATTCACTTACGCTCAAATACCCTCAAGAAAGGCATGAATCTACCTCTTCTCCCTGATACTCTCGGAAAGGTATGAATCCACCTCTTCTCCCCCACCTATCGGTTAATCAGTAGGATTTTTATCAGTCAAATCATTATTATCTTAAAAATAATTGTTACAAAAATCTTTCTGGCTTTAAATTTATAAATCCAAATACGAATCCGCAACCCGTTATTGGTCCTGAATGGCATCTCGCTTTCAGTCACTTTCCCACCGCAGTAATATAGTTTCCTTGTGCCTTTTCTATACATAATTTCATGGTAATTGTACTGAAAAACTTTCCTATATTGTACGTAAACTTTATGAATAGTAGTAGATTGTTATGCGATGTCTGTCCTTCAGTATGGCAGCGAATTCCGGAGAATCTCATCAAAGGTTAAGGAAAGACTTGAAGGAAATGTGGTTCTACAGAAGGAAAACAATTCTGAGAGAACTAGAAGTGCTGCCATTTGCGGTCACAATCTCAACAACATAAGCTACGCAGATGACGCAGTGCTAATAGCAGACACGAAATGGAAAATACAGAACCTCCTACATAAGGTAGCGAGAGAAAGCAAGAAGAAAGGACTATACACGAACTTCAAGAAAACTGAATGCATGGTCATCAGAAAAAGTAAAGCCCAAAATGCTAATTACAGGTGGGGGATACTAAAATCAAACAGGTGCAGAAATTTAAATACCTGGGAAGTTTTCTGACAGAGGACGGAAAGTGCTACACTGAGATCCGAAGGCGCATTGGCGTGGCCAAGGACGCATTTCAAAAGCTCAGCAGAATATCGAGAGACAGGACGAGTTTAGGATGTGGTTTCCGGCTTTCTCTTTTCCAATCTTCTCACTTTGTTTTTTTTTTTTCAGTTGGAGTAGATAGATCTATCTGTCGCCCGGTTCACACTCCACCCATGTCTATTGGACAGGTTAAGAGGCTCATCCCTTGTTCCCTGTTTAGGATGTGGTTTCCGGCTTTCTCTTTTCCAATCTTCTCACTATTACGTAGCCCCCCTGCACATCAGTGGAGTTACCGCCTTGCTCGGGGTGATACGATTAAAAAAAAAACATTTCGTTGGAAACAAAATTTTGAATATTGGACTGTTATGTGATATCTGTCTTCTATATGACAGTGAATAGTAATACTGGACAATCTCATCAAAGAGGAAGAAGAGACTGGAAGCAACAGAAATGTGGTTCTACAGAAGGATACTGAGGAAATCATGGACCGAACAGGTTAGCAAGGATGAGGATTTTGAGAGTATGAAAACGAAAAGGAAAACTGTACCTAACATCAGAAAAAGAAAGCTGAAGTTTCTGGGACATGTAATGAGAAAGGAGTGCTGGGAGAATCTGATACTCACAGGACGGATAGAGGGAAAGAGAGACAGAGGAAAGCGACGCTTGACATACTTGATGGGCTCGAGCAAATGGATGGCAGAGCAGAGTTTGGTAAGAGTAACAAGAGAAAGGGTATTAAGAGCTACAAAAAAAGATAGGGAGATGCGAAAGGCCATAATCGCCTATGTGCTGAAGGGACACGGCACAAAGAAGAAGAAGAAGAAGACTAGATTGGCGGTTAGATCTCATCATTTTACATTTACGTTCCATTGCATTCTCAGTATCCTTCTGTAGAACCACATTTCTGTTGCATCATGTCTCTTCATCTGTGCGAAGATTGTCCAGCATTCACTGCTGTATAAAAGGACTGATATGATAATTAAAAATTCCTTAAATTTTAAATTTATGAAACTGGGATTTTGTCCACTTTTTTTGTCATAGGGCGTTGATTTCGTCGGTTATATGCTAAACTTCTGTTTCTTTTTTTCTCCTTTGCTTTTTTTACGTGAATTCTTATAAAGTAGCAGCTATTACTTTCGGTACGACGTTCGTTTATCGGTGTGTATGTTAAACAGCAGACATCTGTCTCGACAAGTTTTGTCTCTAACACAATGTCGCTCTGACTCACGCACATTTGCCACCTCCTCTTACTTGAAAAGAATACAGCTACCTGTCTTTTTTTTTTTGGTTTTTACAATGACTTTCGCTAACAGAAAGAGAAACACTTAACTGATCGCTAAACATTCATTTTCTTTGAAGAAAATACGAGATTTCGCAGTATTTTTCTTTTTTTTTCTGCATTTACTTTTTTCAACTTATTTTTCCAAGCAAAAAAAAATTTTTTTTCATTTTATTACTACAACTTTAAAAACATTTTATTTTTGTTACTGTCTCTTCATTATTATTCTTCGATGTGGGCACCTCGAAATGGTTAGTAAGCTTGTCTCGTTAGAATCATTATACTTGTTGAATGAATAGTGAGTTTGATCCTCACTGGGTGTCCATACTTTCGGCCTTGTGCCACATCTAAGCTGGGCTTAGAAAATCATCATTATTCTTCGATGTTTACTACTGGAAAAAACATACACTCAGAAAGTTTAAAATACCTCGTTCGTTTCGACAGTAGTTGGAAAATTCCATAACACAAAAAAACAAATAGAACACAAAGGAAACTTTTTTAACTATCGGATTCATTAGCTACTTCAAATTGTCTACCTACCGAAAGACCTACTGAAGATGAGGCTAACACAAGGACAGTATTGCCCAGTCCAGATCGTTTCGCAATAAATCGTTCTCTCCATAAAGCTGTCTTTAAAAATAATTTAAATTTTAAAAGAAAATTTTCGTTTTTACAACTGAAAGAAACTCATTTTTCGGCCGACCCATTCTTCAGCCTTCGCGCTAATGATTCTTTTTAGTCTTAAAATCCCTTCTTTCCACCCACCCCCCAATTTTAATAACTAAAAATTATTTCTACATTGTTCCTAATTTTTAATCAACCACCTGGAGTTTTTCAATTATTACGGTGTAACCCTGAAGAGAGTTGTCAGGACCGGATAAAAGTTATCTTATAGCCGAGTTTGGTCTCTATTTTATATACATTTAGGCTCTAAATTTGGACCAGATAGAATCTCTCTTATACACGGGTTTCTCTTGTATCAGGGTTATAGTGTAGTTACTTTGAAAATAAAATAAAAATATAAATGCTTTCAAGATCAGTTCTTATGAAAAAAGCTGGTTCTTAATCTAGATAAATGAATTTTAACGGTAAGAAAGTTAAAGATTAAAAAAATAAAATGTCACAGAAAAAAAACTGTTTAACTGAATTGCAAAGAAAAAGAAGAATTAGTTCTATACTTGTTGGTCGGTTGTTCTACTCGTCTCTTCCATATTTTCCTCTCTCTTTCTAGGTTAAAAAAAAAAAAATCCTAATCATTTGCGTTGTTACTGAAGAAAGTAAATATTGCGTAAAACTCGAACCACCTGAGAACGAAAATCGTGCTTGCTACTTTTTAACTTAAATTGCGATGTGATATACGGATTGGGTTGCTGTTTAAGTGTGTTGGGTGTGATTCGCATTTTTTTCTTTTTTTAAGGCATTTATTTATTATTTGACCAGCCGTACATGTAGAGGTGACAGGTAAGCCACTATAAAAACTTTAATTCTTTCTTTCTTCACTTGCTTATTCTCTTTTCTCAGATCACCTTAAAACATTTATTATCTTAAAATGTAAAAACTTCCTTTTTTTACTCGTTGTTTTAATAACATTTTGTTTTTTTAAACTTCTAGATACGAGCACGATTTTTGACCCGCTAACTGAATTTTTTTTCTTTAGCTTCAGTAGGCATTTTTTTTTTTTGTTTTGGATTCAAAATTCTACCTTAAAAACAAAAGGGCTCACAATTCATTAAGTGTTGGTTTCATTTTCTTTTGTTGGGGCATTGTTGCCTAATTTTTTTTTTTTTTTTTTGTAAGTAAAAATTAAAAACCAAAAAACCTAAACTCTCATACTTTTTAGTTTTATAATGTTATGACTTTTTTTTGTTTGTATGCCCGAAGGAAAATACATTTAATAATTCCAAAACTTACGTTAACAAAATATTTCGGCGATACTGTTTTTAAAAATTACTAATTTTGTGAATGAAATGTTGTCTACTAATAAAAAAAAAAAAAATTGAGTGTTTTGAAAACTTTCTTCTTAGCTAGGGCACTTTCTGGGTCAGACACATTTTTATTTTTCTGTCTATCTCTACGCTTCCAAAATTAAAATGTTCTATTATTTACTAATGATATTATTAGCACTAGTATCACCAATTATACTTGCTACGAACCTACAGAACTTTTTTTTTGGCAACTAAAACCTTGTTAAACAGTAGCAACCAACAACTGTTTGTTGCTACACAAATAAATAAATGTTGTACATTGCGCAGCTCAACAAGTAAATGAAATTCTTCTGCTGGTTATTTTAGTTCGTGCCCTGTGTCAAGAATAGATTTTTTATCTTAAAAGAAAAAAAAACTCGCTTTTTTTTCTAGGTGTACTGTAGGTAGACAGTCTTCTAAGATAAAAATATTATTTAAGGCACTCCTAAAAAAACGTGTAAATCTCTTTTAACTGTCTATTTCAATCAACAAAACGTCGAAAAGAAAAATTAAAAAAAAATTAGTTTTTATTTCCTTGGGATTGCATCTCTCAACTTTGTTTAGTTTTATGAGGGGAAAATGTTTTTAAGTATCACCTCTCAGCAAAAAAAAAAGTAGCTCTTTAATTTGATCGTTCTCTTTCTTTATTAATAATTTTAGTAAGAAGATAATAAATTTATAAAATACGTGTTTCCCGACATAATGACAAGAAAATACTTGTTTGACTATACGTGACACCTTTTTAGTTGTGAATTTATTTCCATTCATTTTTTTTTAAAATAATAATTAAGTTTCAGGTACCACCATCCAGAAAATGAATGATTTCTTTTACCCCCGAAAAAACTTTTCGGCGAAAAGAAGCAAGAATTCGCTACTCACTGTTTAAAATTAAAATATTTGGCAAAAATCAGACGCTTGAACTGATTCAAACGAAATGTTCAGTGGTTAGTCAATAAATTCGTTCATTAATTAATAATAATAATATTCATTAATGAACGAATGGCATACTGAGACAATGATTGGGAGAGTCGGTTTCAACTACCACCAATATTCGATAGGCTATCTCGTGTGAAAATGTTCGTCAAATTCTTTCACACTCAGTTATGTTTTTGTTATTTCAGTAAAAAAAAAAAATGTACTATCATGTGAACAAAAGAAAATTCCACATGAAATTTAGCAAAAATAATTCCATAAAAACACAATTTTTTTTGTCATTTTGGTGCTTACATAATTTCATTATTAAACTTTAAAACACGTTATTTTCAGATTTTAACAAAAATGTACATATTTAAAAAAAAAAAAAATACCTGTCATTTTTCAGTGCAATTTTGTATTTTTTTTTTTTTAAAGACGTTTGAAGAATCGAAACTTATATTTGATGACATTTTATTTTACTCTCTCTCTAAGAATGAGTTTTTGTTTTTTTTAAAGAATTTTAATTCTTTGCTTTCAGTTTTTAGCGATTATTAGATTATGTTTGTATGGATGAGGGTTTTTTTTTGTTTTTTGTTGTTGTTGTTATTTAAATGCCAATTGCATATCAACCTCTGTGGGTTATTTAATGCCAAAAAGGTGGGGTTTTAAGGGGTCTTTTTAGGTTATAGTGACTGTGACTATAGTGAGAATTTAATTTTTTAATTTGCTACTTTTCCCTATCAGAAGTTTAATATAATAATTCAATAATTTAAATTTTGAATTTTAAAAAATGGGTGCAGTTAATTTGTTTTTTTTTTTGTTTTTTTTCTTAACATCCAACCGGTACAGAAATAATGAAAGCAATGTATTAAAATCAAAAGTTTATCTAAAAAATATTTCTGTTGTAATATAAAAAAATAAAATTATACATTCTACTAAATTTCATAAAATCATAGAATAAAAATTATAACTGTTGGTTATAAGGTTAAAGATATATAGTGGCAATAGAAGGCTGACAAGGAGAATTTGATACTTAAATTGTGAGTGCATTGGCCGGGAGGAATGTTCATTTTGAACTTTCCGCAAAATATAAATGCGCTTGGCAAATTTGGGGTTTTTTGAATTAATATGTTACTTGAATATGAGTACAACGGACATTAAGCTGTTCATGGCAATAAAATGCTGAAAGAGAATTAATGCTTAGGAATTTGGCAGCGTGTAAGTAAGGAATGTCTTTAATGTATTCACTCCTTGGGTCAGTAAGTAGTTTTTGAGGCAGGAAAGAGGTAAGGGAGGGGAGCGTAGTAAGCCACTTGACTTCGATCAAGGGAGACACTAATTACTCTCTTCTCCTCGAGTCGGTCTGCCTGGCGATGCTTTCTGTATTCGCTTTTTATATCTTCTTTTTGGATCACAGCAGCTCATTTTGGATTTCACACTTGTATTTGGTTCTGGGTTTCCCATTAGCTGATAAATAAAATTTACGTAGGCTCGTGAACTAGAAATTTAATATTTAATTAATTTTTAGTTTTCAACTGGAACATCTGCGCGGAGCCGGCGGTGTACGAATGACTTTTGGTCATTTGCTTTTTGGTCGTGAAAGCACAAACATCCGGTCCATTGCTTTTGCTCAATATCACCACAGATAATTTATCAGAAACATAAATACAAATTTCTTGATTATCACTGGTGTTCCATATTTCTTTTAAATATTTTAGTGCACATTTCAAAAGAGGTGAGCAAATGGATGGCAGAGTTGGTAACGAGAAAGGATTTTAAGAGCTACAAGGGATAGGCAGATCTAGAAGACCATGAAAGGAAAAAGCACATAAAAGAATGAAAGATAATTTATAGTTGTTAGACTTCACAAAACAAATTACAACTGCAACAATCAATCAAAAGTCAGTTGGTCAATGCTGGTTGGTAATTCTTTTATCAGAACTTTGAAAATTAAAAGACCGGGTCCAAGGGTATAAGGTATAATCAAATATTTTTATTACCAATGTCTTAAGGCTGTAGTCAATCATAGCCTTTCACATCTCCCTATCTTTTGTAGTCCCTATCATCCAGATAGGCAACTATGAAATCACAATCTGCAAGCATGGTATCCATAGCTTGTTGAAATAAAGCTGAAGCCATGTATTTATAGTTAACTCTGAACATTTTTTTCAACATGTATTTGCAAATACGCTTCAGAAATATCCAGCTTCAATGAATATTTATTATTAATTATTGCGTTAGAACATGTTGAAACAAATTGCATAATTTTGTCATAGCTTGTTGTTTGCACATATTTTAACATAATTAATAATAAATATATATGCACGACTTATTCATTGCATTCTAGTGGACTCTTCTTGTGATGTAGGAAAAGCTCTTACACACACATATTTATATAAATTCAAAATTCTCCATCACTAATAATCAAAAAATAGCATTAAATTCTTACATTGGCTACACCAACACTGCACCCTCTTGTAGGTTGACTTGTTATTTATCTACAATTTATTCTGATTATTTACGTTATGTACATGCGGACTATTGTCCTATTCTTTCTTGTTATCACATTTTAGACATTGTGCCCATCAGCCTTCATCAAAAAGGGACAGTAGCCTAGTGGCTTAAAGTCTTGTTTCTTGAATTTGGTGACATAGTAATTATTTGTTAACTGCTCATCCCAGAAATTATTCTGACTTCTACTGGATCAAGTTCATTAACAAGGAAACCATCATAAAATAAATGTGAATTCATTGATGTATACAAATACTAATATTAGCTATTTTTTTTTTTGTAAAAAAAAAAAAAAATATATATATATTTGACCAAGTAACCAGCATGGCTCTCAGTTGAACTTTATAAAACTCTTTCTGCAAGCAATTTTTTAGGAAAATAGGTTTCTCAAGTCTAGACGATGTTATTGCTCCTTCAAGTTTTTTGAGGAGGCTTCCTTTCTAATCTTTTATTTGAAGTAGTGTGGAATGCCAATATCTTGATCATGTCACTGTTTTCTCTTCAAGTTATGTATGCTATACATTTTAGTTGTTGCTGTTGTTGAAAGCTCTCAAGTGATGCGGTTTTTGCTATTTACTAAAAACAAAAACATCAGTTTTGCAGGTCCCCCATCATCTTGAATGCTATTTTTTTTTTTTTTTTTTTTTTTTTACTGATGATTTCCAAACTTAGAAGTATGCAGGATTTTAGGTCATACTGGCTAAAGTTTCAGTTTTAAGCAAAGTTGGAATAAAGTGCAGTGGATATCAACTCGGAATCAGATATCAGGGAGCCAAGTTCAAATTCTAGTTGAATTCTTTGCATTCACTTACACACAAATACCCTTAGGAAAGGTATTAATTTGTCACTTCCCTCCAGTTATGGGTTAAATAATAAGACAGATTTGGTTCTATAGCCTTGTTTGGCAACTATTCTACTGCAGAAAGTAATGGCAACTTACTGCGGGATAATTTTCCACCCAGTCAGTCATATCTCGAAAGAGATATGATTGCCCAAGCATGTATCACGTATGGCACTTAACTGATTGACTGTATTTTTATGTAGGCCAAATGATTTGTGAAAAATTTTAACAAATGTATAGATTTTTTACAAATTGGGGTGCCAAGTTCGAATTCCAGTTTAATTCCTTGCATTCACTTATGGACAAATACCCTTGGTAAAAGTATTAATCCACCTCTTCCCTCCAGTTATAGGTTAAATAACAAAATGAATTGGGGTTCTATAACCTTGGCTGGCAACCAGTCTACCACAGAAAGCAATGGCAATCTATTGAGGGATAATCTTCTACCCAGTCAGCCATGTCTCTTTCAAGACATGATCACCTAAAGCATGTATCACGTATGGTATTTTGACTGACTGGAATAACAAAAAAATTGAGTGAGCAGCGATCAATAAACCAGCACTTAATCTGCAAGTTTGATGCATAATACTATGCACTGAGGCTATACTAATTCAAATTACCCTGAAAGTTACTGAAACTGATAAACTCTGATAAAATCTGGAGGGCACAATGGTGAAAACATTGTGATATAGCAACAAAGATGAGGACAATGGTCTGCATGTATATGCAAATAACTCCACATCCCATAAATTATTCTGACTACTACTGAATTAAGTGTATTGACACGAAAGTAGTTGTAAAATAAATACTAATTTATTGGTGAACCAATATAAATCTTTTTTATATGCTATGTCCATTTAGGATGTAATCAAACATGGCTCTCCATAATATCCTGTCCTTTGGAGTCCTTAATAAATTTAGTCTTTTTGTTATCTCTCCTAAACTCTGTTCTACCATCCATTTACACTAGCTTGCTAGATAGGTTATGAATTGTTTTCCTCTGTTCTTCTTGCCTTCAATCTGCCTTGTGAGTATTAAATTTTCCGAGCTCTCTTTCCTCATATTTACTCTAGAAATTTCAACTTTCTTCTTGAAGTTAAGTGTAAGTGTCCTTTTTGTTTCCATTTTCTCTTGCTGCGTAATAAATAAGTCACTCCTGTTAACACAAATGAACTAGACAAGATGTCTTAAACCCCAAGAAAATTAAGGCCAGAGTTCCACCTGAACTCAGACTTTGGGTAGAGAGGGACCCTGATGAGGTTATGCTGAAGAGCAGTCACGTTTCGATAAAATTAGTCAAGAGCCTGACCCTGCTTTATGCAAGGACTAAGGGAAATTTTTCCTGAGCTTAAAAGCTCAAAATACCCACATTAAAAACTGACCTTGCATCACACTGGCCTCGGTTGGAAGGTTTCTGTTAAATACTCAGAATTCCAAGAGGGTTCTGATAGAGTGTTCATTAGAGTACTACTGGAGTCACTGTATTGTTAGTAGCTAGTTATAAGACACAACAACTACCCTATTGCTCACATGATCAGTCTATGATATTCTCAGAATCTTATTTTGTAGAATCACATTTGTTTGTTTTTCTAGAAAAACATTAGTCATGCTGGTCTCACAATCTTAGGTGCTTTTTTTTATATACTGATGACTATAAAAGATAATAGTAGAATTGATTTTAGGTCACAATGGCTAAAGTTTCAGTATTAAGCAAAGATTTGGTTGACTAAACCTGAATAACAAAAACATTGAGTGCGCTGTGACTAACAAACCAGCATTTAGTCTACAAGTTTGGTGTAAATTAAAACTACTGAATTGTTAACTGGCTACTCTGTTTGTTCTCCATTGATGGAGGTGAATTCTGGTTGCCTTTGAAACTGAATACAAGTAGTATGTGGTGATAAGGAGGACATGATTTTATTTTTTTACTTGCTACCAATGGTGATCCTCATTATAGAAGTCTACAATAGGACATTGTGAACCTTACAAGTCTACAACTGTACTGTTAACATTACTGACTGTTAAAACTGTCTTTAGGTGAGGGTTTCATTTCTTTCTTTAGCTAGGCCTTCAACAGAGTTCAAATGGCATCATTATCTGAAACAATCCTAATAACATCCTTAATAATCTTCAGGGGGTGTTAGTCAGACCTTTTGTTTTTCAATTAAGCTTGAATAAAAATTATGTGAGTGTGTGTATCAGTCAGTTAAGTGCCATACGTGATACACACTTGGGCGATCATGTCTCGAAAGAGACATGACTGACTGGGCAGAAGATTATCCCGCAGCAGGTTGCCATTGCTTTCTGCAGTAGACTGGTTGCCGACCAAGGCTATAGAACCCAATCTGTCCTGCTATTTAAACCATAACTGGAAGGAAGAGACGGATTAATACCTTTCCCAAGGGTATTTGCACATAAGTGAATACTATGGATTCAGCTGGTGTGTGTGTGTGTGTGTGTATATACATACATAATAAAAACACATTTTTAAGGTATACTATATTTATGGGTAAAGTGCTCAATATCAAGGATAGAGCTTGTGTAAATATAGAAGTGGACACTGAGGTCAACACCAAGTGGCTTAGACAAAATCATCTTCAGTGACCCACTAGCTTAAGTGGATCTTGGGTCTTGTAATAGGTGAACATTAGAAACAAAAAAAGAAATATATATAACTGGCAGTATAGCCCAGCGTTGCTCGGGTGTAATGAAAGCTTTTATGTATGTATATATATATATATATATATATATATATATATTATCAATTTTCTGCACTATTGTAAGAACTGCAATCTTGAAATTTCTGAATATCATTTCTTATATCTTTGTCTATGAGTGATCAAATTTGATTAAAATCGGATCACTCCTTCTATAATCCGATTTTTTTTCAATTATCGATTTTCGATATTTATTGGGGGTACCTCAACACAAAACCTAGCTAAGAACACTCGCATAGGCTTATAGTACAACTGTGTGTAAATTTTCAAGAAAATCGGTTCAGCCGTTTCGGAGTCTATAGGTAACGGACACACACACACACACACACACATACTATATTTATAAATAAGTTTAGATTAGATTTAGATTTAAATTTGGATGAGAAACAGATTTTGTGTTGAAACAATGTAGAATACAAAAACTTTTATTATGATAATAATAATAACCATAATAAAAGCTGAAATTTACCAAATCTAATTTAAGACTTTTTTTAATCATTTCTCACCAAGCAAGTCAATAATGCCACTAAGCTGGCAGCGGTTACTGAGAGAGAAAGCGAATGAGAAGACTTTATCTAGAAGAAAGAACAATAGATTAACATGATTCAGGAAAGCAAAAGATGGGGATTGATGTTGCATTTTAATTTTTGAAGACTGTTGATGGCAGAAAAGTAAGAAACTGGAAGAGAGTTCCACTGGTAAGATGTGCCAGAAAAGAAACTGTTAGTAAAGAATCTAAATCTAAACTTATTTATAAATGGAACTTTGTCTGTCTGTCTGTCTGTCTGTCTGTGTGTATCCGTTACCTATAGACTCCGAAACAGCTGAACCGATTTTCTTGAAAATTTACATAGTTGTACTATAAGCGTCTGCAAGTGTTTTTAGCTAGGTTTTGTCTCAAGGTACCCCTGATAAATAGCGATAATCGAAAAAACCGGGTTATAGAAGGAGTGGTCCGATTTTAATCAAATTTGCTACACTCATAGATAAAGACATAAGAAACGATATTCAGAAGTTTCAAGGTTGCAGTTCTTACAATAGTACTGAAAATTTGATATCGATACCAGGAAATCAAAATTTGACTTACATCCATTCATTTTTCTTTCAGTCTACAGTTTCGCTTTAACTGGAAACAACTATTGCTTTTTAGTCTTTCATGCCAACGTCCAAAGAGTCTGAGCTCCAGGATCATGGATTAGTTTTAAAGCTTTCATTACACCCGAGCAACGCCAGGCTATACTGCTAGTAAACAAATATTTCCGGCATTAAGAATGAAGAGGGAAACATATTGACAGGTATATCAAAAAAATCGGGTTATAGAAGGAGTGGTCCGATTTTAATCAAATTTGATACACTCATAGACAAAGACATAAGAAACAATATTCAGAAGTTTCAAGGTTGCAGTTCTTACAATAGTGCAGAAAATCGGTAATATATATATATATATATATATATATATATATATATATATATATAAATCAATACCAGGAAATCAAAATTTGACTTACATCCATTCATTTTTCTTTCAGTCTACGGTTTTGCTACTGGAAACTTTTTAGTCTTTCGTGCCAACGTCCAATGAGTCTGAGCTCCAGGACCATGGATTAGTTTTAAAGCTTTCATTACACCCAAGCAACGCTATACTGCTAGTTTATTTATATCTAGCTAATTCAACAGTAAAATGGTGAGACTTAGTTGCCAATTTAGTAGTACATTTAAATTAATGTATGTGTTTAGGATATTTTGGGTGGTATGTATGTATATATAAGTAAAAAAGGAAGTCCATGGATGAATACATACATACATACATACATTTAAAAATAATTATTTATTGCTATAATACATGTGACACACATCTGACCAATAAGAATCAACCCCAAATTACAAAAATAGTAAAATGCCAGGAGAAGAAATCTTCTGTTATTGATTCTCTGGCGGTTATTTCATTCCCTATTGATGTATATATGGTTAAGTGAGTAATTTTACTTTTTAATTCTTAATTTTTATTTTCATTTGTTTTTTTTTTAATTTTAATTTTTTATCTGCATTTAATAGTTAAATATTTAAATTTTTACGTTTCATGGTTTATGCCCCTTTGATTTCTTCTTCCTGCATTTTACTATTTTTACTATTTTTTATTTTAAATTTAAATTTTACATTTTTACCTACATATAATCTTAGAATATTTAAATTTTTAATCTTGTTATTAAAAAACTGAAACTTAACTTTATAAAATTTAATTCCTATGAACATTGAGCGAACTTAAATTCAAATCTATTAAACTGTCAGTTTGAAATATGCACCTGATGATGGCATAATACATGAATAATAATACTATGCATATGTGCACCCTCATATGTATATTTATCAATTTATATGATTTTATCTGTTCGGTTGGGTTTCAATCCTGGGTAAAAAGCAATCGGATGTCTAACCGTACTGATGAGCTATGAAACAGATCTGTCTGCGGATGACATATATATAAAGTAAATTTGTTTTTTATTAAAAAAATATATTGCAGCATATTGAAATGTCTATGTTTCTACTACCTCATCATCAGATCATAGTTGTGAAAATGATTTTCATTTAAATATAAGAAACAATATGTTTGTTATTTGTAGATATGGGAAGACAAACATTTATGTGTGTATTCAATTTAACTAATCAAAATAGATTAAATTTAAATTTGAAAAGAAAGTTTATATTTTTGGGGAATACATGATCTCTTCTTTCAATCCTAATGGCCAAAGTGTCAAACTAATTTTTAAAACCCCTGTCTAGACCCTATTTTCATTGATGTATCCATTATTGTTACAAAATTTTTCTTTCAGCTTTCTCCATATCCCAACATTTTTTTAAAAGAAAAAAGATAAAGAAAGAAAGAAAACATTTTATATTTTTGATTTAACCTGGTGACTTTTGAGTAAATATACTATTTTTATTTTGATTCAGAATGCATTTTATTCTAATTTTTCAAAACTTTTAACTTATAAATAACATTTTAATGTATTTCTAATTAAAAAACTAATTTAATTATATGATATTATGCCTTACAATATTTATAGTATTGAGCACTTAAAAAAAAATTGTAAAATTGTTGGTTCTCTTTACCTAGATTTATATATATATATATATATATATATATATATATATTGACAATACAAGATTATTGCAAAAAAAATAAAAAAAAGGTACTGTTAAGAGCTTTAATAAATGGTAGTAAAGTTTAATAACTGGGAGTAAAGAGTCTTGGTTGGCAATCATTCTACTGCAGAAAGTAATGGTAATCTACTAAACCAGTCAGCCATTTCTCTTTCAAGACATCCAAGTGTGTATCACATATGACACTTAACTGACTGAGTAAAAAGAATGAACTGAGCCAACACTGACACGTTTTTTTCTCTCTCTCTCTCTCTCTCACAGGAGAGAAATTATATATATTTATTTAGAATTTATAACATAAATATGTTAGCCATTTTGTTTTGACACTGTCTTATTAAGTGAGAATGTTGATTTCAAGTTGAAAAGTTTTAAAAGGTTCAAAACTAGCCAAACCCTCTTAATCAGGGAGAAACTGTTATATATTTGGTGGTGACCAATCAAAATACAAGTCATTTCTAATTTGAAGAATATAAGAACAGACTCTAAAAACAATTTATTGGGGCATTAATGTTAATATTTGATTAAGAGATCAGCATAATTGATTGACTATTAGCTTTACTTAACAATAAAAATTTAAATTTATTTAAAAAAAGAAAAGTGTGTGTGTGTGTATATATATATATATATATATATATATATAACTAGCAGTATAGCCCGGTGTTGCTTGGGTGTAATGAAAGCTTTAAAACTAATCCATGGTCCTGAAGCTCAGACTCTTTGGACATTGGTACAAAAGACTAAAAAGCAATAGTTGTTTCCAGTTAAAGCAAAACCGTAGACTGAAAGAAAAATGAATGGATGTAAGTCAAATTTTGATTTCCTGCTATCGATATCAAATAAGTTTTTTTCGTCGTAAATTGAATTTTGAAGGCTGAATAAGTCCTCTGAGTAAATGGTATCATGACTGAGACTAAGAACTACAATTATACCTACTTAGAGCCAAACCCGAAGCAAAAACTAAAATAAAAAGGCTGAAATAAATACAGACATACACACAGATAAACACACACACACATACATCTTGCCTTTTATATATATATATATAATCGATTTTCTGCACTATTGTAAGAAGCGCAACGTTGAAACTTCTGAATATCGTTTCTTATGTCTTTGTCTATGAGTGTATCAAATTTGATTAAAATCAGACCACTCCTTCTATAACCCGATTTTTCCATTGTCGATTTTCTATATTTATTGAGGGTACCTTGACACAAAACCTAAGAACACTCGCAGATGCTTATAGTACAACTGTGTAAATTTTCAAGAAAATCAGTTCAGCCGTTTCAGAGTCTATAGATAATGGACACACACGCACACACAGACACAAAGTATCATTTATAAATAAGTTTAGATAGAATAGATTTAGATTTTGATTTAGATTAGATAGATTTAAATAGATTAGATTTATATATATATATATATATACTGGCAATGACTTTCTATCCTGCTGTTTTTTTTGTTTCCAACTTCCAACTCGGTTCAAATTAACTTTCCAACGTTTTTTCATTGTATCCATCCTCAATGTTTTCATTGATTCCTTCATCCAAATACTTTCAACTGTTACTGCAGTCATTAAAGTTACTAGTTTTTTTTATATTATTAGGATTTTGTGTTTAACAAATACTAATAACAAGCAAAACTAGTAACCTCGTTAATGAAAAAAAAGAGAAAAATTATAATAATTTAGGAAAATTTAAATAAAGAAAAAAAGAAAAAATCAGACTGGGTGTTGTTCCACTCTCTTCAGGGCTCCAAGGGCTTCAATCAATAAATAAAGACGGTTTGCACAGCATAGAATACTGTTGTCATATCTGGTCAGGCGCTCCTGCTGTTCATCTCAGGGTTCTCAACAGGCTCCAAAGGAGAATCTGTAATGTGATCCATCCATTCAGAACTGGCAACTCAACTCCAGCCGCTTTCTCACCGGCAGGGTGTGGCTTCCCACTGACTCTTCTACAAATATTTTCATGGTTTCTACTTCGACAAACTTAGGTCACTGGTGCCTCATCCTCAACAATTTACTTGTGCAACCAGACTGACAACAAGGTCCCACCCTTTTACAGTTAAATCAACTAAATGCAGCCAACAATTCTACTCCAGCATCTTCTTTTCTCGTACTTCCTACCTGTAGAATTCCCTTCCATATACTTGTTTTCCTGACTGCTACAACCTCCAGGAATTTAAATGCAATGTCAATTCCCATTTCTTGTCCACTTGATCCCAGTCCTTTCTACATCACCCCATGTATCTTTTTCTTTTCCTTTCTCTTTACCTTCGCAACTGTCTTCACACCTGTGTTCCCATCCTTCTCTTGTCCTTTCTCTGACATACCTGTAACTGGTTTGTTTTTTATTCACTCTCCTCTTGCCTAAACTTTTACTCTCTTATGTAGCTCCCTGCACATCAGTGGTGACACGGCCTTGCTTGGGGTGAAATGATTGAAAAAAAATTTCGAAGTATAAATTGGAGCAAAATAAAGTGGCGGGAAGGGGGGGGGGAAGGGGGGAACCAAAGCCAGTTATCATGGAAGAATGTCAAACATGTATACATAATTCTTTGCTTACTTTATTGAGAAAAACAAAAACACGGTATGAGAAGGAAAAAAAAAATCTGTTTGCTATGTACGTCAAGTTTGTACTTGATGCTGTTGGGGTCATCTGTCTGATGGAGTTGAACAATTCTTCAGCTTTGTACCTGGGAATTTGTTTAATTGTACAGTACTATTGAAATTGTTCTTACCTGTCACCGTCTCTGCAACTGATGATAACTTGGTGTCATCAGGCCACAAATATACTACCCCAAATTACTAGCCTTCTCTACTATGCCTTGTAAACAACAATCTGATCTCATGCACTTTGGAAAATACAACTGGAAGTTCACTACTGGATTAAAGCACTGGTTTGTGAATTTGGTAACATAGTAATTGTGAGTTCAATCCCTGGGCTGGGCAGTGTGTACTTGAACTCTGGGGAAACAAGGCAAACAATAACTGAGCAATACTAAAAATAAGCACTAGATGAGATATACTTAGACATGGACAGTGAGATGGGAACAATCTATCCTCATAGATTAAAAAAAGGGTTCAAGTAGAAATTCCCTGTAGGTTACTTTGCATTTGTTTGATTGTTTTTTAAATAAAACCTTGGAATAATACATTCCTTTCTATCTCAGTCTGGACAACATCTACCCTTGGTTAAACAAATGGAATCATAAAATCAGAATCAAAAAAAAATTTTTAAACTCAAAAAAAAAAATCTGTTATTTCTAAGACTGTATTGAACTTTCAGAAATTGTTTTTAAGGTTTTTTTTCTTTTTTTTTTTTTTTTTAAATTTTGTTAAAGTATTTCTAGATTTATGATTGAATTAAAATGTACATCTGCACCCACAAACCTGTATATACATACAATTTGAATATGAGTGAAATTTGTGTTATGAGAGTTAATTTGACTTTGACAACAAAACTTGGGTAACAGGAAAAGTGTATAAGCTGGGTTTTTTGAAGTCATTTTTATGATTACTGCATATAAACTAATTTTATAATAGATGTAGTATTTTTAAAGGGCCCAACAATTTGACAATTCTGTCATCAGTGAAGTGGTAGATAGCAAACTGGTATTAATAATGAATAGGGTATTCATCGAAAACATTGAGATTTTAAAAAATATAGTAATATATATATATATATATATATATAATGTTATATGAATTATTTTTTTGTTTAACATGTCCATTTCATCACTTTAATAAAATTTTGTACTACTACAAAAATATTTTTTGCACTTGAGAACCAGGTACACTCTGCTTTTAATACCCAAGTTTTGTTTAAACAAATTAAAAAAATATGTTGAAGCTAATCCATTTCCTAATGGGTTTTGGAAAAAAAAAAAAAATATATATATATATATATATATATATATATTATGCTCTCATTATGATTGAGCTCTCTGGAGAAGAAAATTTTAAAAACAGTTTCCACTTCTGCTATATGCATGACTCTTCAGAAATGAATTGAGTTCTTTCAGTGACTGGCTTGTGTATACACTGCTTACATACAACACGTTAAAATTTCCCTTCTCTGATTCCATGCGCCTATGGCTTAGGGAGTAGTGACTCCGGACACCAAATCAGTCGAGTTTCGATCCCAGCCAGAAGCAAGTGGATGTGTCTAGCCACACTAATGAGCTGTGATACAGCGAAACAGGCTTGTATGTGGATGACTAATATATATATATATATATATATATAATAATAATAATAATTATTAAACCGACTCTGCGTGTATTCTAATCTCAAAATTTTATAGAAGGGACTTTTTAAGACCATGAATGACCAGCAGAATCTAAATCCGTTATTGTCCTCGGCTATAAAGCTTTGGGCAAAGAGGGGGAAAAAAAAGAAAACTGCGTGGGACCGACAATACATACGGTTCCTCCCAGTAAAAAAGAAAAAAAACCCTCTAACGGAACAAACAACCAGAAAAGAAAAGTGCTCGATATATTGTTAGTATATATATATATATATATATTTTACAAAACCCATTATGAAATGGATTAGCTCCAATATATTTCTTTAATTTGTTTAAACATTTTTAATGATTACTCATATTTAATTAGATACTCTGTTTTTTATAATTAAACAATGTATTTATTTATATCTACCAGCGTGAATAATCAAGAAATCTTATAAGGAAAATATGCATCCTCTAGCAGGATTCAAACCTGTGTCTCCTAAAGGAAACCATTAATTGACCTGGCGTGTCTTAGAACGCTTGTCCACAAAGGACTTACAGTCAAACAAACATTAATTTAGGCTTTGTTTGACTGTAAGTCCTTAATAAATAATGTTTAAAAATATATCCTTTTTTTTTTTAAATGTAATATATATATATATATATATATATATATATATATATACATGCTCAACAGAGTAATGAATATTAGTTTGGATTGGGGAATTGGAGAACCAAGTTCAAATTCCAGTAGAATTCATTACGTTCACTTACATGGTATTTCTCTTGGGAAAGATATGAATCCATCTCTTCTTGCCCCCAGCTATGGATAAATAGTAAGGTAAACTGGATCTTATCGTCTTGGGTGGTAGCCAATATAGGAGAAAGACAACTTTAAATTCAGAACTTGGGTAAAGTCATTTAGGGATATTCTGGTACATTGTACACTAATTTCCTGTATTTTGTTCTTCCAAAAAAGTGTGATTAGTTCAGTACAAGTTTTCCCCACTATAATCAGATCATATGTGCAAGTAGTCTAGCTGTTTGGTTCTATGAACTGAGTTGCTAGGCCCCATACATTGAAAAGTGATGAGACAATCCTACACACACACACTCACACAGCCATCTGACCAAGTGGTTAAAACATTCACTTTCTGATCATGAAGCCTGGGTTCGAATCTCACCACAGTCAATTTGTCAGAAAGTTAACTTCTTGATGTTATCAGTCTGAAGGTGGCAATCCCAGTGTGCAGTATTTTTGAAAAGTGCCTGAAAGCTATATGACAGATTGACTCAAGCCTTGTGAGTGAAATTTGGTAGATAGCTCTATTTGAGGAGCCATTGATGGTTGTGCTGGCTCAAAGTGACAAGACATCATGACCAAGAGTTTGAGCATTCTGGCATTGTTCAGACTGTTGATCATACGAGATATTGTGCTCTCTCCCAGAAACTATAACTAAGGTGGGCTCTGTGGGTGTTGAACAAACACAAGCGTGTCTGAGCAGGTGTCTGCAATGGAGATTAGTTAGCTGCCTCAGTAGATAGGTACCTCGAATATGAGTGGCCAGTCATTTATTTATATATATATATATATATATATATATATATATATATATTATTATTATTATTTATTCTGCTCTGCTTACATATTGAGCACTTTTTTGTTATAGATTACTCGTCTCAGGTTTTTTCTTTGGGCTGCGTACTTTGACTGATATTCACATGCTTAGCTTTTTCTGTTTTTACAACCATTTTTTTCTTCCACGTATATACTCAGAGGGTTTTTCGAAACAAATATAGTCATAAGTTTACAATTATTTATATATATATATATATATATATATATATAAACTTATTTATAAATGGAACTTTGTGTGTGTGTGTGTATCCATTACCTATAGACTCCGAAATGGCTGAACTGATTTTCTTGAAAATTTACACAGTTGTACTATAAGCGTCTGCGAGTGTTCTTAGCTAGGTTTTGTGTTGAGGTACTCCCAATAAATATAGAAAATCGATAATCAAAAAAATCGGGTTATAGAAGGAGTGGTCCGATTTTAATGAAATTTGATACACTCATAGACAAAGACATAAGAAATGATATTTAGAAGTTTCAAGGTTGCAGTTCTTACAATAGTGCAGAAAATAGATAATATATATATATTTAAGTCGATACCAGGAAAAGAAAATTTGACTTATATCCATTCATTTTTCTTTAAGTCTACGGTTTTGCTTTAACTGGAAACTTTTTAGTCCTTCATGCCAACATCCAAAGAGTTTGAGCTCCAGAACCATGGATTAGTTTTAAAGCTTTCATTACACCCGAGCAATGCCGGGCTATACTGCTAGTATATATATAATGTTGAAAAATTACAAAATTTACATTCATTGAATGGCCATTTCAGTCAGAAAATTCTCGCTTCATCAACAATGATTGAAAACAAAAATTTATTAATTCAAATATGGTACGAAATTTCTATACTGGAAGAAGCCCAAAGAACATAGCCATACACAGGAAGTTAAAAAAAAATTTATTTAAATTTGTCAGCCAGACATAACAAAATAAAAAAGCAGAAACAGAGATTCCTGACTCAATATTAGAAGAAGATTGGACTCTGTAAAGAGGTAATACTATTTACATCGAATCTTCCGCCGTGATCAATTTTAATATTAATAAAATTAATATTAATAAGATCTTGTTTTTGGGATTTTATCTATTTGTTGATTTTTTTCAGATTATATATATATATATATATGTATATATATATAAAATCTCCAGAACTTTTCATAACATTGTTTATATTTGTTTACATTACAATACATTTTAGAGCAGAGATGATTATTTATGAAAAATTAAAAACCGTGTATATAAGGCTAGATTTGACTTCATTTAGACTGTGAAATTATTCATGGTTAAATGTTCTAAAATACACAGGATCAATTGGTAGCTTCCCCTATGTTGTTAGAGGTTGCAAGTTCGAATCCTGCCCAATGAGACATATTTTTCTAACAAAATTTCTCATAAATAATCAGGCCAGTAGAAATATATATACTGTTTAATTAAAAACAGAATATCTACTCAAATACGAGTATTGATTAAAAAATAATGTTCAAAAACATAAATTGTGTTTGTGTGTATATAGAAGAATCAGTATTTTTTTTTTTAATGTCTTAGGTCTTTAGCTCAGTTCTTAGAACCAAGCTGTGTATATGTACATATAATATGAGTTTTTAATGATGAAAACACATATTAATGTTGGTTTCTTTTAATCAAGAATTATACAAAATGTCTTCAAAGTTGCAGGGAAAATTTTTCTCACTGTATTTTTCTCTTTTAAATTTTTTTCTCATTTGTTGACTTGATTTCATTTTTTTTTTTTTTTTTTCGGTATTTTTACAGATTAGCGAACTGAATGAGAAGAAGACAGACTTAGATAAAAGAATCGTTATTCTAACTGAAGAACGCGATTCCTATGCGTGCACTTTAGAAGAATCTCAGGATCGGATCTTGATGCTGGAAAAACAAAAGTTTGACCAAGAACAACAAGTCAGTATCAGTTTTATTTATTTATTTAATTTTAAAAAAATATTTAAAGAAAGAAGACTCTTATCCTGAGGCGGGTAATTTTTCCATGGGGGTTCATATCATTGTTGACCCTGTGCAAAATGGGCCATTTCACAAGAAAATGAAATTTTCACAAGAAAAAAACTCAGAGAAATAATGCAAGAAAAAAGAAATTCTCATTATTTACACTGTTTATATCCATGCTATTGTCCTCACCTTTGTTGTTGTTATTGCAATGCTTTGGCAGTTGTGCACTACAGACTTTCTCAGGTGTATAGTGATCTATATTCATACCTGAGGAAAGCCAGAGGGCATGATGGCCAAAACATGATTACAACAACAAAAATCAGGACAATATTCCAAATATAAATAGTGTAAATAAAAACTATTAATCCCAGAAATTCAGGTAGAAAATAATAAATTCTCAATAAATATCCCAAGATATTTATAAAGCAAACCACAAAAATAACTTCCTGTGTGTGTGTGTGTGTGTATATATATATATATATATATATATACACAATATATTGTCATCCGCAGACAGATCTGTTTCGCTGTATCAAAGCTCATCAGTACAGTTAGACTCCGATTGCTTTTTAACCCAGGATTGAAACCCAACCGAATTGGCGTCAGTCGGCGACTCTACCTCTGAGCCACAGGCGTTCAGTAGAAGAAGGCAGACTTTTTAGTGCATATATTATCATTATATACGCCCAATAGCCAGAGTGCTCTAATTCATTTTACTGAATGAGTGATGTGTACATATATATATATATATGAGAGAGACAGAACTTGGAATGAGCACACTTTTTCCAAAACAAAATACATTACTACATTAGTCAAAACATGAGGAAAAATAACAGCAGCAGAGATATAAACATCCTTGAAAATGGTTATAGAAGTGGCTAAAATGACAATAAAAATTATAGACAATTTTTATATTTCTTATCTCCAACTAAACGGGGAAAATGTTAGGACGCTGGAAAAACTTAATAAAAAATTAATTAAATCTTCCTTTTCAGCCATATTCAATGAAAGATGTTTGAAAGAAAGGTTGGTGCCTTATATATATATATATATATATATATATATATAGGTAGGGAAAATCAGCCAGTTATGTGACCATAGTTTGTTTTTTTTTTTTTTTTTTAACCAAAATATCTTAAGGCTCTACATGTTAAATCTTCATCTTCCTGTAAACATGTATTGAGCACTTTCTAATGCAACTGTTTCCTGGTTTAACTTAAATCTGACCTGTAACTGTAATATATATATACTGTTTAATTAAAAACAGAATATCTACTCAGATACGAGTATCGATTAAAAAATAATGTTTAAACAAATAATTTCAATATGTCGGTTGTTAAACCATTTCGTTAATCTTTGGGATTTTCCATGACATTGTCTGTTTACATTTGTTGACATTACAATACATTTCGGAGTAGAGTTGGTTATTTGTGTAGAATTGAAAATTGTGTTATATAGGCTTGATTTGACTTCATTTAGACTCTGCTAGCATTTGTGGTTGAGTGATATAAGTTGTGCCAGATCAATTAGTGGCTTCCCCTATGTTGATAGGGGTCGCAGGTTCAAATCCTGCCTAATTACACACATTTTCGTAACAAAATTTATCATAAACAATCAGGCCGGTAGAAATAAATATACTGTTTGATTAAAAACAATATCTACTCAAATACGAGTATTGATTAAAAATAATGTTTAAACAAATAATTTGCATATATTCTAAGCATATATTGTTAAATGATAGAGACAATGAATGTCTATTATGTTTAATCATGATATAGTGGTTGCTATATGCTTTTCTTACCCACATTCAACCCATATACTTTACTCGTCTGCGATTGGCTTAAAAATAAACCAATCAACAAAACACACATGAAAGTTGCTTCTTAGGTGAAAGGTTAAAGCGACTACGATTGCTAAATTGCCCTATACAATAACAGTAGCTATTTATAAGCCAATCGCAGACGAGTAAAGTATATGGGTTGAATGTGGGTAAGAAAAGCATATAGCAACCACTATAATGAGCTATAATTTTATTAAGTGTGGGTTGTTTTGATTTAATGTAGATTGCCTAAATCATGTTTAAATCTGGTCATAACACATTACATTGCATTTAAATATGTGGTTCTGTTAACATTTCGAGCTCTCACGCGGTATGACGTCATGGAACCGCATTACAAGTTTACGAACTGTGTTTACTATTTGGTCACTGTTATCGTTGCTTAGCTAAGTTTTATGTCAACACAAGATAAAATCATCTTTGATGGTGGATGTTTTTATGTTAACATCCCTGTAACCTCTCTGAAGATGGCTCATGTGAGCTGAAAGCTTAGAACCAACATAATAAAAAATTTTTGTCTTTATTTTTGCCTAAAATTAAAGCCAAAATACGATGTTTAGAATGGCTCATGAATAAATATAATAGACATTCATTGTCTGTTATATTTAACAGTATATATCTAAAATATTATCTGCTGCCTCAATGCACTAAATTATGTATGTATGTGTGTGTATATATATATATATATATATATATACTAGCAGTATAGTTTGGCGTTGCTTGGATGTAATGAAAGCTTTAAAACTAATCCATGGTCCTGAAGCTCAGACTCTTTGGACATTGGCATGAAAGACTAAAAAGCAATAGTTGTTTCCATTTAAAGCAAAACAGTAGACTGAAAGAAAAATGAATGGATGTAAGTCAAATTTTGATTTCCTGGTATCGATATCGAATAAGTTTTTTTGTCGTAAACTGGATTTTGAAGGCTAAATAAGTCCTCTGAGTAAATGGTATCATGGCTGAGTCTAAGAACTACAATTATACCTACTTAGAGCCAAACCCGAAGCAAAAACTAAAATAAAAGGGTTGAAAAAATACAGACATACAGGCAGATAAACAGACACACACACAAACATCTTGCCTTTTATATATATATATATATTATTGATTTTCTGCACTGTTGTAAGAACTGCAACCTTGAAACTTCTGAATATAGTTTCTTATGTCTTTGTCTATGAGTGTATCAAATTTGATTAAAATCGGACCACTCCTTCTATAAACCGATTTTTTCGATTATTGATTTTCTATATTTATTGGGAGTACCTCGACACAAAACTTAGCTAAGAAAACTCACAGACGCTTATAGTACAACTGTGTAAATTTTCAAGAAAATCAGTTCAGCCATTTCGAAGTCTATAGGTAACGGACATACACACACACAGAAAAATTCCATTTATATATAAGTTTAGATTACATCATCCTGACATCCAAGCACCTGGTATTCTCAAGTGGTCATCTCTGTAGGTATTGACTAGGCTCAATGTTGCAAAATAAAATCCTCACATCTGTCTTGAATGTCTGTTAGAGGATGAAACTGCTCAGTTAAGAGAAGTTTTCTTTTTGACATTATATGTATAAAGACTAGAATGAGAATAGCAAACTTTCTATGGATGGTGTCCCAATAAAAACATTCTATTTATTAGTTTTATTAGGATCAAGCTAGGGGAAATTTTAATAGTAATTTCCTCTTTGGTAGTGGGAGGTATATGGCTTGATCCTTGAGTTAGTAGTGGTAGATGATGGGGAAGTAACAATGTGAGGAGACCTTCTATAAAAAATAAAATTCTACAGAGAACCTTTATTAAGATAAGTCACAAACCAAGCAGAAAAATGAGAACCTTTTGAATTTACATAGAATTAATATACATAAATGCTTAAATAAAAAGTACAACAGTTATGGTTTCATTCAATTTAAAATTGTATAGACAGTATATATATATATATATATATATATATATATATATATATATATTATTTTTTTTTTTCTATATATGTCCTCTTTTCTACAATCATATGTTTGTTTCAATGTTGGGACTCCAACATATCATTGGGAGAAGGAAAGAGTCTGACTCAACATTGAAACAAACATATGATTGTAGAAAAGAGGACATATATAGAAAAAAAATTATGTACATGTTCTAAAACATAATTTATAAATATTCACAGCTCTATACATCATATATCGAGCACTGTTTTAAATTAATGTTTTGGACGGGAAAAAATTTTTCTTTTCTCTCCTCGTTCTGTACTCACTCGGATATATATATATATATATATATATATATATATATTAATGTATATTTGGGCAGAAATCTTTCTTTTAAACATGTTTCATTAAAAACAACCAACAACAAAGATTATATTAATTTTTTATTTACTTTTTACAGTATTCTTACATGTTTTCTTTTTATCTAATTATCTCTAGATTCGGAGCCAAGGCCGAGAAATCTACGAATTACAAGAAGTAAATCATCAACTTCAGGCCCAGATTGAAAACTTATCTCAGCGTTCATCCTACAGCAGTACAGGTCTACCCACGCAGACCCTCTTCAATGAATTATCAAGTGCTTCTGTGGATAGTGAGAAAGACACAACTGCTGGGACATCACAGGTAATGTCATATTTACTTAGTATTTTTATTTTAACAAAACTACTCTCATAACAGCTTTTCTTACCAAGCAACAGCTTACTATCACTCTGACATCTTTACAAATATATGCACATCTCTCTCTCTCTCTCTCTCGATATATATATATATACAAGGGCATATGCCCATATTACTATTACTACAAAATAGCAATTATAAAAAATCTAATACATCATGCAGAAACTAATTCATCCACAAAACAGATTTTCTACAGTGAACTAAAGAATGTAAAACAAACACTTATTAATGATAGCTTCCCAAACTATATAGTTGACGTCAAATAAGATGCTTTCTTAGAAGTCTCAATACTAAGCAGGTGAAGCACAGTGCTGCCTCAACTAATCTCAAGCATATCAATTTCCTATATCGTAATCAAATGCATACAAACTATAAACATTGTCTGTTATATTTAACAATATATGTTACCTATATAGTCATTCACATACAAGCCGGTTTTGCTGTATCACACCTCATCAGTGTAGCTAAACATCCACTTGCTAGGATCAAAACTTGACCGGTTTGGTATCAGTTGGAGAGTTTACCCCTAAGCTATCACCAAACAGCTGAGAGAGGAATAAATTTTAACGTGTTATATATGTGCGGTGTATACACGTCAGCCACCGAGACAAATCAATTCATTACTGAAGAGTAATGCATGAAGCAGATACTGTTTTTAAAATTTTCCTCTCTAGAGAGCTCAATCAGATATATATATATATATATTTGGTCAGCAATCTCTCTTTTGTGTAGTTTTCATTAAAAATGACAGGTAAGATATTACGGTTAAGATTTTTTTATGTCATTTTTTTTACGTGATCTTTTTTCTTTTTTTTTCTTTTTTTTCAGAATTTGAGAGCAAATTCTATAAAAAAAATTTTCAAATGTTTTGTTTATATGAGTGCTTTTGGCTATACTTTTAGCTATTATCAAGGAAGGTTGTTATTTTATTTGTAACTGAATGTATCTAGTGTTATGTATGTTTGTAGTGTGTATGTTTGTAGTGTGTATGTTTTATGTTCCGAACACAGTGAAGCACATTTTTAGCGTGTTCATAGTTGATATTATTGAGTGTTGGGTTTTCTTTTTTATCAATAATTTATGTCCTCAAAAGAAAAAAATCATCAGATCACATAAAAAATGACATTAGCAAACTGTTTTATTATAAACTTATAATAAAAATATTACCATATATAATGCTCTACTAAGTATCGAGCACTTTTAATAAAGCAAAGCAAAATAAAGAAAGAGTACAAACTAATAGGTTGGCACTCCACTGTTTGCAGTGATTTACTTTATTAAGAGTGCTCGATATTTAGAGCATTATATATGGTAATATTTTTATTATAAGTTTATAATAAAAACTTAGTTTACTGCAACACGAGAGTCATTGTGTTTCAGTACTATCTTATTCACACCTTGCAGTGAAATATTTTTTTCTGTTAGGAATCATTATATATAGAAGCTTAAAAACAACACAACTTTTACCAAATCCAGACAGTTAAGTTGGAGGGGATTTACGGAGGGTTTGTTTCATTGAACCAATAGAAAATCAAGTCATGATGCATAGGAGAAATCTGATCGTAAGAGTAAAGGGGGATAGAGACTTAAAATAACTTAAGACCCAGACATTTTCAATGCCAGTGATGAAATAAATTGAATGATACATATGTAGCTTTTAGCAAGTCTGAAAAGTTATCGCGTGTCATCATGAAATGGTTACAAGATTTTCTTTAAGATATTTTTTAACTTAAAGTAGTGGACAAGAGACAAAGACTGGAAAGTTTTTTTTTGTTTTTTTTTTTTAAAAATACACTGCACATCATATATAGTTGACTTAGTGGGTAATCTATCCGTTAAGCTGCCTGACAAAGTGCTAATAAGATAGTACCAAAACGTAACAGCTCTTGTGTTGCAGTAAACTATGTTTTTATTATAAACTTAAAATAAAAATACTACGATATATAATGGAATAAATAAACAAGTAGGAAAAATAAAATAATTATTAATTTATAAAAAAAGAGAAAATTAATAATTATACTACTTACCTTTAATTTTCAATAATAATTTTCTAACAGCTAAATTTTTTATTATACCCAATACTTTAATATATGTGTATAATTTAGTGTTTCCAAATGTTATTTATATTGCTTAATTGTAATATTATAATGATGTAATATGGTATTTTATATAATTGCAATTATAATTTGTCTATATTATCTATAAAACAAAGATTACTGAAACATTAGGTTTATAAGTCCCAGAAATTAAATTGCTAGTGTCTTCAAAGACATATGGTCCAGTGGATATAGGCATTGGTTAGTTTCAGTGAACTGACCCAAAGAGTTGTGAGTTCAATACCAAGCTACAGCAAGTATAAGAGATATAACTCATACCAGAAGCGGCTTACAAAGAATGAGAATGATATACCTCAGTGATTGCAATAAAGGGTTCAGTTTGAAGTTATACATCTGAAGAAGGCTGGAGTGAAAACTGTTCGAAATGGAAATGACATTGAATAGTGTAAAGAGTCTACGATTATAATATTGCAGTATTATAATACATTAATGTATATATGTTTTAATATTTCAAAATATTACTTATATTACTTAATCATGATATTGTAATAATTTTAATACATAGATATTTTGTATTTTAATACTTATTTCAATGAAAGATTTCAACTGTTAATAACTTATCACTTTCAAAATTTGTTTACTTATAAAAAATTTGCTTTTATAAAAAGTATACACTATTTTGCTACAACTTTGAACAGAAATGTATTTGTTTTGTCATCCACACACATACTAAAGTTACTGACATATAAACACACTTAATTCGTCTATAGCTTAAATACACTTGACACATGCATTATTTTTGCATGCATACACTTACATTTACAATAAGCATCTATTGCTTTTATTAGATGTAGCGCGCGCACACACACACACACACACACACACATAAATAGGCATAGGTTTTCCGACATTTAAAAATGATCATCTATTGCTTTGACATGTATCTGAACAGAGAAATCAAACCTCAATCAACATACTGTCTCTTTGAATTTTTTTTTTAATTTAAAAATTTTAAAAATGCTTTGTCTTAACAAATCTCTGAAGAAGCTTATTAAAGTGAAATATGTTAAAGACACTTTTCCTACCTGCTTACTTATTCATCTTTGTCAGATTTCAATCCATATATATGTGTGTGTGTGTGTGTGTGTGTGTGTGTGTGTGTGCATAAGGTATATTATTAGAAGTTTTGAGATTTTTCAGAAGATAAATTTATTATTTTCAAAGAAGTACAAAACTCTAATTTCCTTCAAAATAAAACAAGGAATTTATTGTCTCAAAGGTCCTTTTGTCTAACATCTCATCAGGAAAAAAATTCTTCAAAAATGAATTAAATGAAAAGAACAGTAACAATGAAAATGAAGAGTAAAAAAAAGGGAAAACACGATGAAATAAATATACTTATGATGAGGGGGAAATCAAAAAAAATTTCACCAATAACACCGTTTTATTTACTGCTAACTTTGATCTGTCTTAATGGAACACCCTATATATATATATATCTATATATATATATATATATATATATATATATATATGTAGTGCATTGAGGCAGCAGATAATTGTTTAAACATGTATTATTGAATATAACAGACAATGAATGTCTATTAAGTTTAATCATGAGCCGTTCTAAATATCATATTTTGCTTTTTAATTTCTGATGGAAATAGACAAAAAGTTGTCCAATATTTGGATATTTTTTTATTACGCCAGTTCTAAGCTTTCAACTCACATGATCCATCTTCAGAGTGGTGGCAGGGATATTAACATGAAGACATCAACCATCAAAAATGATATTCTTTTGTGTTGACATAAAACACTGCTATGTTATATATATATATATTACTCTGAGTATACTTGTTTGTCAGTTATCAGTTATATTTCATTGCAGACACAAATGCAAAAAATCATAAACTGATCAATTGTGAAAATCAGGAAGACAATAATTGTCATTGATTGATAAATAAATTAGTTTTGCAAAATTGTACTATTATATGATTAGTGTAAATGCATTGTTAATGATTTTACTATAGAAATTCATAGGAAATTGAGAAGAAAAACATTTTTGGTGAATTAATGCAAGCTGGGCACAAGGATAATATTTATGGAGCACTTAATTAGAACAGAATCTTACAAGTGTATCAAATTAACTCCTGTCTTCTAAATAATTCCATTTGACATTACCTTTCCGTTATGTTAACTTACTTTTCAGTATGATTTTTGTTTTATTTTTTAAACAATGTTCAATTTGAAATAACAATTCTTCTTCACCCACAGCTTGTGTTTTACTGTAATTAAGCAATTTTTAATGTTTACACATGCACATACATACACACACACACACAAAGTATCACACAGAGAGTGCTGGTTGTAATAAAACAATGTTCATTATATAATAACAGAGCTAAAATTTATAGTAATAATAAATATGTCCTTTGTTTCTCACCAGAAGCACATCGCATTTCATACATGAGACAATCGTCTGGTGTGAATTGGATTGCATCATGCATGCAATTTAGAATTTTGCTAATACTGAGGAACAAATAGGTGTGTGTGTAAATACTAAGTTCAGCTTAGAAGCAACAATCTGTTCTATGCTTGAACGTAATCTTCAGGACATGTGTGTTGCGTTTAGGCTCAACTATTTATATATGCTGTTCATTACGGGTAGCGAAGTCTATTGTAATTACCCAAACGGGTGGGCAGTAACAGTTATGTTTCAATTTATTCTCTAGGTTATTGAGTAGGAATAATTGTGGATCTGAATGTGGTTATTTGTAGCTATTTTATAGTGCTTGCTGTTAGTTAACTTTTTACTTATTATTTATTATTTATAACTTATTTTGGTAACTATTGCCGTTGCCAAGTGGAGTTTTATGTCAACACAAAATAAAATCATTGGTGATGGTGGATTTTATAATATTTCAGTTTAAACAACCTCTCTGAAGATGGCTCATGTGAGCTGAAAGCTTAGAAGAAAACGAATAAATAATTATCCAAATGTTGGAGAATTTTTGTCTTTATTTTCAACTGAAATTAAAGCAAAAATACAACATTTAGAACGGCTCATGATTAAACATAATAGACATTCATTGTCTTTTATATTTAATAGCATATGTTTAGAAAATAAATATATATATATATATATATATATATATATAGTAAACAATATTTAATTTTAATAATTTAATTGGAGTAGATAGATCTATCTATCGCCCGGTTCACACTCCACCCATGTCTATTGAACAGGTTAAGAGGCTCATCCCTTGTTCCCTGTTTAGGATATGGTTTCCGGCTTTCTCTTTTCCGATCTTTCCACTATTACGTAGCCCCCTGCACATCAGTGGCGTTACCACCTTGCTCAGGGTGATACGATTAAAAAAAAAAAAAAAAAAAAAAACTTAATTTTTATTATTATTATTATTGTTATATTTACTTGTGTAATAAAAATATTAACAAACTGAAGGAGCATGATTTAACCCTAGAACACTAACCATCAATTAAAGTTACACTACTACTAACCATGAGTAAACATACCCGATTTTGAAAATATCAAAAAAAAAAAAATAAAATATAAATCTTTATTTGAAATATTTTACTTGCAGGCACTTCAAACTTCATACTTCGAGTTAAATTTAATAAGAACTGAAAAACATTATTTAGGTAAGAAAATCAGGTACTGAAAATGGTAATTAAAAATAGGAAAATTTGTGCTGGGTACTATATAGTCATGGTTAGTGTTCTAGGGTTAATATACAAACCTGTTCTATCTTTACGAAGAAGTCCTGGCAATTCAGAGATAAGAATGTATGGAGAGTAAATAACATTTAAAGTAAGTGAGACCACATCAGAAAAGCATGTATCAATTATTATACATATTATTATTTTCAATACATATTAAATATTTTTGACACACTTGCAAATATCTCCTGTGGTAAATGTTATATTATTTGATGTGGATTGTTTCTTTTGTATCATAGTCTGGAATTTTGAATCTTTCTTTGCAGTGAGTCTTGGATATTATTTTGGTATTATTTACCAATATTTGTTAGTTGTATTTTGGTTATTTCTTATGTGATGATCAATGCCTGTATGAATTGTAATAAGTTTCAAAAAGCACCAAGTTAAACTGTACAAGAGAGTGATGTATAGATGACCAATGTAAGATTCTGTTATTTTTTATTGTTATACTGAAGACGCAATTTCCTACAAGGTATGAGGATTCATCAACAACATTGTTTTTATGTAGTAGGATTTTTGGTGATACCAAATATTATAAACCTGTTCTAACCCTACTTTCACCATCATTAATACTATCATATTATTATTACTATTATTATTAGTTTAGGGCAGCTCAAGGTGGTGTAATGGTTAGCAAACATGGTTCGCTAGAATCATTACAATTGAGTAGTAAGTTCGATCCTCACTGGGTGTCCCTTACTTTTGGTTTTGTGCCATATCTAAGCTGTGCTTAGAAAAAAGGGGCACCTCATTGTGGTGTAATGGTTAGCAAGATTGTCTTGCTAGAACCCTCACTGGATGCCCCATACTTTCAGCCTTGTGCCATATCTAAGTGGTGCTTAGAAAATTTACTATTATTATTAGTTTATCTTATTTTTATTCTTTTTATATAATACCATCTGTGGTGTGTGGGGTGTGTATTTTCTGAATTAGTGTCTTTTTTGTTTCTTTTTCCATCTAATGATTCTGTGACTAACATTAACCAACTCTATGAGTTCACATGAAACTTTTAATCATGGATAACAGTAAAATATAAGTACTGTTTTTTTTTTCTTATATATTTTATATTTGCTCTGTATTTTGTGTATATTTTATATACTTACATTGTTTGTAGTGTCTGTAAGCTGTGAACTTTAAATTTAGTATTTGTTGCCAAGTGAATAATCGTAAATGAAAATAGAATGGTTGTTTTGTTAATACTGCACAATAACATGTGCATCAAACGAATTTATAAATATTTAATAATTACCTATATTGCAGTTTCATCAATGAAAGAATAAAGAAAATTTACGGTGATTCGGACAAGTTCATCTTTGTTTTTGTTTTTTTTTGTTTCTATTACTTTACAAAATTTTACAAGGGAAAAAATCATTCTCATTTTCATGTAGAATTATCAACTTGGCAATAAATACTAAAAATAGTATGAAATACATCATTTCTTTTAAAGAACTGAGGTGGCCTAATAATTATGGCCAGTAGTGTGTGTGTGTGTATATATTTGTGTGTGTTTTTGTTTTATATACATCAAATTAGAGAATATAAACTATATATATATATATATATATATATATCTCCGAGTGAATACAAAATGAAGAAAGAATTCTTACAACATACAAAACATTAATTTAAAGCAGTGCTCGATATATAATATATAGAGCTGTGAATATTTATTATAAATTTTTTTTTTATAAATTTGCACACCACCTGATAAGACATTGAAGTTTTAATGTAGAAACGAACGTACCTTTGTAGCAGATATATATAGTATAATTATGTACATGTTCTAAAATATAATTTATAATATATATATATATATATAATGGGAAGGAATGGATTTATTATTTATTAATCTGACAGATTTTATTACTTAAACATTATTTTTAGTGGATAATCATATTTGAGTAGATGCTCCATTTATTTATTAAACAGTAAATATATTTTCATCTACTGGACTGAATATTTTGAGAAATTTTATTAGAGAAAAATATATAAATGGAGGGGTCTAAAGCATATCAGATCCAATGATGGTTTCCCCTAGTAAGGGGAATGCAGGTTGGATCCTGGTAGAAATCACTTTTTTTTTTCTAATAAGATTTCTTGAATATTCAGGCTGATAGATGAAAATAAATATACTGTTTAATAAATATGAATACTAAAAATACTGTTTAAGTAATAATAATATATTAATTTTTATTACCAGTTTTCCTCTCATGTCGTATGTTTTTGATAAACTGTGTAATATTGAAACTAAACAAATAGTTTTCAACGAGGTATCATAAAGAAATGGGTAGAAGTTGACAGAATAATTACAGATTTATATTGTTTAATCACCAGGCTTCAATGACCAAAGCTAAAGTAACATCCATTAAAGATCAGCTTCTACAATGTAGAAGACATGTTCATTCTCTTCTGCTTCTGCGTTTTCAATTTCACACTGCTTGCCCCAGTGGACAAAGGGTACACTTGTCTAGAGTTTTTTTGTTTTTTTTTCCACTTTAAAAAAGTAATTACCATATTTTCAGGGTGCAAAAGAATGCAGTTTTTTATTTTTTGTTTTTGTTTTTTTTTTCTGAAATTATTCTTCAAAATTTGCCATGTGAAGATTAGGGTTTTTGTAGATGCATTGTGGTGCAG
Organism: Ascarosepion bandense; assembly: GCA_037127315.1. Taxonomy (NCBI): domain Eukaryota; kingdom Metazoa; phylum Mollusca; class Cephalopoda; order Sepiida; family Sepiidae; genus Ascarosepion; species Ascarosepion bandense. Next base: position 1,338,802 of record JBBBDQ010000157.1, on the reverse strand, counting down.
TGAATATTGGCTCAGAACAAGAAATTGGAGAACCAAGTTCAAATTCTAGTTAAATTCATTGCAGTTACATACATGCAAATACCCTTGGGAAAGGTATTAATCTGTCACTTCTCCCTCCAGCTATTGGTTAAATAGCAGGACAGATTGTGCTTTCTAACCTTGGTTGGCAATCGTTCTACCATAGAAAATAATGGCAACCTACTGCAGGAAAATCTTCTGCCCAGTCAATCATGTCTCTTGACATGACCATTGAAGCATGTATCACGTATGATACTTAACCTTCATCTGAGATTATTATCAGTTATCTATACCAGATGGTAAACTGTATGTTATGTAGTTTATATATCACCAGTTTCAATATCAACAAAGTATGAAAATAGTTATCCCATATACAACCAACTACTGTATTTGATAGCATAGAAGACTTGCCAATTTGCATTTCAAAGTATTACAGAATTTCTTGCCAAAATGTCTGTGTTTCACATTATATGCATTGCTGGTTATTTTATGATAGAAATGTATTGCCAATTATTTTACTATACAGACATATTATCATTTATAACTATTTATAATCATAATTATAGAATATATGAGTGTGGTGTCTAGGTAAAGATTAGCCTACGAGATATCTTACCTTTACATATAGAAATTAGACATCTTTTTCAGCATCTTTTTGGAAGTGGAAGAATTTACAGGACATCAAATATTAGGTTGTCCCAAAAGTTCGTAATCACTTGCAAAAATAAGGGCCACCAATTCGACTCATTTGATGAAGTCGAAGAAGCGTGTCAAGAATTCTTTGATTCGAAGCCAGCTGAATGGTACTTTGACCAGATCTAAAAGCTTGCAGATTGATGGCAGGTCTTGGAAAATGATGGTCTTTATTTTGAGCAATAATTTTTGTTGTTTTTGGGAGTAAAATTTCAATTTTTTGCAAGTGTTTACAAACTTTTGGGACAACCTAATACATTAATCCAAGTTTATTTTCACAGTGTGTTTTTTTTTTTTAATGTTTATGTGAAGAACATTGAAATGTTTTTATAAAATCATTCAAATTGTTATTCTTTCTTGTGCTTTAAAATCTCTAGTTTTTATTTATTCTGTCTTTTTGTTAAAGTAGATGATTAGATTTAGTAGGTTATCCAATTAATGCCTTCTTTGTTACTAGTGTAACCCTGCTGTCAAAAATAACAGCAAGATATTTGAGAGGATAGCTGTTTCCGCACAGGTTATCTCCCCTGAGCATGACAGGAGACAATAAATATATATATATATATATATATATATATATATATAAATACACAACGGTTTTTATTATAATAGAAAGGATTCTTCACTACTTGACAGCATAATTATTGCAAAAAAAAAAAAATAAGGCACTATTAAAGAGCAAACACATGGCAAGTGCTTTAACAAATGGTAGTAAAGAGGATGAACTGAATCGATGCTTCATCACTATTGTCTTTCTTTCCATGAGCATAACAAGATTTTCTCATATATATATATCTATAGGAGAAAATGGCAAACCCATAAATATAGAGAGGATAATCCAAAAGATTTTATCTAATTAATATAAATTAGATAAAAACAGAGCTCAATGAATATTATCCAGAGCAAATTACATGTGTGATTTGATGTATCAATTAATTTATTTCTGGTTTAAGTGATACAAGGTTCACTTTCAATGTTAAAAAAATTTTTTTTTAATATTCTGAGTGAAATTATCATTTTATTTTTCAACAGTCTGATGGCGGCAACTGTAAATTTTATTTTTACATTGCCAAAATAAATTCTGAATTGAATTTATAACCATTTAATTATGTGCTGAGTTTTCCTCTTAATATTATATATATATATATATATATATATATATATATATATAAACTACACAACAGTTTTTATTACAATAGAGAATTATTTATTATAATTATTATAACTTTCATTATAATATAATAAACCTTCTATATGTGACTTAAATTTTTTTTTTTACTCTAAAAAAGAGAGTAAAAAAAACTTCTTTTTTTACTTTTTTAAGATTTTTGGAAAGCAGGAAAAAAACATTTAGAAATTGTTGCATGGAATTAAATCAATAAGAATAAGAATGATCAATAATATTAATAAAATCAATGCCTATAGAATAACAATGAAAAAAGTTATTTTATCCTTAGTTTGATGTCAGACTGCATACTAACAGAAGATAATGATCAAAAAGTTTTTTTTATTTTATGTGACAGACATTTATTTTTCAACATAATCTCTTTCCTTGTCAGTGCACTTAATTCAGTGGTTAATATATAGATCAAATATTATACTGTGAAAAAATCAGATCAATATTCAGTCAATGAGTGTATGCCAAAAAGTTTTGCAGCCAACACAATTCTTAAAATCAGTACTTCAAAAGCATGAAAATATGTTTTGGGAAATTAATTAGGTGAATATTTTTTCAACACCCCTTGTAAATGTAACAGGCTACAAACTTACTGATCAATTCTTGTTTTTTGTTAATTTTATTTATTCATTTTGATTATTTTTGTTATCTCTGCCGATGGCAAACTGCAGGAGATAATTCTTTACAAAGAGGCCCAGTTTTGAGTGGCCATATTTATTTTTCCTCTGGTCACATGAAACTTACCAATCAAGGCTACTACAATGTTCCCTCGATTTTTACTATCACATCTTTCTGGGATTCATCATTTGCTATTTTACTGATTTGGAAATCTTTTGTTTAAAATTTTCTTTGTTTCATTTGCTTACTTTTCCATGTTCACTTAATGCAACTTGGGAGAGGGTGCCATGCCCTGACACCAGTGTCAGGTTTAAATAAGGTGACTTTACCTCTGTTTATTAAGGTACAGTGTAAAAAGTTTTGTATTGGAATCAAAAACCAAAATGGCAACTGAGATTGCATTATGCAAAAGGGCAATATTTATTTATTTATTAAAAAGTTTCATCTTTCTATTTATCTCTCCCACACACATACATGTGTGTGTGTGTGTGTGTGTAAAAAAACTTTTTTTTTAATCTTATATTTTCAAAGTTTTTATCTCTTTCTCTCTCATTGTCATATAGGGTTTGATGGATGAATTATTGTCTAAATTACACAAAAATGAAAATAACACTGACATCTCATTTTAACAGATATTTTGTGTAATTTTGGCAAATATATCATGAAATATTTAAGATAACAAAATATCTTGAAATACTTAAAAGTAAATTGATTTTTAAAAAAACACCCTTAGTTTCAAACACAGCCTCCAGACAACATTAGAATCTCCAGCAACTCTTCTGGGTGGTCTCCTTGGTTAAGTTGGTGAATGCTGCCATAAATATTGCAGTCAGTTCCTCTTTGGTATTACAAGGAGTTTTGTAGGTCTCTTGCTTAACTGCGCCCCAAACATAATAATCAAGGGGATCATAGTTTGGGGAGCTAGGTGTAAGGGATGATGTAGTTGCAGAAATTGCCTGACAGCCATAACTGGGTTCTCCTGCTTTAAGGTCATAACCAGTGATTTTGGGTAAATCTTACTGGTTATGACCTTAAATGATCCCATAAGGATTGATAGGTCGTTAAGCCTCAAAAACAAACAAACAAACTGGATATGTCCTCCAACTCTTTTCAAATCTTCTGCACTGTCCTCAGATTAACACCCAAACTCTCAGAAATGTTTGTATTAGAACTTCCAGTATGAATGCCAAGCAGTAATGCATGCCATTTCCAAATTTCTGGTGGAGTGAATTGCACCATAATGCTCTTTTTCTCAAAGACAGTGCTAAACTGACCCAACAATAGTGTGCAGTTGACAAACTATAAAACAATGTGCATATGTGAAATTAAAAATATAAAATGGCGACAATTTACCCATCGCACTGTGTGTGTGTGTGTGTGTGTGTGTGTGTGTGTGTGTGTGTGTGTGTATACAGGCTCTGTAAATAAATAAATTTAACGGCATTGGGCCAACTAGCTGGATCTGTTTGAGATTTACCTTGAAGTCATTTCTTTCAGATTTATTTTATAACTTTATATCTATATAACGTAGAGTAATTGGTATACAAGTCAGGTAAATTCTGATAGACGAACTCAAAAGAACTCAATGTTAAATTTATTTAATTTAACAGAGTAATATAATCTAGAAAAAATTTTCGATATTCTACAATTTTATGGGTAATATGTATTTCGCAGGCAAACTATTTGGGTCTGACAATGGGCAAAGTTTACCTGTGAAATATGTATTACCCATGAAATTGTAGAATATCTAAAAATTTTCTAGTGTGTGTGTGTATATATATATATATATATATATATATATATATATATATAACGTGGATAAATTACTTCTTACCCCTCTACCATTTATGACACTAACTTTATAATTCCTGGAAAAATTGTTTTCTGGGTCATGCCACTTGACTTTCAAGTTTTTTTTATTTTTTGAATGCTCTGATAATTCAGATTAATTCATTTGTATTTTGTGCTTGATATATATAATGTATGTGTGTATTTTTTGTGTTTCATTATTTGACAGGCTTTTTACTATTTTTTGTTTTCTCAACTTATATAAGTGATAAAAAATGTTTTTCACTGTCTGTATATTTGAATTGAAGTTAGATATTGCTTTATTATATTATATTATATATATATATATATATATATATATATATATATATATATATATATAATAAAATGCTATTTTATTATTTTTATGTAATTTATATTTTTAATATATATTGCTATAGATACATTTTAGCATTATTTTTATTATTTTTTCTTATTTGTATTATTTTTTCTCACTGTCTGTATATTTTTATACTGATTTTTTTTTAAAAAAAAAAACATTCATGGTCATTATAAATCTTTTCTAAATATTTTTACTCACTGTCTGTATATTTTTGTACTGATTTAAAAATAAAAACGTTTATGGTTATTATAAATCTTTTATAAATTTTTGCTGTATATTTTTAAGATGTCTTGACACTTGCTGTTTTTTTTTTCTTTTTTAACTTCAAATTTGATGTCATTGTTCACCACTGATGTTTTTAATCACATTCTTCTCACTGCTTTGAATGTGGCAAAATATTCAATATACTTAGATTTATTTAAACTGTTTTTTTGTTTTTTTTCTGATCTTTGATTGTCATAGATGCTGTTATAAATACATTTTGGCCAGGTATGCCATGCCCATCTTCAAGTATCCATTATATAGGATATCTCATATGTTGATTATTGTTATTTTTATCCCTGTGATGCCAATTCTTGTCTGTTCCTGCTAAAACAAAGTTTATTATTTCACTACCTGATCCAGGGATTTGAACAACTATGAGATGACAGTATATTTAAACCAAAATGTTTAAAATCACTGATTTAATTTTTTTTTTTTTTTTTTTTTTTTATAGTTTCTAGATTTGGTTATTACATTTTGACAATTTTGTTTTACTTTTGACATGAGTTGTTAGTATCAGTCAGTCAGTTAAGTGCCATACGTGATACACGCTTGGGCGATCATGTCTCAAAAGAGACATGACTGACTGGGCAGAAGATTATCCTGCAGTAGGTTGCCATTGCTTTCTGCGGTAGACTGGTTGCCGACCAAGGCTATAGAACCCAATCTGTCCTGCTATTTAACCCATAACTGGAAGGAAGAGACGGATTAATGCCTTTCCCAAGAGTATTTGCGTGTAAGTGAATACAATGGATTCAGCTGGAATTCAAACTCAACTCCCCGGTTTCTCGTTCTGAGCCGATATCCACTGTACCACAACACACATCCTTGTTAGTATACTTTAGTATACGTTGTTAGTATACTTTAACTAATTCAATTAGTTTCTCATCTTTGATTGTTATAGACCCAATATTTGAAGTACTTAAATACTTACTTTCCTGATAGCTACAATCTCCAAGAGTTTAAATCCAACGCCAATTGCCATCGCTTAATCCTTTCCTGAACACCTGCTGAATCTTGTTCTTCTCCCTTTTTCGCTTTATTTTCATGCAGCTCTCTTCACGCCAGTATTCCCGGCCTTCTCTTGTTCATTCTCTGACACCTTTTGTAACTGGTTCCTCTTCGGTTCCTCTTCCTTTTCACTCTCCTTTTATGTAGCCCCCAGATAGCTTCCCCCACCCCACCAAAAGAACTGTTACTTTGTGAGTGGACTCCTATGTGTATCCTTCCTCCAGCTATGAGGACTACCATCTGGAGAGGAAAAAAACAGTTCTCAAAAAAATGTGAATTCAATATTCACTTGCAAAAAAAAAAAAAATCTGACTATCCAAAATCCTACAAATGATTGATAAACCATAAAAACAAATCAACTCCGGTGTGTATGCTTTCCTGAGCAATAAAATCTTAACTGCTTCAAGTCAATAGCTATTTATTATCCTTATCCTGATAATTTTCAATTTCTACTTTCTCTTAAATTCCTAATTTATAACTCATTAATTAACCCTGTATCTTGTATTAGTAGTTACAAAAAGTCCCTTATTTACTAAACTTTGCTTAGTACGGCACAAAGACGCAAATTTCTCAAAGTACCTAGCATACTAAAGTTACCCATCTTAGTACTGCTCAAGTTCAATGCTGCTTAACTTCATTGACACCTTCAGTATAAAGTATATTAATGGTTAAAGATGCAGACACTAGTCTTGAAATTTATTAAAATAAAAAATCTTATTGATAACCAAGTCAAAATATTTTTTAATTAACATTTACTTGGCTAAACCAACACTGGCACATGGCTATCATTTGTAAAGCCTCTTGTACAAAAGTAACTCACTGATGTTTCAGAAAATCACTTGTCAAGTGCGAATATTTATTTGTTTTTTTGTTTTTTTTTTGTTTTTTTTATTGGTTTTATTTTTCATGGCTTATCAACACTTTGCAGGTTATTTAAAGCCAGAAAATATTTTTAGATTACGAGAATGTTTTTGTTCTTAGATAATAAAGTGATGCAAGTCTTACTAATTAGCCCATTGCTGAGGGAGAGAAGAGGTGGAGTCATGCCTTTCCAAATGGTATTTGTGCATAAGTGAATATAACAAACCCAACTGGAATTGGAACTCAGCTCTCCGATTAGCAATTCAAAATTCTTATCCATTACACCATCCACACATCCAAGTTTGCAGTACCTGTAATTTAAGTACTGACCAGGCTTGATGTTGCTTAACTTCGGAGATTGTATATGAGCTGTTGTTCCAATGTGATATGGCCATAAGCTCATTTATTTGTGACGTGCTGTAAATATCAATACCTATGAATCTGTCAATACCTATGAATCTGTTGTACTTACTATCCTTTTTAAGAACTTTGATCCTATTCCTTTTTTTTTTTTTTTATCCCCATAAGATTTGGGCGGGTCCATTTTCAAGGTCTGCTGTAAATTTGAAATGAGATGTCTTTCTATTAGACCGCTGATCCAATCCTTGTTGTTGCTTCTATTGTTACAACAATGTTTTGACCAATCCTTTCTATAGCTGGTATGTCATTTTGAGATGAATCATTATTTCAAAAATGGTTCAAATTACTGTTGATTTCATTTTTTTTTTTTCATTACTGCAATGTTTTAGCCAGTCCTTTTTATGGCTAGCGTGTCATTTTGAGATGAGTCATTATTTCAAGATCAAGTGTACCCCTGCAATCAAAAATGATGGCAAATTATTTGAGAGGATTATTAGCTGTTTCTTCACAGTTTATGTGCCCCCTGTGTGTGACAGGAGGGAATAAATATATATATATATACACACACACACAAACACAAGTCTTATTACTGTAACATTTTGGGCAATCCATTCTATGATTTTGAGGGGAGTCACCTTCATCCCAAGATTGCTCAGAGTACTGATCTTGTTCTTTTTGCTTTTGCTATTTCATTTCAGCAGATCCATTCTACAGCCTTCTTCAATTGTACAATCTGTATAGAAAACCATTTTTATTTTTTTCTGTATGATTGATTAGCACAAGTTAACTGGTCTGCTCCTAAAAAAATAAAAAATAAAAAAATAATGAGAAAAGTTTGGTGAGGAAATAATTTTTGTTGATTAGCATTCATTAGACACACCTTGACATTTACCTTTATCAAAATCTACTGATTTTTTTTTTTAATTTAAAAAAGAGACCTTGTTCATAAGATAAATACAGTGTCAAATTGATTCCTGACTTTTTAAAGAGTTATCTGTACTTGATTTTTTTATTTAGAAATGTCAAGTTTGAAATTGTTTACATCTTTGATAACTACAAATTGAGGAAATAGGACAACAATAATAGTGAGCTTGACATTCATGGCTGTCAGGCAATTTCTGCAACTACATCATCCCTTACACCTAGTTCCCCAAACTATGATCCCCTTGACATTTGTAAATAAGAATAAAGTACAGATAACTCTTTAACAATTCAGGGACCAAAGTGACACTACATTTAGATTTTGAACATGGCCCTGCTCCCGTCCTTTTAAAATGATAAATCAATATTTTTTTTATTCTCATCAGTGTTGGGAGTAGAGGAAGGTTTAATTAATGCTACGTGTGAGTGGTGGAATGGATCGTAGCATGGAATGAAATAGAGAGCTTGTTGCATTCACGTATATGCAAATACCATTCAGAAAGGGTATGATTCCCTCTCTTTTAGGGGTAAATATCAGGACAGACTGGGTCCTGTAGCCTTGACTGGTAAGCAGTCTCAGAAAAGTGAAAACTCAAAACTATCCTGGAGTGAGTTGGGCTCCATCAGACTATCCTTGCTACCACAGCCACAGTACATGTGGTGTCTCTAAAACCCTAATGGGTTATGGAGCTTGTGATTGTGAAAGTAATGAGTTAGGCACAAATAAAACTAGCCTAGCTTGTAAGGAAAAAAAGAACGTGAGGGAAAAGGAATATTTTTGTTTAAATTAAATTATTAAGATAATGCTTTTTTTCTTTATGAAAATATTTATTTTATTTCATGTAAATGCTGATATAAGTCATTTAATTTGTATAAGTGGAATATTTATGATTATTTGTTTTGTTTTAAAGCATATCAACTCATTTAATGCCGAAGTTTAATTGTTTTTCTAAATAAAGTCTTGTATTTAAATAGTCAAAATATATTTTTTTAAATAGGAAGACTGCTGTTAGTTATATCAGTCAGTTAAGTGTCGTATATGAAACACGCTTGGGCGATCATGTCTCTTTCAAGACATGACTGACTGGGCAGAAGATTTTTCCACAGTAAGTTGCCATTACTTTCTACGGTAGACTGGTTGCCAAACAAGCCTATAGAACCCAATCTGTCCTGCTATTTAACCCATATCTGGAGGGAAGAAGTGGATTCATACCTTCCCCAAGGGTATTTGTGCATAAGTGAATACAACGCAAATACCTTTACGGTTATATATTTTCTTTAAATTATATTTTTGAGATCATTTTTCTCAGAAACTGGAATATATGGGGTGGTTCAAAAGTACATTGACATTAGGTTTGTGTATCAATTATATTATTATAATGGTTATCATTATAACTATGGTATTTGTTCTATATTATTTAATTTGTCCGTGTAATAATTGTATTAGTAAATTTTTTGTATATGTCATCTCAAAATAATCATTTACTGTCCGCCTACTTTTGGACCACCCTGTATTAAGTGGATCAGAATTTTAAAAAAGTTAAAATTATTTAAATTGTATTACTTATTTAAAATACTTTAAAGTGATTTAGAAATATTAGTCCAGCACTAAAATAATACGAGTATCCTCTTCGAAAGACACCCTCGTTGTTAGTATATATGGTGTCTCTATGACTATAATTGGGTGCATGACTGAATGGTTAGAACATTTCCAGCGTAAGGCACCATTGGAAACTGCCTGAAAGCCATACCACAGGTTGACCCAAGCCTTGTAAGTGAAATTGGATAAACAGAACCTTCTGGGAGTAGTCAATGGTTGTACTAGCTCAAAGTTATTGTTACCGAGGATTTGAGTGTCCTGACCTTGTTCAGAATCATGTTCACGCTAGATAATGCACTCTCTCCCAAAAACTGTAACTAATGTCTGCTCCACATAGTTGTAGTATAAAATGGGCTCTGTTGATGTTGAACAAATACAAATGTGCCTGAGAAAGCGTCTGCAACAGGGATTTGCTAGTCGCCCGAGTAGACAGACATCTTTGGATACAAGCAACCAGCCATACATACATATGACTCTAATTCTTCTTCCCCAGTTTTTATCAGAGGACCATTTGACTTGTTCAGAGCCGTTGAGCATTACCTGGAAAAAAAAAAAAAAAAAAAAAAACAATCCTTCACACAATTTTGATTGTAAACCTAAAAGAACTCTCTTTATCTCCTGCTGAAATCTGAAAACACAAAAAAAGAAAGAGATTGATAATTTAAACAATTCCTGGAATGGTAAATACTCAACAAAAAGAAAATTAACAGAACCTCATGCAACTACTTTTCTTTTACTTAAGAATTTTTAATATCCAAAACATATCTGTGCATTCGTCCAAGTTTTGCTACCATAAGCCTCTTATGGTACAGAAAGATAGACACGGGCCTGGAAATACGCTATGTAGCTGAGTTACTTGAGCCACCTTGTTTGGGTCATGCTTCATGGGCAGTGAGATGTGGAAGCCACCCTGGAAGCAAGTTTTCATCTATAATTCTGTTAACCCCTCCCTGGATCAACCAGCCATGAACAAGAAGAAAAGAGGGAGAGAATTTCACAGGTAATATTATGTCTTCTACTGCAACCTCTGCCCTGTAGCTGACATATCCATACCTGTTAGAATATCCCTGCTAGCATTAGCTTAGTATAGAGATTACTAAGTACTGATCTGTTCAGTCATAAGACCAGGCCCGGTGTAAGGATCTTGTGCACCCCCTTCACCTCGAATCTATATGAGGCCCAACACTCTACTATATTTAAATTTTGATAATGTAGTATTCATATAAAATACAAATTTTATTGTAACCTGTGTACAACAATGGATCATATGCTATATAGGTGTACAATTTAACCCAAAAAATTGAAAATAAATACAATGTATCTGAATAGAAATTACAGACATACCATAAATGATCATTCCATCTTAAATAAATCAACAATGTTTTGACATCAACTTGAGATTTTTCTTGTTAAAATCTTGAATAGTTTTAACTTGTTCAATATTATAGATAAAAAGTAGTGAATTTTATATCATGTTTTTTGAGAATTACCATGAGCAAAAAAAGCTCACAGATTGAGACAAAATAATAAAAATAAAAAAGACCCCAGAATTATATCAAAATACATGAAAAATGTTCAGTTACGCTTAGTTTGATTTGAAGTGTATATAAATATAGGTAGAAAAAAGCAGATGGTGGTAAGATAGTGAGGGTTACAAAGCACTGACAGAGGACCCCAACCAGGTTTGGCTGTCTCATTTGGGTGGTTTGGTGGTAGTATACAACTTGAAAAAACTAAAAATAAATACAATTTATCTGAATAGAAATTAGAAACATGCCATAATAGATCATTTCATCTTAAATAAATGAACAATGTTTTTCAGATATATTTAACATCAACTTGGGATTTTTTTTTTTTGTTAAAAAGAATAATTTAACACATTCAACATTATGGATAAAAAAAAATAGTCAATTTTATATGGTGTTTTTTTTTTAGACTTAGCATGGGCAAAACAAATTCAAGAATTTAGACAAAAAATAAACAGACTCCAGAATGACTTTGAAAGTTTTTTTATCCTTGTCAGTTGTGTTTAGTTTAATTTGCAACATATAGAAATGTAGGTTAAAAAATAAATATTGATAAGATAGTGCTTTGTGTGATACTTGCTTATCTAGGGCCCCCAGTCAGGTTTCCCTCCCCCCCCCAGTCAAGGTGTTCGGGGATAATATGCACTGGACCTGAATAAGAATGCATGTTGGTCTTAGATAAATATATTTAGTTGTTGTTAAACTGTACAGTTAGATGCTGCTCATGTTCCCTCCCTTTAGTGAATTCCTTAACCAGTCCGTTGTATAAGTTAGAATCACCTTCAAGCTTTTGTATGTCGCAAGTGTGAGTTTTTCCTTTTTTTAAATATATTTGACAATTTTGTTTTTTATTCAGAGTATTTTTTATTATTGTTGTTTTATTGCATTTGCTACAATGTTACTATTTAATATTTTCTAATCTAATTTTTCTAATGACAATTTAAAGTCTGTAATTCCAAGAGTTTTTTTCTTCACACACACACACACACCATAATTGAAATCATCAAGTCAATGCAAATTCCATGAGCCTTTTATTAGCTACATAGTATGCGCTTCACCAGTTTTAAATTCAGAATTGTTCTTCTAGACTGGCTGCCAACCATGGCAGACTGCCCTACTATTTACCTACAGTTGAAGGTTTTGAATTCAAAGTTGTCCTTCTCCAGGACTGGTTGCCATCCAAGGCTATAGAATCAAGTATGTCCTGTTATTTACCCATAGCCAGAGAGAGAGAAAAAAAGAGATGGATTCCTACCTTTCTCAAGAGTATTAGCACATAATGTAATAAACTTGAATGGAATTTAAATTCGGCTCTCCGATTCCTCAACTCAAGTTGCTAATCATTATTTCACTGTGCCTCAAGAGTTGCTTAGACTGATCTAGTTTATGGATTTTATTTTTTAATTTGACATATTTTTATTTGAAGTAATATTTTCTGGATAGATAGGAAATGAGAAACTGCTCAGTTATACATTTTAAGAAAATCTGAACAAGCCAGTGAGCTTTGAAGGCAAAATAGAACCTTACTTTATTGTGTAGCTTTTCATAGATGAGTGGTAAAAGCATGCCGGATCAAATGGTGGTTCCTCCTGCAAATGGGGACACAGGTTCAAATCCTGCTGGAGGGCACATTTTACTTTATTAATTTTTCTTGAGTCAGCTCAGTAGATGAAATAAATACTGTTTAAATTAAGTGTGTCTACTAAAAGATGGGTAAACACTAAGATTTACATTTGACGTAATAAAAATTAGACTGTCTCCAGCTTCATTGGTCATTAAAATATCAATTCATATACAATCACCAAAATTAAGAAACATTGGCCCTGGTCAGTACCTAGTTGGATGACTGCTTAGAAATACCAGGTTGTTGTAATGTGGTCTTTGTTCAAAATAGCCTAAAATTACGAAGGCCTTATTTAGAGTATCTAAGAAATATAGGAAACAAAAACGAGGTGAATTAAATACTTGTACATCAAATGGAAATACATGAGTAAATCAACTACTCCTGAAATCCTCCTCTAATGTAGCAACTTGCCATATTTATAAATAAGAGTAGTCTATTGTCACAGGAGTAGGAAAGAGCAGTCCTACTCTACAACACTGGTGCTGTAAGTTTGGATATAAAGGTGGTTTAATGAATAATGGCTGGGAATTGGAAATTCTAATTTTTTTTTTTTTTATCGTATCACCCCGAGCAAGGCGGTAACACCACTGATGTGCATGGGGCTGCATAAGAGTAAAAAGATTAAGTAGAAGAGAGTGAAGAGATACGAACCAGTTAAAAAGGAGCAAGAGAAGGATGGGAATACATGTGTGATGACAGTTGCAAAGGTGGAGAGAAAGGAAAGGATATACAGGGTGGTGAAGAAAGAACTAGGGTCAAGTGGTTAAGAGATGACTATTGACATTGCATTAAATTCCTGGAGGTTGTAGCCGTCAGGAAAGCAAGAATATGGAAGCAAGTTCTACAGGTGGGAAGTACGAGAAAAGAAGCTGCAGGAGTAGAATTGTCATCTGCATTTGGTTGATCTAACTGTGAATGGGTAAGACCCAGTGACTAACCTGGTTGCACGAGTAAACACCTGTTGCAGAGGCACCAGTGACTTAAGTTTGTTGGAACAGAAGCCATGAAAGTATTGGGTTCATTATATTCACTTACAGACAAATACCCTTGGGAAAAGTATGAATCCATCTCTTTCCCTGGGGGTTCATTAGTTAAAGCTTGTGTCAGAAAATCATTATTATCTAAAAAAATCTTATAATCTAAGAATATTTTCTGGCTTTAAATAGCCTGCAATGGGTTGCTAAGCCATCAAAGAAAAAAGTCATCAATTATCTTGTTATATACCATCAGAAATATTCGATAATTTATCTCTGAATTTCTGGGATGAAGAGGTATCATTATTTACATTTGTGCACTAATTACATTATTTCAAATGAATTAAATAGATTCTATTTAATAAAATTATAAAATACTGTCACTACAATCTTAACCTGTTCAAGTCTAGAGTTAAAATCTTCCACACACACATCCACATAAGCTGTGCCTCTTATTCTGTAACCATCTACCTTGTCACAGGCACACACAGATGTTATCACATAAACAGATAATACTTCAGTCAGTCAGTTAAGTGCCATACGTGATACACGCTTGGGCGATCATGTCTCAAAAGAGACATGACTGACTGGGCAGAAGATTATCCCGCAGTAGGTTGGTTGCCAGCCAAGGCTATAGAACCCAATCTGTCCTGCTATTTAACCCATAACTGGAAGGAAGAGACGGATTAATACCTTTCCCAAGGGTATTTGCGTGTAAGTGAATACAATGGATTCAACTGGAATTTGAACTCGGCTCCCCGGTTTCTCATTCCGAGTCGATATCCACTGTACCGCAATGCACATCCGATAATATTTACAAAGCAAAATTGATATATATACATATGTAGTATGTTTACACAACCAACAATAACTCACATTATTCCACTTCAAAAAAGAAATTTTCTGATGAAGCTAAATAATGAAACATGTCCAATTTATAAATGATTTTCAATTCGTTCCTTATTTAATTAATAGTCCAAATACAAATAATGACTACTCCTTCTTTGTAAAACACTATTTACATTATTCAGACTATTGTCTGAATAGTGTAAATACTACCTCATAATATAAGCAAATGCTACTTTTTTTTAATCATTTCAGCATCAAACAAGGCAATAAAGACACTAAGATGCTTGGAGTTACTAATTATGAGAGAATATGAGATCAATCAAATTTTAAAAATTGTGAAAACAATAAAAAAACAGGAATTGAGAAAATAAAATATAACAATTGACATTGCATTAAATTTTTTTAAGATCAAAGTTGACTGGAAAGCAAGAAGCTTCAATGGTGTTATTTTTTAATTTATTAAATATATAATTTAATTTGGTTTAGACTGAAACTTAAACAGGAAAGCAAAATCATAGAAGTTAAAATAAAAATCTTCGGGGCAGATTTTGGACAAATATTTCAAAGGAAATCATTTATGTTTATTTATTTTCTGTGTACAAAGGCTTAGGCAGCAAATTCTCTTTTAGGCATGTCAGATTAAATAAGTTGTAAACATTGTGTCTGCTTATTTTTAATAAAATCCATTCGTGCTCATGGATAATATTTCATGTATTATAATTGAAAGATGTATGAAATGTGCTGTATTTATGTATGTAAAAGTTACAGCACATGTCTTACGTGTTTCAATTATAATACACAAAAGATTATCTGTGAGTATGAACGGATTTTATTAAAAATAAGCAGACATAATGTTTGTAATTCATTTAATATAGGATATATATATATATACACACACACTCACACAAAGTGATGAATTGTAGATAAATAAGTAAATAAAAAGAAAAAATGAAAAGGTGGATCTATGATAATCTGGGTCTAAGTATTTAAGCAGATATTTGTTTGTGTTTGCATTTATTGATATCCATATATAATGTGTGTGTTTTTCTTTAAGCTTATAAGTTTCCCTTCTTTGCCACATTCACTTATGTTTAAATATCCTGTGAATGTCAAATTTTCAAAATCATCTTTCTTCACGTGCCAGAGAAATTTCAACTATTTCTGTTTTTAAATATATATTCCAGAAACTGAGCAGAGTATTAAGAAACAGGAAAATTTCACTAGGAACAAAGAAGAGCATACTGAATTGCTATGTGATGTCTGTCCTTCAATATGGCAGTGAATGCTGGACAATATCATCAAAGATAAAGGAAAATCTTTTAAGAGGTCAAAATGTGGTTCTACAGAAGGATGCTGCAGATATCATGGATCGAGCATGTCAGCAAAGGATGGAAATGAAAAGGAAATTAATACTGAACATCAAGAAGATATGACTGAAGTTCTTGGGACATGTAATGAGGAAGGAAGGCTTGGAGAATCTAATACTCACAGGTCAGATAGAAGGGAAAAGAGAGAGGAAAGCAGCGGATAATATATTTGAAGAACCTGAGAAGGTGGATGGCAGAGCAGGGTTTGGGTGGCATAACAGGAGAAAGTGTGCTAAGAGCCACCAGGGATAGGGAGATGTGGAAAGCCATGATCACCTACATCCTGAAGGGACATGGCACATAGAAGCTCATTTTTCTTGCCATTTTTTCTAAAACTTTGTCATTGCTTGGTCCTGGGCATGACGGTAAACTACATTCAGCAGCAAGGCCTGATTGGGAGGTTGGGAGGAGCATGGAACCACCTCCTTATTGCTGTTACTCCCAGGTCCACCCTGAGCCGAAGTGGTAACACCTGTTAGGGTCACAAACATGGGCAAATAGTTAACCCCCAAACTGGGGTCAAAACACTATGAAAGTATAGAAATATATACATACAAATAGACTTTTATAGGAAAAATATTACCAACAATACAGTTTAAAAAAAAAAATTATTACCATAACACATTTTTGAAGGAAAAAAATTATTCTCAGCAAAATATTTTTGAATACAAAACTTGAAGACATTTTCAGTTTTTCTAAAATAAAAAAGAATAAAAACAAAAAATTTTCATTAGAATCTGACTAAATCAACCTTTGCATAACCGAACATTAAAAAGAAATCCTTTAAAACCCTACCTTTTGGCATTAAATAACTCACAGAGATTGATATGCTGTTAAACAAAATTCAAACTCTTGTCATTGCTCACATGTTCAGTTAGCAGTATTTTCAGCATCGTTCAGTACAAATTTCTATTGTCTGTCTCTTCTTCATCTGTGAGGAGATCGTCCAGCAATCATTGCTATATAAGTGGACTACTTAATAATTCAGCATTCTTTTCTGTGTTTCTAACAAAATTTTCCTGTTTCTTAATATTTTCGTTAGCTTTTAGAAGGCATTTTTCTCTATTCCAGTGAACTCTCAGACTTCAGTATCACATTTCCTATTAAAAGACTTTCAAGATGTTTAAATTTTTGTACTTGCTTGATTTTTTTTTGTATCTCCAGTTTGCATATTTCTTTTGCTAACAATCATACATTCTATTTTCTTACAATTGATGTTTAGTCCTTCTTTTTTTTTTCTTTGCTACTTTCTGTAGGAGTTCCTACAGTTTCCTTTCTATGCCTACGATTAACACAGTTATCTGCATATCTAATGTAGGTAAAATCTGGCCAGTTGTATATAAAATCTGAAGCCATTTGATAGTTGATGAAATCTGGCCAGTTGTATAAAATAATGAGAAACCATAGGTCTGGTGAGAAGGCCCCTCCTTGTCTTATGCACCTTTCTATTTTTGTGTATTTACTGAATTTTCACCAATACTTGTTAAAATATCTGAACACAATAGACATAACTTTGCTTTTATATTTGAACAATTTTATTTAAAATATCACATTTTATTTTAAAATGCATTATTAGTACTTTCATGTATGACATGCGTTGTGGTGCATTGGATATCGGCTCGGAACGAGAAATCAGGGAGCTGAGTTCAAATTCATGGCATTCACTTATGCGCAAATACCCTTGGGAAAGGTATTAATCCGTCTATTCCTTCCAGTTATGGGTTAAATAACAGGACAGATTGGATTCTATAGCCTTGGTCTGCAACCAATCTACCACAGAAAGCAATGGCAGCCTACTGCGGGATAATCTTCTGCCCAGTCAGTGATGTCTCGAAAGAGACATGATCGCCCAAGCGCGTATCACGTATGGCACTTAACTGACTTTCATGTAACATGAAGTCAACACGAGCACAGATAAACAATTGTTGTATTAGTCCCTTTGTTTCAACAACTAACCAAATACCCAAATTACCAGTCAGAGAAAAGTAAATTGTAACAGGTATTCTTTTTATCTACATTGTTTAGACTGTTGTCCTCATCATATTGCCATATTCACAATGTTTCAGCCATTATACACTCTGTCCTTCTTCAGGTGATTGTAATTTTGAACCAAACCTTTTTATTTCGATCACTGCGGTATATTGTTCTCGTTCTATGAGCCATGCTACTTCTGGATGTTTTAGTTATCTTCTTTTAAGTAAACTCTAAGTTATTTGTTTACCACTGCTGTAGCCAGGTATTGAACTCAAAACTCTTTGAGTCAAGTCACTGGATCTAACCAACGCTTTTATCCACTTAGCCATGTGTTCTTTTATCTCTATAATATTTCTGTACTAGCAGTATAGCCTGGCGTTGCTCGGGTGTAATGAAAACTTTTATATATATATATTATCGATCTCTGTACTATTGTAAGAACTGCAACCTTGAAACTTCTGAATATTGTTTCTTATGTCTTTGTCTATGAGTTAATCAAATTTGATTAAAATCGGACCACTCCTTCTATAACCCAATTTTTTTTATTATTGATTTTCGATATTTATCAGGGGTACCTTGACACAAAACCTAGCTAAGAATACTCACATAGGCTTATAGTACAACTGTGTAAATTTTCAAGAAAATCGGTTCAGCCGTTTCAGAGTCTATAGGTAATGGATACACACACACACACACACACACACAAAGTTCCATTTATAAATAAGTTTAGATTTAGATTAGCAACATTTTCAGTAAGACATTTGTTTTCCTAATTTATTTTGTCATTTATACAAAGTC
>JBBBDQ010000157.1:585000-717500 GCA_037127315.1 Ascarosepion bandense | reverse complement strand
CGCTCAAATACCGTTGGGAAATCCATCCCTTCTCTCCAGTTATGGATTCAATAACAGGATAGATTGGGTTTTATATCCTTTGCTGGCAACCAGTCTATCGCAAAAAGTAATGGCAGGATAGTCTTCTGCCCAGTCAGTCAGGTCTCTTTCGAAAGCATGTATCACGTATGGTATTTAACTGACTGATGTGTTAAAAATAAAATCTTTAAAGTGAATGTAAAGAGAAACAAGTTTTCAATAGTCATTTGATTTTGTAAGATTTATAAAATATTATTTGGTTTAAAAGAAAAGAAATTGTCATTTAGTAATTATAATTTAATCATGAAAAAAAAAAAATGTAATTCATTCTTCTTTAATTATAAAGTTGAATTTTCATATTTAGATTTCTGCAATAAATAACCCAAATGGGTTGATGTGCCACTAAATACAAATAACAATTTAAAATGAAACATAAAAAAATTAATTTTTTTTACAAACCTGTTTTGTTAATGACAGTCTTAAAAATTTAAGAAAAAAAAAAAAAAAAAAAAAAATATATATATATATATATATATATATATTGCCATTTGAGGGGTGGAGTATGAGAGAGATCACAGAAGTGGGTAAAAGTTTGTTTTCTTATTTAAATAGCCCAGATCTTTTTCTCATGCAACCATAGGTGAAGGAGTTAGGATAATTCGTTATCACTTTATTAAAGTGGTTTCACAGAAAAGAGAGGAACGAAAAAAAGTGTCTTTTCTTTGCTTATCATACTGAAAAACTCTCCAAGACTTGTAAACTGAACTCAAGTATAATAAACAACAAGTACTTTAACAGTCCTTATACTGCTTATTGCATACACCATACAATACTGTTGATGTCTGACAAACACAAATAGGTTGGGATGTGGGGGAAGACCCAATAAAAAACAGTTAAGGTACAATAAAAGTTTTATTATCTACTTTGATCCCAATATATAAGATATCATCTTTAATATAATTCTTTGTTTTTAGGGTCTCAAGGGAGACAAATTTTGGATAACCAAACCCCTGTGACTCCATATCAGGGTGAGGCTTTTTAAACTGTTTGCGTGTAGGGTCAGGCATAAACCTCTCGACAATATTTCTTCGTTTGTCTTGGTCTGATGCCTGATCATACAGGGTGAAAGTCACAGGTAAACGAAATGGCCATTCAAGGAGGTTATCATATTCGCCAGGCAAAATCTTGAAGTACAACGAAAGATATTTGTTATCAGAGTTCCCATAGCCATTCAGAAACACTGAAGCTGACACTTTATAACCATGACGTGATGTGTAGAAAGGTTGGCAGGTGAGTTCCTTAGCACCTTTGTAAGCAGACTCAAGATATTTAGATTTGTAGTCGGCAATTCTCCAGATGTAATTACCGTTTGTTACTTGGGTGCTGGCATGTAAGGCATTCCGAAGTTGACGAATTTCTTGTTGTTGCTGTTTTACCAAATCCCAAGCCATTGACAGGTGTCGCTTGAGGTTCTCATCCATGTGGCTGTCCAAGTGAAACCTCTGACACTGAAAGGCAAGAGAAAAAATAATTATCTAGAAAGAAGTACAGATTGAACTACATATGAGTTACTATTTATCTGTAACTAGCAGTATAGCCCGGCATTGCTCAGGTGTAATGAAAGCTTTAAAACTAATCCATGATCCTGGAGCTCAGACTCTTTGGACGTTGGCACGAAAGACTAAAAAGCAATAGTTGTTTCCAGTTAAAGCGAAACCGTAGACTGAAAGAAAAATGAATGGATGTAAGTCAAATTTTGATTTCCTGGTATCGATATCAAATAAGTTTTTTACGTTGTAAACTGAATTTTGAAGGCTAAATAAGTCCTTTGAGTAAATGGTATCATGGCTGAGGCTAAGAACTACAATTATACCTACTTAGAGCCAAAGCCAAATCAAAAACTAAAATAAAAGGGCTGAATAAAATACAGACATACAGGCAGATAAACAGACACAGGTCCAATTTTAATCAAATTTGATACACTCATAGACAAAGACATAAGAAATGATATTCAGAAGTTTCAAGGTTGCAGTTCTTACAATAGTGAAGAAAATCGATTATATATATCTATACACACACACACACACACACATCATTTACTAACCAGAAATATCAGTATTAAAAAAAAATTAAATTTATTAACCTAGATATACTGTAAATATTTCAAAGTATTGTTCTCATCTTGGTTGATGCATATTTGGCCAGCAGTTTTTCTTTTAAACATTTTTTGCTAAAAGTGACTGACAAGGAAGATTATATTAATTTTTTTATTTAATTTTTCCAGTATTCTTCTGTTTTCTTTTTGCTAAAGATAAGGAATGTAAAAATGTTCCATAATTTTCTTCACTTCTACTTCACTGGCCATTTTCAAGGATGTTATTTTTCGGATTTTGTCATTTTATCCTCGTGTTTTGGTTGTGAGGTAATTTTTGTGTTTTTGAAAAAGAGCATTCTTTAAAAGCTAACATCTGGCGTAAGTGTCGTTTTTTTTTTTTTTGAAAACTTAAAACTTCATTTCCATTGTTAAATCAAAAACTAAGAAAATCTTCATTGTCAGTTATTTTTACTGAAACATCTTGGTTGATATAGATGTTATCATAGACATATTTTTTATCATCAGGTGTGTATTGTTAGGCTGATATGGATCAGCTGTTGGTTATTGCATTATTTTGTTTCTGTGTTAATAACAATGGTGATGGCTAGAAAGGTCACTGGTCAAAGTTAAAAACATATGAAAATTTTTTTTAATTCTCAAACTGCTTCCAAACATTTTCTTATATCTTTTGTCTTGATAAAATTTTCAATTGCAAAATTGTTTTAAATATTCATTTTGAAATTTCTTTTGCCATTTAGCAAAGACAAAAATATTTTCATTATACATCTGAAGTATTTGATATTTCTATAACAAACAAGATATACCGAATACTTCAAATGTACAAAGAGAATGTTTTTTTTTTTTTTTTTTTTTGCTAAACTGGGAGAGAAATTCTAAAATGAATCTTTGAAGCAATTTTACAATTGACTATTTTATCTTGATTAAAAAGATATGAAAATGATTAAAAGCAGTTTGAGAATATTTTATTATTTTTAAAAACTTTTTGACCAATAATGTTCTAGTCATTATTATTATTAACACAGAAACAAAATAACACCATAGCTCCAGGACCATGGATTAGTTTTAAATCTTTCATTACACCCGAGCAATGCCGTGCTATATTGCTAGTTATTTCTAAGTTTACTGCAAAGTGAATCTGAACCAGGCCTTCTGTGTCTTATCTTCCTTTGGCACTATTAATTATGCTGCATTTTTATTCATATGAACAAAATGGTGACAAACAAATTATATTTTTTTTTTATGTCTTACCTTGACTTTACATCCAGCCTCCTTAAAAGCGCATGTGACTGACACTGAGGGACAGTGTTCTTTGATGTGACCATCAACCTCCTCTCGTGGAATTTTAGCAGGATCACATCTGTTGGGGCACTGTATGGGAAATCTGGGACACTGGTACTGGTGGGTCTGAAAGAACCAGAGAAAATTCCAAGAGTCAACAAAAGGAGAATTGAATTATGAACAAGAGTTTTTTGCTTCCCCCACCCGCTTTTTTTTAAGCAATAAAGGTAACTGAGGACAGGGGCAGGGAGGAATCATTATATTTATGAGGAGTGAACCTGAACAGATACATATTTGTGAACTAGCTTTTATTATGTCTCACTGAACAGTTCACAAATCTTGAATTCACACTACCAGAAATTAAAACTTATTCTCTATCAATTTTTATTTCTTTGACAGAGCCATTTTACACTTTAATTCTGGAACTTTTTTGTTATATGTTCTATTTTTATATGAGTTCAATATATGAATCAAAATCTGACAAGAAATTCTTTACTTATCTATATATATATATATATATATATATTCAGTGTATCAAGGCAGCAGATAATTTTCTAAACATATACTGTTAAATATAAGAGACAATGAATGTCTATTATGTTTAATCATGAGCCGTTCTAAACATCATATTTTGGCTTTAATTTCAGTTGAAAATAAAGACAAAAATTCTCCAACAATTGGATAATTTTTTTTTAAGTTGGTTTCGACTCACATGAGTCATCTTCAGAGAGGTTACAAGGACATTAACACAAAAACATCCACCATCAGTGACAATTTTATCTTGTGTTGACATAAAACTCCTAAGCAATAGCAACAGTTACCAAAAATAGCAAACACAGTTCATAAATTTGTAATGCGGTTCTATGACATCACACCACGTGAGAGCTCGAAATAATAACAGAACCATATATTTAAATGCAATGTAATGTGTTATGACCAGATTTAAACTGGATTTTATTAAGTGTGGGTTGTTTGGATTTAATGCAGATGGCCTCCAATATCTGAAGGTTCTTTTTACTATGTGTATGAGTGAGAATTATTGTTTAGAACGGTTCATGATTAAACATAATAGACATTCATTGTCTCTTATATTTAACAGTATATGTTTAGAAAATAAATATATATATATATATATATATATATATATATATATATATATAAGTTAGGAAGATTAGCTGATTACACTATCATAGTGTTGACCTTTTCAGTTTCATCAGGTAATTTGTATTCTTTCTCTCTCTCTCTCTCATATATAATATCTCATGGTGATAATCCACGTATACTGTCTTAATATGTATAGGAAAAACTACTGAAAAGTTGTAAGTTAAAAATGTATTTTTTTGACAGTATTTATTTATTTCTATTATATATATATATATATATATATATTTCAGACCAGCCTCAGCCTTTCATCAGAAACAAATGATTTTAAAATTTAAACTGGAAGCGTCCGTCATGAGATGTGTACATCACGTGATGTAGAAAGCAGTAGAGTTTGAATATTTTTAAATGTAAACCTAACTGTAATAATACTTTTAAATGTTGTTTTAAAGAAAATATTTTATCGTATTTAGGCAGCAATCTCTTATGCAAGTTTCATTAAAAATGGCAGACAAGGTGCTTAGGTTAAGTTATATAATTTTTCATGTGATCTTACAATTTTTGTTCAGAACATAAATTATATAAAAATTTGTCCAAACATTTTATTTATCCAAGCACTTTCAGTTATACTTTTTAGCCATTATCAAGCATGAATTTTATTTTATTTTTAACTGAATATGTAGATATATGTATACATATACAAAACAATCTATATATTCACTCGAAAGTAAAATGAAATTCATCTCTTACTGCCTTGCTTATGTTGAAACTATATATATATATATAATATCTTTTAAAGAAAATAAACAGTAAATTGTTGATATCCACTGATGAGTAGATAGACTGATTACTGGAGGATCTGTCTACAAAACTTTACAGTTGCGATGCCGAAGGTAAATACCAATCAGCGAAATGGCAAACTTTATATTTGTATTCTATATATACAGAGTGCAGTAAATGAAAATAACCCTGACATCTCATTTTAACAGACATTTTTGTGTATATTTGGTAAATATATTAAATATAGTAAATTTACTTCATAAAATCACCATAGGCTTCAACCACAGCCTAGAGACAATTCGAATTCTGCATCTCTTCTGGATGGTCTCCTTGTTTAAGTTGGTGGATGCTGCCATAATCCTTGCCTTCAGTTCGTCTTTGATGTTACAAGAAGTGTTGTCGGTCTCTTGCTCATGTCCCCCAAACATAATAAGCAAGAGGGTGGCAAGTCTGAGGAGTTAGGTGACCAGACGTAAGTGGGGGATGTGGTCGCAGAAATTTTCTGAGATTCATGACTGGGTTTTCCTGCTTGTGTGGCATGGTGCAGAGTCCTGTTGTCAGACCTTATGTCTGACAGCAGCCACCCTTTTAATACCTGGCAGCACTATCTCTTCAAGACACTTAATGTAAACCTCTCTGTATAGTCTGAGGCTCTATGGAAAAATGAATGGAAGCATGACATTGTAATCACACCAAACATCTTTGTAATCACCATTACTCCTCCAACTCTTTCCAGATCTTCTCTACTCTCCTCAGATTGATACCCAAACACTCTAGAAGCTCAGATACAAAAGTTTCAATGTAAATTTCAAGCAGAACTACTAAGTGCCTTGTTCTTTCAGGATGTAGGCAATCATGGCTTTCTGCATCTCCCTATCCTTGGTGGCTCTTAGCAAACTTTCTCCTGTTACACCACGCAACCCCTGTTCTATAATCCACCGGCTCAGGTCCTTCAAATATGTTATCTGCTGCTTTCCCCTGTCTCTTTTTCCCTCTGGCCTGTTAGTATCAGGTTCTCCAAGCCCTCCTCCCTCATTGCATGCCCCAGGAACTTTAGCTGTCTCTTCCAGATGCTCAGTATTAATTTCCTTTTTGTTTCCATTCTTTCCAAAACCTCGTCATTGCTCACATGCTCGGTCCATGATATCCGCAGCATCCTTCTGTAGAACCACATTTCAGTTGCTTCAAGTTTTTCCTTCACCTTTGATGATATTGTCCAGCATTCATTGCCATATTGAAGAACTGACATCATACAGCAATCCAGTACTCTTTTCTTTGTTTCTAGCAAAATTTTCCTGTCTCTTAATACTCTACTCAGCTTCTGGAATGCGTCATTCACCATGCCAATTTGCCTTCAAATCTCTGTGTCACACTTTCCATTTTCTGTTAGAACACTTCCTAGTTATTTAAATTTTGTGTACCTGCTTGATTTTAGTATCCCCCACCTGTATTTGGCATTTTGGGCTGTTCTTTTAAGCAGAGCAGCATACTGTTTCCAAAATTTCTGGCAGAGTGAATTGTCATGGTGCTCTTTTTCTTATAGACAATGTCCAACTGACCCTACTACACTGTTCCATCATCAAAATAAAAAACAGAAAACCATTGCACGCTGAATATATAATGACTGTCTGTGTAAGCTCTGTAATAGCTTTCTGTATTTATATTTATTTGGCAATGGAACAAATAGACACATGTGACCAAGTTTTCAGTGTTTTTGCCATTGAATCTTTCTGCTTTTGATTTTTTTTTCATTTTTTTTTTTTTTTTTTTTTTGATTTAGCATTCACAGAGTATGTTAGTTTTTAGCACCTGGTTAATTTCTAGCAATCTTAGGGAGCATAATAGCTAAACTCAACTATGTTTAAGAAGACCTGCTCTGGTAAAAACCTGTGTCAGTAATATGCCATTTTGGTGCCTCATCATGAACAAGACATCACAACTATGATCTGTTTGAATTTGATTTTCCAGTTTTAATATTTATTATTTTAATACTTTATTTTATCTTATCTTAACTTAACTTATTTATAAATGGAACTTTGTCTGTGTATGTGTGTGTCCGTTACCTATAGACTCCGAAACAGCTGAACCGATTTTCTTGAAAATTTACACAGTTGTACTATAAGCGTCTGTGAGTGTTCTTAGCTAGGTTTTGTGTTGAGGTACCCCCGATAAATATTGAAAATCGATAATCGAAAAAATCGGGTGACAGAAGGAGTGGTCCGGTTTTAATCAAATTTTATACACTCATAGACAAAGGCATACAAAACGATATTCAGAATTTTCAAGGTTTCAGTTCTTACAATAGTGCAGAAAATCGATAATATATATAAAAGGCAAGATGTTTGTGTGTGTGTGTGTGTGTGTGTGTGTGTGTGTGTGTGTGTGTCTGTTTATCTGCCTGTATGTCCTTAATACAAATCCACAAGTTTTTAACCAATTTTTACCAAACTTCACACAAATATTCTTTAGGCTGAGTCTGAGCTCCAGGACCATGAATTAGTTTTAAAGCTTTCATTACACCTGAGCAATGCCGAGCTATACTGCTAGTCAATATATATATATATATATATATATAGTTATATATCAATTGTACATTGTGACATGGAAATTTCTATGTTTTGAGATGAATATCTCATCATCAATTGATACATAACTATATAATTATATTAAGCCCTATCATACTCATTATATTGAGAATTGTTTATAATAAAATAAATGCCAGAGCACTAAAAATAAAAAGAAATAAAAAAAAAACCTTGAGCCCTCTTCACCTGGAATTTTATATATATATATATATATATATATCACACACTACCGGCCATAATTATTCGGCCACCCCAGTAATAAAAAAAAATGATGTATTTCATACTATTTTTTTAAATATTTATTGCCAAGTGAATAATTGTAAATTAAAATAGAATGGTTCTTTTGTTAATACTGCACAATAACATGTGCATCAAATGAATTTATAAATATCTAATAATGGCCTATATTGCAGTTTCATCAATGAAAGAATGAAGAAATTTAGGGTGATTTGGACAAGTTCATCTTTGCTTCATTGCTTTGTAAAATTTTGCAAAGTAATAATAACAAAAGAACCATCCTATTTTTGTTTTTAATTATCCACTTAAAAATAGTATGAAATGCATAATTTCTTTTCAATGACTGGGGTGGCCTAGTAATTATGTGTGTGTGTGTGTATATATATATATATATATATAATTTTAGAAAAATATGCACTCTCCAGGAGGATTTGAACCAGTGTTCCCCCCAACCCATGTGGCAGAAGATGCTTATTCTCATTTGGCTCTGCTAGGTGCAGGAAAAAAGAAAATTCAACAGTATTTATGATTTTTAACATACCTGAAGTGTTTCTTCTACAAATTCTCTTTTGCAGAATTGACACTGAACTGTTCGCTTGTGACACTCATTCTTCATGTGATTTGAGAGATAGCGTCTCTCAAGCCGGGCTCCACACTTGTTTTCACACCAGACTGTCTCATAGAGACAGTTTCCTGAATGACTTTGCTAAAAATAAGAAAATTTTCAATCTATATTATTATTATTATTTTTATTATTATTATAAAAAAAAAATGAGGAGTGATTTTCTGTGTCAAACACTGTCAGCGTGGCTTTGTATATGAGGCATATGTCTGTATTGTGCATGAGTGACCTCCAAATGCCCATGCATTTTAATGTACACAGCTGGAGGAATAAAATCAAAGTTAGAGAAAGAGGAGGGGGATAAATTATTTTTTATTTGAAATGGTGTCAAGGCACCAAACATCATTTTCAGGTAATTTGAGGGTGCTAAATCAAAAAACCAACTTATGATATTGACCAATGACAATATTTCTCAAATTAAAATTGTAGAAACCTCTCAATTTGTATTTCAATCAACAAATATTGGTCTGCTTATTGGGAAATGCTATTTTTTTCAATAACAATTAGACCTAAGTCTTTAAAATTACATGATTGAATATACCAAGACCAACAATTTTTTTCATCAAATCATTTGATAAACTAACAGCAGAAATAAAACATTTAGGAAGGTAACTATGGTAAAAATTTTCTCTTTCTTGATTGTCTGTCATGTTCAATGTTATTTAAGTCCTTTTTGATACTTGAGCAGTAGTCAGCCATCATTCGTTTATCTCACTGTTCCTGGTAGTGCTCTTCCATTGTTTTGATATCTTGATGAAATCGTTCTCCTTGCTCATCACTTACATTGCCACTATTATCCAGAAATTTATCTCAATGGCTATGTAAAAAAATGAACATTAAATTTCTGATAAAGTTTATCAGTTAATTTGAATTTTGGCGATATATTGAAAACATTTGGTACTTATGTTTTAAAATTTTCGACTCAAACTATTTTTATGAGGAAAAAAGTTTTTATTTCAAGTGGTTGATGTAAATTGCTTGGCCTACCTGAAAATTGATGGGTTTCTATGACCCTTATTAACTAAATATTGTGATCAGCCAAAATTGTAAATTGATTTTTCCAAAAATGAGCAATTTCAGTATAGCAATAATGGTAACTAACCATGAAAATCTAAGGTCATTTTTGGAATCAGCACCATCAAGTTTCTGAGCATCAAAAATTGTGTTGACCACTGTAATTATAAGATTTTACTAAACTTTTTTCTGCTCTCTTGAAAAGTCATTGCCATAAAACTCCTCTCTGTGGACAACTGTATTCAAGATGGTCACGGATATATGTGGGACAAGAGAGCAGAGCAATAGCTAGAGTCACTTATTAAGTTTTTACCTTTTAATTTTGTAGAAATACTTTAAGTCTAAAATTGAACTAAAACAGCTGCTAGCATCAAAACTAACCAAATTTCTAGTCATTCTGGAAGCTGGATAAATGGCCTGGAACCTTTAAACATTTACAATAACAAATTTAGAGTTTACAGACTTACCTGCCTTAACACTATCATCAGTTTTTTTTTTTCATTTAAGAGGAACAATTAATCTCATAGCATGGCTCACTATTATAACTGAAAGGAGTTCAGTCCTCACTGTCTGCCCCAAAATTGTGGCCATACTAAACCAAGGTTCATCAGTATCAATTTTGGGATCTCACTGTTAAGTTATATATTATGTATTATTATATATATTATATATTGCAACTAGGTCCCACCCTTTTACAGTAAAACAGAAGATGTAAACGTAATTTCTACTCCAACAGCTTCTTTTTTCACACTTCCCGCCTGTGGAATTCCCTTCCACATGTCTGCTTTCCCGACGGCTACAATCTCCAGGAGTTTAAATGTAAGGTCAATAGACACCTCCTATCACACTAACTTGCATCTATTCTCCCAACACTCTCACCATCTACCCAACCCTCATTCTCGGTATCCTTACCCATCTATCACCCTCCTGAGTAAATATCAAAATTAATTTTCTATGGCATTACTCCTCTCAGAACTGAAATACCTAATTTTGAAGAGGTTAAAAAAAAATTTTCAGATAATGTTTTAACCTTTTAAAAGAAATTAAGAAGTGTAGATTTTTTTTTTTTAATCATATCACCCCAAGCAAGGCAGTAATACCACTGATGTGCAGGGGGCTACATAAGAGTGAAAAGATTGGAAAAGAGAAAGCTGGAAACCACATCCTAAACAGGAAACAAGGGATGAGTCTTCACCTGTTCAATAGACGTGGGTGGAGTGAGAACTGGGCGATAGTTTAGTCTATCTACTCCAATAAATGGGTGTGTTAAGAAGTAAGTAAAAAATAAATAACTAGTTACCTCCATCTGCTCTCCTGAAAATTCATTGCCACAGAACTCACAGAGAACTCGTCTCCGTGGACAGGTATATTCAAGATGGTCATGGACACACATACGGGATAAGAGAGCCGAGCAACTGTTGGGACAGGAGACTGCATCATAGCGGCAAACATCCAAGTGACTCTAAAAAAGAAAAGACTCACTTAAAAAGTAGAAAAAACAGTGTAAAAAATTTGTTTCTTTTACTGGTTAAATATCGAATAACCTTGAGAAAAGTATGAATCCATCTCTTCTTTTTCCAGCTATGGAAGGTCATATTTGCCAAAACATTCTCAAAAGGCTGAAAATACCTTCACATGTGTTTTATGTGTTATGTGCGGAGAACTGGTGTATAACATTGCTCATCTGTATGCAAGGATGTCAAATCAATCCAGAATATACTTGAATCTTTGGCCTTCTCAAAAATAAATAAAATAAAAGATTTACTCACCTGTAAGCTTGAGAGTGGATCAACCCATTTACAGCCTTCTTTATAATGCTTGCAGCGCACAATACTAGATGTAATCTCTTTGTACAAATCATTATCTGGAAAAATCTGCAAAACAAAGATGGCAAGTTCAATTGTGTGTATTTTTATCATTAAAAGTATAAACAATATCTAAGATCAAATAAAAAGAAAAGGTTGATATATTAAATGATATCAGTAAGAAGAAAAGAATCTCTGGTATAATTAATAATATTTCCCCTCATGCCCACTTGAGCACAATGTTGTATATCAATTTGAGGAAGAATAGACTGGACCCAAAATTAAAAATCTCAGTTTTGCTGATAAAAAATGCCAACAGATATATAAAAACATTTTTTTTTATTACTCTCTTTTCTACAGTGATGTGAAGTTGGAGTTTAGTTGGTGGTAGGCACACGCATGAGTTGATGACTCAACTGCTGTCTGCACCTGCTAAATTCAACTCTCAAATGACTGCTGTCACTGAAATAGTTAACCTGCCTGCATGTTATTTTCCACATTCTGTCACACCTCGGGAAGTGATCTATTCTTGAATCTGGCCATCAAAACAAAATCTAGGCTTCTTTTTTTAACTCATTATTTCCCTGCGTTGCCCATTGCAAAATACACTTCTTGGAAAAATTCCACACCAACCAAGATGTTATATAACAATTTGACAAAATAATGTCATTTTTACTGGCAATCATTAATGACTTTAGTACCATTCCACACCATCCCAAAGAATATGCAACAATGTGACACAAGGTCAAAGCAAGAGATCATGTGTACATAGACAAGGGATACAAATTTCTGGAGTTCCTTTAGCAATTCCTTTTTTCATTGTGCCAGTTTATGACCCTAGTCCCATCCCAAGGAGAGGTATTGCTTGAGAGGATGTTTTTTTTTTTTCTTATTGATTTGTTTATGGCTTATCATCAACCCTTTGCAAATTATTAAAGCCTGAAAATATTTTGAGACTTTTTTTTGGGGGGGGGGGGGATAATAATGATCTGATAATGTAAGTCTTCAGTCAGTCAGTTAAGTGCCATATGTGATACACGCTTGGGCGATCATGTCTCGAAAGAGACATGACTGACTGGGCAGAAGATTATCACACAGTAGGTTGCCATTGCTTTCTGCAGTAGACTGGTTGCCAACCAAGGCTATAGAACCCAATCTGTCTTGTTATTTAATCCATAACTGGAAGGAATAGATGGATTAATACCTTTCCCAAGGGTATTTGCGCGTAAGCGAATGCAATGAATTCAACTGGAATTCGAACTCGGCTCTCCAATTTCTCGTTCTGAGCCGATATCCACTGTACCACAACGCACATCGTCTTACTTAACCCATAGCTGAGGTGAATTCATACCTTTCTCAAGGGTATTTGCACATAAGTGAAAATAATGAACCTAAGTGGAATTGGAACTTGGCTCTCCAATTAACAATTCCAAGCTATTACACCACTTGCTGTAGGCTTGGATATTCAAGTGGTGTAATGGGTAATGACTCAGAAATGGAAAATCAGAGAGACAATTTCCAATTCCAGTTGGTTTCATTATATTCTCTTATTCACAAATAGTCTTGGAAATAACATGAATCCACTCCTCCTCCCCACTGCTATGGGTTAATTAGTAAAACATGTAGAAGTAAATCTTTATCTTCAAAAGAAATTCTTACAATCTGAAAATAATTTTTAGTTTAGAATAACCTGCAAAATGTTGATAAACCATAAAAAACAAATCTATCATCTTTGCATCTAAGACACACCATGTGCAGGGTTGAAAAAACGTGAAATATAGAGCAAATTATCTTAAGAAAATTCCATTTAGGTTTTCTCAAGAACTTTGTGGAACAGACTCTCACCTGGATACTTCCCGGAACACTACAATTTTAACCTCTTCAAAATATGGACTAAATCCGTACCTATCCTCATAATTTTCATTTTCAATTATATCCTCTTACATTCATGTCACACACATTATTTGGTAATCCTCTACCTTGAATGGCTCTTAAACCATCTATTTAGTGAACTTTGGTATGCAAAAAAAATAAAATAAAATAAAATATTGCTTGTAATTTTGAGAAGAACCATTATTACTCAAGATGTTTGAACTTGAAGACCAAAAGGGGACTAGTGTCCCCTTTTGGCCTTCAAGTTTATTAAGCCAGGAAAAATATTCAAATAACTTGTGGAATGGATTAGGTTGGTTGATTTTCTGACATGTAAACCATTTTCAGGTTATTTAATGACAAATTTTGTGTGCACCAACCAGTGAGAAACAAACTCACTAACAATTGTCAACCAGAATAGCCTCATTAACCATTACTCTGAAACCAAGACACTTAGGTTGACATTTCATAAAATCAACCAACCTTTCTTGGATTATTAGAGTTGAATGTTTCATAGGATAATTATCATGGGGGTTGCATAACAAAACAGAAGGCTGGAACTCATACATGGTAGACAAGGGGTTTGGTAATGTTTAACCTTTTTGCCTGAGAAAACAAAATAAGCAAAAAACTTCTTTTGACATAATGTCTTTTTATGGGGAACAAAAGGTAAACATTGTCAAAGATTCTTAAGAAGGATAAGCAACTTAAGTAACTTTACTTACTTTGCCATAGTCCAGTGGCTTGTCGTCTTCCGGACACTTGAAAACTCCAGCACTAGAGACAAACAAAAGAAAAAATTAAATCCATAAGTTTGTTTTCTTTAACAAAAGAAAAAAAGTTTTTGCTGAAAAAAAAAAAAAAAAGAAAGAAAGAAAGAAATGTATTTAGAAAGAAAGAATATTTAAAATGAATTTAATTTAAAATGAATTTAAAATGAATTTAAAATGAATCTACTGCTAGAAAACGAGAAGACAATTGTTCTCAGATGCTGTAGATTGGCACAACCAAATCACAAAAATGGCATGACTTCAGTACTTCCAGCAAAACCAAAGATTGTCAATATCTATAGTCAGTCAGTTAAGCACTATACGTGATACACGCTTTGGGCAATCATGTCTCTTTCAATCCATTACTGATTAGGCAGAAGATTTTCTTTCAGTAGGTTGCTACTTCTATCTGCAGTAAACAGGCTTTATAGTCTTGGTTGCCAACCAAATCTGTCTTGCTATTTAACCCATAGTTGAAGGGAGAAGATATGGATTAATACCTTTCCCAAGGGTAATTGCACATAAGTGAATGCAATGAATTCAACTGGAATTTGAACTTGGCTCTCCAACTTCTCATTCTGAGCTGATATATCCATTGCACCACAACACACATCCATCTATGAAAAGAGAAACTAATGATATTCTATAGTACTAAAGACAAAAAAAAGTGGAAGAAAACATGTATTATACTAAAAAGTGCAATGACAGTAGGCTTCAGAAGTTTAAATTTCCTAAAAAACTCTCATAGATCTGACCAAAGACAAAAGGAATTTTTTCTTTACCATTTTATCCTTCTGAAGGCAAATACGAGCATTTTATTTAGTAACAAATATTCATAAACAAAAGTAAAAAAAAAAAAATACCCTTAACTTTTCAAAATTTTAAAACTTAATGCTATAAAATATTCTTAAAGCAGTGTAAATAAAAATAAACTTATAAAGATTAATAGTAATATATATATATATATATATATATATATATATAAAATTTGAACTCATAAATATATAGTAGGCACTTTGTTATATTCCTCCTCATTTATTTAATTCACTATTTCTATTTGTCTCATCTCTGCTATCCTCTCTGTTATAATAAACACCACTGTGTGTGTGTATATATATATATATATATATATACATATTTTCTGTTATGCTTATGGAGAGAGAGCGAGGCAGCATTGGTTCAATTCATTCTTTTTACTACTAGTTATTACACTTTACTACCAGTTATGAAACCTCTTGCAGAGTGTTTGCTCTTATTACTTAATTTTTTTGCAATAATTATGTCGCTGGGTAGTGAAAAAAAATATGTATATTGTCTATATTATAATAAAGGCCGATAAATATATATATATATATATATATATATATATTTTTCCCTCCTGTCATACTCAGGGATTTGGATTATTATTTTTTTTTTTTATGCCTTATTGTAAAATCCTCAATAGTAAATAGATCAATTTATATGTTGCTGTCATTTTAGATGGCATATCAATGTAAATATTTTGCTGTCAAAAAAAAAAAAAAAAAAAAAAAGTCAGCACTGGCCCACTCGTATATAAATAAAGTTTGGCTGAGAATCTAGGCCAGCAAATCCTAGCCCCTCTGGCCAGCAATTAATTTTTTTCCAGTCTGCCAACTTAAAACTTTGATACTAATTATCACATTCATTTGTTGAGCAAGTGGCAGAAAAATCATCAGTTGGAGTTAATCGACTTACAATGTGACAAATTTAAAAAAAAAAAAAAATTTAATTCAAACTTCAATACTGACTTTTACAAGTAATATTTTGCCAAGTAGAAAACATGATAGCCAATTGAATAATGTGAAAATGATGGTATCATTATTTGGAAGTATGTATACTTGTGAGTAAATTTTTTGAAAATGAAATATGCTAAAAGTCATTTAAGAACATGGTTGGTTGATGACAACCTGGATGATGTTTTGCTCCTGTCATCGACAAATATATTTCACCTGATGTAGAGAAGTTATTAAACAATTAGGAGAAACAAATAATTTCTATTTTTTGAATAAGGAATTTGCATTTTTTGTCAACTGTTAATTGTTATCCTGTTATTTCTGAAGTAAAATAAGGAACCTTGTATAAATGATATGTCATTTACTTTTTTTTTTCTTGAACCCTCCAGACAATGACAGCCTTCTGGACATAAAAGTCTGAGGTCGAAACAATTTATTATGGTATATTCAATATCATGGCCCACTTCTGAAACACTACATGGCTTTCTGGCCCACTCTCTCCAAAATATTGCTGACCCCTGGTCTGGGGAAATGATGAAAACTTATTTTGACATTTTTTTTCTGATAATGCTAATCAATTAGTGAAACATGTCGAAATAAATTATTTTTTCAAAATTGTCTTTTATATATATATATATATATATAGATAGATAGATATTAATTAATTTTTTATCATAATTAAACCAGACAAGCACACAGTTGTATTAAAAAGTGTTCTATACATTTATATTGTAGAACTTTTGAATATTTTTCATTTGGAAATGAATTATTCCTGCAACCTAGGTTTATATATATATATATATATATATATATATATATATATATATATACACACCAAAAGTTATAATTATTCAAAATACAAGTTGAGGATATTCACCAAAGACTGACTTACACATCCCAAAATTTTAAGTTGGTCTTTGGTAAGTATACTGATATGTAAATGGTTGCATCCTACTGGTTTGAACAAACTGATTCTTAAAATTATAAAAGCTTAGTGAACCAGTTATTGAATTATCCAAAAATAATCCTATATATAAAAAGCTGACAATCTCAGTAAAACATTAGCCCCTGCCACCACAACAATAATCATTTTTATGCTTGCGTTAAAAACTTAACAAGTAATTACCATAAACACTTTATACTCAGAACTCTCCAGAAAGCTAAAAATATAATGAATACCATTGTTCTAAGTTCTGCAAAGGCTGAAAGAGGGTTTTCTGTGATGAACATGATTTCTTTTGTTAAAATAAATTATTTTGAAGTTAAAAATGTGGCAAATCTTCTATTGATAAATTTTGCAGGCCTTTCATTGGATCTTTGGGACGGCAACAATTCTGTCTGAGTGTGGCTAAGAAACCGTAACACATCTGATGACACTAGAGTCAAAAAGCATCACACTTCTGAGCAGAAATAGGATGAGAACAGAATTTCAATCAAGAAATATCTTAAATGTTTTCTAGAATTTGAACTCAGCACTGATTTCTCATTCCAGGCCACTATGGATTACACCACCTGTGCATTCACAATTTATATAACTACCTGTACATATTTACTGCCTCTCCTCTCACACATTGTTTTCCTCTCTTTATCTATACTTCCCAACAAAATTTTACAGAGTGTTATTTACTGGCTAATTCTTTATGAAACATTGAATTAAGTAAAAGTACAAGATGCATTTCAGGAATTTTTAAACTTTTTTTTTTTAGGAGAGGCAGTTATAACTATCCTAAATTATTGCAATTTTAGTATATCATTACGTTGTGGCGCAGTGAATATTGACTCAGAATGAGAAATCGGAGAGCCGAGTTCGAATTCCAGTTGAATTCATTGCATTCGCTTACGCGCAAATACCCTTGGGAAAGGTATTAATCCGTCTATTCCTTCCAGTTATGGATTAAATAACAAGACAGATTGGGTTCTATAGCCTTGGCTAGCAACCAGTCTACCGTAGAAAGCAATGGCAACCTACTGCAGGATAATCTTCTGCCCAGTCAGTCATGTCTCTTTCGAGACATGATCGCCCAAGGATGTTTCACGTATGGCACTTAACTGACTGACTATGCATCTAATAGGCTGACCTGCCAACTTTAGTCATTTCAAATTGAAGGTGGTGGCTGTAACAGCTGTTTGAACTCACCCTACTAAACACTGCTTGTCACAATTGACTAGTTTGCAGAATACAGTTGGGTCAACAATTTGGAAGCATGCTATGCAATAAAGTTTTGTGTCGCTAGAGATGGGCATCAAAACTTTCCCCTCGCCTCTCACTACATTCCAGGCTTTGCTTCTTTTGCCTTTTAGCTGTTCCCCCAAATTGAAGGAGAACCTCAGTGGCAGTCATTTTGAAGACATTGAGAAGACAAAAGAGGCTGGGACAAACTTTAGACGACTTCCATAGGGACCTTTAGAAAATGGTTGGGATGCTACGAGAAGTGCAACAAATTTGGAGGATATTACTTTCGAGGAGAAAGTTTTTGAGTTTTGCACTTTGAAATTAATAAATGTCTCCATTGAGGTGTGATCTAGAAATTTTGAGACTTTTTCTCTGCTGTACACCCATAGCTTAGGGATAAAATCCCCAGCTGATGAAAAATCACTTGAGTTTCAATCCAGGCTTGAAACAAAATGGTTATTTAGCCGCACTAATGAGCTCTGATACAACAAAACAGGCCTATGTGTGGAGGATTATATATATATATATATATATATATATATATATAGAGAGAGAGAGAGAGAGAGAGAGAGAGAGAGGGAGGGATAAGTAAAAGATTTGTCATTTAGCTGATTGATGTTAACTTCAGCATTCCAACTCCAGTTCCATAGACAGAGACTCCAGGAAACACTATGTCCACTGATCAGACCCTGCTTATACCTTTTGAGTTTTCTTTTTTTTTTTTTAAGAAAAGCTGTTATAATTGTCCTAGATCATTGTAATTTTAGTATATCATTACTATGCATTGAGTAGGCTGACCTGCCAACTTTCATTATTCCAGATGGAAAGAGACAGCTGAAACAGCTGTTTGAACGCACCCAACTAAACAGTGCTTGTCACAACTGACTAGCTTGCAGAATACATTCATATCGTGATGACAGTTTGGAAGCTCACAATGCAATAATTTTTTTTGTTGACGGAGATGAGCATCAAATATGCCTTGCTCCCCGTGACTTTTGGTTGTTCCCCAAGCTGAAGGAGAACGTTAGAGGCAGTCGTTTTTAAGACATTGAGATGATGACGTAGACTTGGGAACACCTTCACTTTGGATGACTTTGATGGAGCCTTCACAGAGTGGATGGAGTGTTACAACAATTGACTGCTTGATTGTTGACAGCTTATTGAACCTTTGCAGGTTACTTAAAGCCAGAAAATATTTTTAGATTGTAAGAATCGTTTGAGATAATGGTTTAGTCTTACTTTACATTTACTCAAATGGTGAAGTAATCATTTTAAGTAATGTGGTTAATTGAAATAAGTGCTGCGTAAATTTTTGTTTTTAATAATTAGTACACAAAGAGCAAAAATGAAGTGATAAAGAAAATAGTTTTATGGAAAAATGAAAATACTTTTTTAAATTAACTACCCTGTTCACATCAACAATCCTACAACAGTTAAATCAAAGACAGAATTTGAAAATAATAAATGAAATATAAATTTAAAGGATAAAAAAGAATTTTTTAGATAATCAATAGTTAATAAACAAAGATTATAAGTGATTTTTTTAATATTACTATATTTATTCATGTCGGCAGTTATTCACACGTAACCATGTAAACAATAAGGCTTTGTGTATTATGCATAAACACACATATGCTTTGTGTGTTATGCATAAACACACATATGCTGTAGATGCTTTTTATCTGTAGAGAATTTACAACATTGAAGTAAAAGTATTTGGCAAAGTTTAACTTAGGACCAGGCAAAAAAAAAAAAAAAAAAAAAAAAAAATGGTATTTCAAATGGACCTTTTTCTCTAGACACCACCACTGATCTGCTTCTTTCCCTGGTGCCCTGATTACATGAATTTACTTGTGCTACTAGATTGGCATCTAGGTTCCACCCTTTTACTGTCAAAACAGTCAAATGTAACTGCCACTTCTACTATGACAGTTTCTTTTCTCACACTTCCTGCCTGTGAAACTCTTTCGTATACTTGCTTCACTGATAGCTACAATCTCCATA
This sequence comes from Ascarosepion bandense, assembly GCA_037127315.1. Lineage (NCBI taxonomy): Eukaryota > Metazoa > Mollusca > Cephalopoda > Sepiida > Sepiidae > Ascarosepion > Ascarosepion bandense. The sequence continues at coordinate 697,371 of JBBBDQ010000157.1, read as the reverse complement.
AGTTTAACTGCTATGTCAGTTGCCATCTCCTACCGCCCAAAGTCCCACCCATCTCTTGTCCTTTCTTAGGCATCCCCTGTACCTTGATTTTTCTTTTACTGTAACCCCCTGTGCACCAGTGGTGGGCCTGCTCTGCTTGGGGTTAAATAATTATTAAAAAAAACAGTATATGATAATAGTTATCAAGAGAAAATGCTTCTTTTGACATGCATTTATTTTTTGTTGGGAAGGTACTAAGTTAAACTCTACCAAATATATATATATATCTTTTCTTAAATGATTTTATTTTAATCCTTTTTTTACATAAACAAATGGGCAAAACACTTTTTATAGAGATCAGCAAATTATGTGAAAGGACATGAAAAACAATATCAAAAAAAGAAAGAAAAAAAAAAGTGGCACCAGAAGCATATACAACAGTCATGAAATGAACACGAAATAATCAAAGAATGGTTAGGGTGAGAAACATCAAGCAAGAAGCAGATCACAGGAGAGAAAGGAAAATAAACATACGTAAATATGAAACTAAATTCATAAAGATATTTCATTTAAAGAGAGAAGCGCAATATAAAATATGGTTTAAAAAAAAAAAAAAAAAGACAAAAAGCAAAAACAGAGCAACCACCATAATATTAAACTTAGAAAACTCACCTTAAATCAGAAATGCCAGAGAAACTTAAAGAATAGTTCAAATTTAGCATAAGCAAACTTTGTACACTTGCCATTATTCATTTTACAAGCCACATCACTTTGAAACACGAGTCTTGTTATGATCGTCAAAATGAGAACTGTTGAGTCTAGATAGATGACTGCTTGGGAGTAGCAGGTGCTGTAAGCTTCGAAAAGTGAATGGTATAATGGATAATGACTCAGAATTATTAATCAGAGAGCTGAGTTCTAATTCCAGTCAGGTTTGTTCTATTCACTTACACACAAATAGCCTTGGGGAAAGGTATGAATCCACCTCTTCCCCTCCCCAAACCAGCTATGGGTTAATTATTAAAACTTGTGTCATTATCCCCCACCCTTGAAAAAAAAAAAAAAAAAAAAAAAAAAAAAAAAAAACACTTATAATTTACAAAAGAAATTTCTAGCTTTAAATAATCTGCAAAGGGTTGATAATTGAAGTAGATAGACTAAACAATCGCCCGGTTCATGCTCCACCCACGTCTATAGAACATGTGAAGCGGCTCATCCCTTGTTTCCTGTTTAGGATGTGGTTTCCGGCTTTCTCTTTTCCAATCTTTTCACTCTTACATAGCCCCCTGCACATCAGTGGTGTTGCCGCCTTGCTCGGGGTGGTTTGATTTTAAAAAAAAAAAAAAAAGCCATAAAAAATTAATGAATTAATCACCATTATCCAGTGTACTTTAACCAATATACTCCTAGTGTCAGTTTAAACTGACAACTTTTAACTATATATCTAAAGTATAATTATAATCTATGGTTTTAGAAAGTGAAAATATATTAATAAATTTCCAAGCTTTATGAACTTTAATATACTTGAGGGAAAGAAAAAAAAAATCAAAAACAAATAGGTCATCAGTTTATTAAACTGATACCAAGAGCATATGGGTTAATTCTGTTCATACAAATTTTATGGATATCACCAGGGGAAAGAGAAGTATACAAGGATCTGTGTTGAAAAGTTCTTGGCCCCACCCTAAATAATATCAATTAATTTTGGAAAGGCTTCTTGGATAGGCTAAGAATCATTCAGCATGATTTTCTTCTTTTCTGTAGGTATACAAAAATCTATTTAAATCTTGAGTCTCTAAGACCTGGCTTTATTGCAGACATAAAGAAATCCTTCTGGTTCTACTATTTTCAGTAGAACAAAAGCTGTACATAGTGATGCAAGATATAGTTTTTAGATAATTTATCATTGTTGGTGGGACCAAAGGAATGGCAGCCTGTGTGAAGAGAGTGGAACTGTTACATGGGCAACAACTGGTCTTCCATCCCATCCCACCCTAATTTACACCCTTGAGAGGTCACTCCAGATGACAGTAATCCAGAGCATTGACACAACATTCATAGTTTATATTAATTGACAATACTATAATTTTATTTTAGAACTAAATCCTTTGAAAAAATATGAATCCACATTACTCTGCTATTTTGTCAGCAGACATCTTGAATAAAAAAAAAAAAAAAAAAAAAATTCTTTCTTCTGGAATATGTAGATGAGTGACAACTTGAAAAACCATTCTCCCAGTACTATCACCTTGGCTAGTCGTTGCACCCATTATCAAAGTTAACAGGAACTAGTATAAATTTTTTCATATTATCCGTTTCCATAAGAATTATATTACAAAAGCTCGTACTTTTACTTATTTTATTCTTATCCAAAGAGCTAGGCAAATATCTTCTAAGCCCATGAAGGCCTTTCATTGGATGTAGGCCTACTCCAGATCTTGCCACCTTTGCCATTCATGGAAAGGAACTGGCCTTTAACTACTGCATTGCCCCAATGTGTGTTGGTATGTGTCACACGTGGACAATCATGTCTCTTTTTGATTGATCACTTTCTGTAGTAGACTGGTTGCCAACCAAGGTCTAGTCTGCCTTGCTATTTAACCCATAGCTGGGGTGGGGTGGGGAGAAGAGATAGATTCATACCTTTTTGAAGATTGTGTATTAGTCAATGTAATGAACTTAACTGGAATTTGAACTCAGCTCTCTAATTTATCATCCACGCCACCTTCACATCCAGGCTTACAGCACCTGGTATTCTCAAGTGGTCACCCATCTAGGTACTGATCAGGCTAAATTGCTTAAATTTATTGATTTGACTGGAACCTGTGTTTCAACATGATATGGTCATAAGCACAGAAAAAATTGCTACTAAGTACAATTAAGGAAAGTTTGGTTCGCAAACATAAAGGGTGAGGCCTCATTCTTTATTTCTATTGTTCATGATCTTGAAATTGTGATAAAAATAAAATAAAATACTTGAAAAATATACATTTAAAAAATTAATAATAACCAATGATACTTTTAATGAAAAGATTTGGATATCTTAGTAGGTTTGACTATTGTTTTTTTGGCATGGATTTTCGTTGTCGTTATCTCACCGAACTCCAGGTAGGTTTGAGCACCTCGACATTGTGTAATGGTTAACAAGCTTGTCTCACTAGAACCATTACAACTGACTTGTGAGTTCAATCCTCACTGGGTACCTCAAACTTTTGGCTTTGTGCCACATCTAAGTGGCACTTAGAAAATCAACTCATGAAGCTCCAAGTAAGTTTTGCAACCTCTCAGTTCAGAAGCATTTCCACATATCAAGGCCTTCTTTTAGTATAAGTAATGATATTGTAACCATTGCCAGCTTGCTAGGCCTATCAATTGGTATTCCCCAGTTGTCACTCATATGAGTACTGACAAGGCTTAGTGTTGTTTGACATCAGTGATCAAACAAGAACCAGTGTTTTAAGATGATATGGCTGTCACCATTTTTATCTATTCTCCTCAAAAAATAAAAATTAATCTTTGAATTGATTGGGTACTTGCAAGAAATTTTGTTAGCTTGCTTAAGTTAAATCTAACAATAAAAATCAATAAAAGATGATGGCATTGAAGAAAAATTCAAATCATGCAAATACATATATTTTATGTGAAGAAAAAACAAAGTTTAATGAGGGGGGGGGGAGAAAAAGAAAAGTAAAGGAAAAAGAACCAGAAAAAGATGTTGAATAATGCACCCAAGAATAGACACACAGGCACAGACACACACAATATCCACTAATCTTTGATTAACAAATGAATAATTAAGTAAATATCATCAAGTAGAAAGACCATCAAGGATACAAATATTGTATCAAATATGAAACTTTCAAATCTTTATCTAATAGGGGTGGTGAATTGGGTTACATTTAAAATACCAGTTTAATTCAATTTCAAATTCACTTTTTCTAATGAGCATAAATTAGACCAATTTATTTTTCTCAAGACGTCCTGACTAGCCAAATTCAAGATTTAGTAGAGTTGGGCTTTCAAAAATAGTTGAATCTTTCAGCAATATAAATTTTTTTTTCCTAGAGTAAAAAAATACATGGAATCAAAGTATGACAAAAAGAAAAAACAGTGGAATCTGTTTATAACTAAATATATATGCGTTATAACTAAAATTTATTTATAAAAATATTTATACTAAATATATATGCGTTATAACTAAAATTTATTTATAAAAATATTTATACTAAATATATATGCGTTATAACTAAAATTTATTTATAAAAATATTTATACTAAATATATATGCGTTATAACTAAAATTTATTTATAAAAATATTTATACTAAATATATATGCGTTATAACTAAAATTTATTTATAAAAATATTTATACTAAATATATATGCGTTATAACTAAAATTTATTTATAAAAATATTTATACTAAATATATATGCGTTATAACTAAAATTTATTTATAAAAATATTTATACTAAATATATATGCGTTATAACTAAAATTTATTTATAAAAATATTTATACTAAATATATATGCGTTATAACTAAAATTTATTTATAAAAATATTTATACTAAATATATATGCGTTATAACTAAAACAAAACTGATGCCCCGTTTAATATCCACTTTGTTGATCAAATATTTATATTCTATATGCCTTGAGTTACAAGAAAAAATACTTGTTACAAAATAAATTTAATATCTAGTATAATAGCCTTTTGCTTTGATCACAGCCTTCATTCTGTCAGGAATTGTCATCACAAACTTCTTCAATGTATCTAATGGTATCTCCTGCCAAGCAGCTTGTATTTGTTCTCAAAGTGTGTTTTGTCAAGTAACATTAGATTTATCAATTTGAGAGGCAGGGAAAAAAGTCACTTATATCCAAGGATAATAGAATAATGAGTAGTTTCAAAATAACTTGTTTAATGGAAAATAGGTGAAATTAAATATAACTTCTTTTTAATAAATTTCTTTTACACCTAGTTTTAAATAATCAATATTTATTAGCAATTTACTTGGCTTTTCACCGTGTATTTGAATTTCAGTAAGGTTTTTAGGAAAATCACCCCTGTCCTAATACTTTCACACACTACTGGTAGTGTGCAAAAGTATTAGGATAGGGGTGATTTTAAATTTTATTTTGATGCCTCATAAAATAGTTCTTGTCCTAATACTTTTGCAGAGTAGTGTGTGTATATATATATATATATATGTATGAAATTATGACAAATCTATAACATGTAGATGATAATCCAAAATATTTATCTAATTAACTAATTAATATAAAGTATTAAATAGTTAAAATAGAGAGCTCAGTGGATATTATCCAGAGCAATATGATATATAAAAAAGAAAACTCAACATATAAGGGATTATGAATCCTGATTTATTTCAACAGGTGGGTGAGCATGAATCTTCTCAGATTGCAAAATATGAAATGTTTTAATTTAAAATATATAAAAATGAGGTTAACTCAGAAATGAATTTACTTCTAGTGATATCAGGTTATGTGAAGAGGTGAAAAGCATATAGCTTAGCATTAAAATGTAGCTATCGTACCAGAAATGTCGCAAAATTTCAGGCTTACCCACCTGTCAAAATAAATCAGGATTTATAAATGCTTTAAATATGTGCTGATTTAAAAATATATATCAATTAGCTACAGAATTATAAACTGTAAAAAAAAAAAAAAAATGAAAATGTCCAATGTTAAAAATTTTAAAATAAAATCTTGTAAACACCAGCATTTTCTTGGTACTTCTAGAATATCCTGACATTCAGAGACCTGAAGATCTACAAGGGAATGTGTGTTAGTCAGTAAGCTGTGATGCTATTTATCTATTACAATCTTATAAATATGTTTTCGAATAAATGTTCAAACATGTTTCTTGAAAAGAGAAGAACACTGGAAGCCATTAAATCAATGATACATAAATAAAATAAAAGGTTTTCTAAATACTATTTAGTAATATCTCGGACTTCTGGTTACTAAAGGATATCTTACTGTCGATATACCCATGTTAGTAAACAGCATAATATATTAGTAAACAAAATTTGTAGTTTTAGTAAATATTAGTTTTCAGGTTAGTAAGTAATATTTTAGTACATTTAGTTTAGTAAATAGAATATAATGAACAGTTTGATTAAATGGTTAGTTAACATCTACTGTTTAGTAAATGTCGGTTGGTTGTTTTGTTTTTATGGCATATCAAGCACGTCGGGTCATTTATTGCCAACTAAATTTTTATTTATTTATTGCTGGTAATACCTTTTTCTTTCAACAATTTATTGTTTTTATATAAGTTTTGTGTCTAGTAATACTTTTTCTTTTCAAGTATCAAGATTCATTGGGATTTGTTTTTAAGGGCAGGGTCCCCAAGTCCTACCCTGTTATTTAACCCATAACTGGAGGGAAGGGCCGGATTAATACCTTTCCCAAGGGTACCAGTGCTTAAGTGAATGCAGGGTATTCAACTGGAATTTGAACTCAGCTCACCGATTTCTCTTTCCGAGCCGATATCCACTGCACCACAATGCACATCCGTCACTATATGCTTACAGCACCTGGTATTCCCAAGTGGTTACCCATCTAAGTACTGACCAGGCTCAACGTTGCTTAACTTTGGTGATCGAGCGAGAACCGGTGTATTCAACGTGATATGGCCATAAGCTGTTTAGTAAATGTATTAGTACATCCACACTAATAAAGGTGTTATTAAAGGTCTTGTTAGTATCTACTTTAGATCAGTTAGTTTTTTTTCAGGTTAGTAAAAAAAAAAAAATTATTAATAAATAGTATGTATATTTAATTTCCAAAATGAATTTCAGACAATTTTTTTATAATTAAACTATATTTATTTATCCTGCCGGAGAACGTATATTTTCCTAATAAGATTTCTTGAATATTCAGGCCAGTACATATAAATAAATATAAAAAAGAGTATCTACTCAAATACGAGTATCCATTAAAAAATAATGTTCAAACAAATAAATTAGAAATTAGTATCGATGTTAATAAATGACAGTAAATTCTGGTTAATAAACATATTAGTACTTAATGGTTTAGTAAATGTGTTAGTATTTTCATATTAGTAAATGATATATTAATGTGAGTGCATTTTGGTTAGTATATCATGTTCTATATTTAGTAAATGTGTTAACATTATTTGCTAACATAGATGCTAACATTTTGGTTAGTAACCAACTAGTTAGTATTTGCTAGTTTAGTAAGTATTTTCACATTAAATAGCCTGTTAGTGCTAATATATTTTGGTTAGTGAGAATGTTTAATTTGGTAAATTCATTAGTATTAGTATCTGTTAGTAATTTGGTAAATTCATTAGTATTAGTATCTGTTAGTAAATAATATACTATGGTTAGTAAACATGTTAGTTGATTTTGGTTTAGTAAATGTGATAGTATTGTTACATTAGTAAATGGCATGTTAGTGACAAATCTTTTAATATAGGATTTGTCTGTAGATAGTATATGTATTAATAGTAAACAATGTTAGTAATTGATGGTTTAGTAAATGTTTTAGTAATTTCATTAATAACATGTTAGTGTCAATATATTTTGTTAGTATACGGCTTGTCTGTATAATCTAGTAAATGCATTAGTATCAATGTTAGTAAATATTAGTATATTTTGGTTAGTAAACAATGTTAGTACCTGCTGATTTAGTAAATATGTTAGTAATTTAATGTTAGTACATATCATGTTTAATTTAGTAAATATATTTGTTTTCATGTTAGTAAATAATATATTCTGATTAGTCAACATATTAGTATTTTTATATTAGTAAATGACTTGTTAGTATCAAATGTTTTGTTAGTATATGGTATGTCTGTATAATATAGCAAATGTATTAGTATCCATGTTAGTAAATAATATATTAGTATATTTTGGTTAGTAAAGTTATTACCTGCTGGTTTAATAAATGTGTTAGTATTTTCATATTAATAAATGACATGTTAATATATTCAATTAGTAAATGTTTAATTTAGTAAATATTTTAGCATATTCTGGTTAGTAAACATGTTAGTAAAAATGGTTTAGTAAATGTGTTAGTTTTTTCACATTAGTAAATGATATGCTAATATATTCAATTAGTAAACACATAATTTAGTAAATATTTTAGCATATCCTGGTTAGTAAACATGTTAGTAACTGATGGTTTAGTAAATGTGTTAGTATTTTCACATTAGTAGATGATATGCTAATATACTCAATTAGTAAATGTTTAGTAAATATTTTAGCATATTCTGGTTAGTAAATTTGTTAGTATTTTCACATTGGTAGATGTAATTTTAGTGTCAGTATATTTTGGTGAGTATATAGCATGTCTATATCTAAATTAGTAAATGTATTAGTATCTTTGTTAGTAAAGAACATGTTAGTACCTGAGGGTTAGTAGATGTTTTAGTATTTTCACATGAGTAAATGTCATGTTAGTGTCATTGTATTTTGGTTAGTAAATGGCATGTGTAATTTAATAATTGTATTAGTATTTTTGTTAGTAAACAATGTTAATATCTGCTGGTTTAGTCAATGTGTTAATATTTTCACAGGAAATATTTATTAATGCTAAATATATTTAATTTAGTAAATGTGTTAGTATCTATGTTAGAATATAATGTAGTTAGTAAACAAGTTAGTACCTGATGGTTTAGTAAACATGTTAGTCTTCTTATCGAGTCACTATACCACACCCATTCAGTAAGGTTTCAATGTTTTTAAGTGTGCATGAATCTTCAAGATTGAGACAAACTAGAAACTGTTTCAAAGTTTGGGACTGCCCATGTTGGCAGTTAGAATGGCATCAACATCATTGGTATATCCCCATTTCTGAAGGTTGGCTCTACAGTGACCAACAGCAGTTCAGAGATGATTTAGGCTGAACCAGAAGGACCAGACTTCACTGGAACTCGTGGGGGAGAGATTCTTATGGCTGAGAGAGAGCTTGTGTTAAACATTGTTAAGGTGGTTGTACTACAGGGACAGAGCTCTGTTGTTCAGTGGTTCGGCTGAGTGTAGAAAGCTGTCTCTTGACTCGAGCCTCTTTGACATTGATTCACAGGAATGGATGACAAGGGTCAGTTTCCTGCTTCTTGAACTGGGAGTATACTGTCCTTCTGATGTAAGGTGGGGTGACACCACTAAGCAAGTAAAGATCATTTATTTTGGTTGGTCTGCAACACCAAGTAATTGATCTGCAAGAGGCATTTTAGGCAAGATCAGTTTTCTTTGAATGTGATGATCTGCTCTTCACTGGTGAGGCACATTCTGCTGTGGAGTAAAAAAGAGCTAAGGCTGTAGTGCAGATTGTACAAGCATGGGCATCCCATATGATGTTAGCTAGCTTCTTTAGGGTGCTGTTTTTTTATTGCCTTTGCAAAAAGATGACATGCAAATTCATGAAGCGTTCCATAATTTTTTGTATTCACTGAAGGAGAGTTCATGTCATGCTCACCACACCCAGCAGATGACTTTTTTATTTGCTATACTACAACATATTAGTACTTACACATTACTAAACAATGTTTATGACTAATTTTCACTAGCATATAACATGTCTGGAGAACCTTGGTGAGGTATAATGGTTAGCAAGCTTGTCTCACTAGAACAACTATGACTGAGTAGAGTTTGATACTCACTGGGTCAATATTGAAATTCATGTTTCTGAATAAGTGTTCAAACATGTTTCTTGAAAAGAGAAGAACTCTAGAAGCCGTTAAATCATAATGATATATGAATTCAGTTTATTTAAATTCAGTATCTTTTGGCCTTGTGTCACATCTAAGCTATGCTTAGAAAATCACTATAACATGTCTGTGTGTATATAAATTAGTAAATGTATTAGTATCTATGTTAGTAAATAATATTACCATATTCTGGTTAGTATACATGTTAGTATCTGTTTGTTTTTCATTAGTAAATGACATGTTAATGTCAATATAGCTTGGGTTAGTAAATGGTATGTATATTTCATTTAGTAAGTGTATCAGTATCTATGTTAATAAATATATTAGTATACTCCGGTTAATACTCATGTTAGTATTTTTGCATTAGTAAATGATGTGTTAGAGTCAATATATTTTCAAAAAGATGTTTTTGTTTATAATTTAGTAAATATTTTAGTATGTTCATGTTAGTAAATTTGTTAGTACCTGCCAATTTCGTAAATTTGTTCGTATTTTGACATTAGTAGCATATTGTGGTTAGTAAGCATAATAAACAATATATTCTGGTTTGCACACAGTGTGTGAGTATATTAAGTTAGTAAATGACTTGTTAGTACCTCCAGTTTATTGGTTGCTGTTAGTAGTTTTCAGGTTAGTAATAGATATATTACTCGTGATATCTCCAGGTTAGTAAACAAGATATTAGTACCTCTGATTCATGGTGTTCTTACATTAGTAAATCAGTTGTGTTAGTATATACTGATTAGTAAATGCTATATTAGTAAATTTAATCTAGTAAAAGATTTAAGTATCTCTTGGTTAATTTTGAATTTTATTTTTGAGATGACTGTCAATAATATTTCAAACCGTTGTTCTTGTCTTGGCTTATATAGATGTTGTTATAGAGAATGTATGTTTCAACCTACCCTATCTGTGTACATTGTTTGGCCAATATGGGATTTCTGTTGATTATGTTTTTTGTTTTTTTTTGTTCCTGTATTATGATAACTAAAAGATTCAGTCAGTTAAGTGCCATACATGAAACATGCTTGGGCGATCATGTCTTGAAAGAGACATGACTGACTGGGCAGAAGATTATCCTGCAGTAGGTTGCCATTGCTTTCTGCAGTAGACAGGTTGCCAGCCAAGGCTATAGAATCCAATCTGTCTTATTATTTAACCCATAATTGGAAGGAAGAGACAGATTAATACCTTTCCCAAGGGTATTTGCGCATAAGTGAAGGCAATGAATTCAACTGGAATTTGAACTTGGCTCCCCGATTTCTCTTTCCAAGCCAATATCCACTGCACCACAACGCACATCCGAAACTAAAAGATGTGGCACTTAACTGACTAATATTTTTTGATCTATAAACTAAAAGATTATAGATAAAAAAATATTAGTCAGTCAGTTAAGTGCCATACTTGGGTTATCATGTCTCAAAACAGACAAGTCTGGCTTGGCAGAAGATTATCCCACAGTAGGTTGTCATTACTTTCTGTAGTAGACTGGTTGCCAGCCTAAGCTTTAGAACCTAATCCATCCTGTTATTTTACCCATAACTGAAGGGAAGATACGAATACCTTTCCCAAGGGTATTTGCATGTAAGTGAATGCAGTAAATGCAATGAATTCAACTGGCATTCAAACTTGACTCTACGAGTTCTCGTTCCGACCTGATATCAACTGCACCACACCTCATTGTTTACGACTTTGCTTTGTGACAGCAGTGTCGTCGTTGTCAGCTCGTTCAGTGGTGGTGGCGGCGGCAATGGCAGCAGCAGTGAACTATGGAAGCCAGTGACGGTTCGCCAGGGCTAGACCTAACGCCTGTGACGGGCAGGCTGCCGATGATAATAAAAAATATTCTCAAGCTGCTTTCAAATATTTTCATATGTCTTTAGTCAAGATAAAATGACTAATTGTAAAATTGCTTCAAATATTCATTTTAAAATTTCTTTTCTCTTTCAGCAAAAACAAAAATACTTTGGCATAAAAAGTATTTGGCATATCTTGGTTGTTGTAGATATCATTGTAGACACATTTCAGCCAAGTATTCCCTAACCATCATCAGGACCTGAACTTTTGACTAACATGCGATACCTTTTGGTTATGGTGTTATTTTGTTTCTGTGTTAATAATAATAATGACTAGAACATTATTGGTCAAAAAGTTATTAAAAATAATAAAATATTCTCAAACTGCTTTTAATCATTTTCATATCTTTTTAATCAAGATAAAATAGTCAATTGTAAAATTGCTTCAAATATTCATTTTAGAATTTCTCTCCCAGTTTAGCAAAAAAAAAAAAAAAAAAAAAAAACATTCTCTTTGTACATTTGAAGTATTCGGTATATCTTGTTTGTTATAGAAATATCAAATACTTCAGATGTATAATGAATATATTTTTGTCTTTGCTAAATGACAAAAGAAATTTCAAAATGAATATTTAAAACAATTTTACAATTGGAAATTTTATCAAGACAAAAGATATAAGAAAATGTTTGAAAGCAGTTTGAGAATTAAAAAAAAAATTTTCATATGTTTTTAACTTTGACCAGTGACCTTTCTAGCCATCACCATTGTTATTAACACAGGAACAAAATAATGCAATAATCAACAGCTGATCCATATCAGCCTAACAATACACACCTGATGATAAAAAAATATGTCTATGATAACATCTATATCAACCAAGATGTTTCAGTAAAAATAACTGACAATGAAGATTTTCTTAGTTTTCGATTTAACAATGGAAATGAAGTTTTAAAAGTTTTTGAGAAAAATAGACACTTACACCAGATGTTAGCTTTTAAAGAATGCTCTTTTTCAAAAACACAAAAATTACCTCACGACCAAAACATGAGGATAAAATGACAAAATCCGAAAAATAACATCCTTGAAAATGGCCAGTGAAGTAGAAGTGAAGAAAATTATGGAACATTTTTACATTCCTTATCTTTAGCAAAAAGAAAACAGAAGAATACTGGAAAAATTAAATAAAAAAATTAATATAATCTTCCTTGTCAGTCACTTTTAGCAAAAAATGTTTAAAAGAAAAATTGCTGGCCAAATATGCATCAACCAAGATGAGGACAATACTTTGAAATATTTACAGTATATCTAGGTTAATAAATTTAATTTTTTTTTAAGACTGATATCTTCTGGTTAGTAAATGGTGTGTTAGTATATTTCATTAGTAATGCTTCTGATTGAGGTTAGTAAACAAGGTTAGTAAACAACATTAACATGTTTGGTTTTATCAAGGTGCATCTTTATGTCATTAAGTGACAAGTTAGTATTTTATGATTTAAATTCAAGTATTAATGAACCCAGGTTAGTAAACCTAGTGCTATAATATATTTAAGTTAGTATATAGCACATTTGTACTTCTCAATTAGTATATGTATTTTCTAGTTAGTGAACAATGGTTTAGTATCTTTAGTTAGATGAGGTTAATATATATATATATATATATATATATAGATTAGTAATCATCAGTTTCAAAAGTTAGTAGGTACGTTAGTACATTTTGATTAGTAGACAATATGTTAAGGTCTCTGTAAATGTATTAATCAAGTTAGTAATATTAGTAATCAATTAATTAGTAATTATTATTAGATATGCAGAGAGTGTAGTAGTTGTTGGCATAGAAAGTGAAATTGGTGATACAGTTTAAAATCTGACAAAGTCTTTCATTTCTCACTAATACTCTTGGGTAAAGTAAGAATACTTATTTCTCCAGCTATGGTAAAATAATGGAAATGACCAGGTTCTCTGGTTTTTGGCAAAAGCCAGTCAAAAAGAAAAGAACTCTGAATTCAAATCTCTACTGCCAAAGTTATAAAAGGCTTGGCTGTCAAAATTAATCTTATTCCTGTGGCCCCAAGCATAATGTTCTGCATTCCCTTGGATCTTATTAGCTTGACCTTAAGGGAAGCTGCAATGTCTGAGCAGAACTAGGCCTCTATACATCGTTGCCTAAGTCTGCAATCAGAATACATCACACTGTTTCATTATTAATAATCTTGAACAGCAATAGCAAGGTGCTACCATTAGAAGATGGACAAATACTGCAGAACCATTACTCATTTTCACTTAGTGTTATTTTTAACTTCAGTTGCTTTTTCACTGCAACTACCAAGACCATCATTCTATGGTCATTGCTAAAGATGCTAGAAAAATGGTTGGCTCCTTCTACTCTTCCCCAAGGAAGTACCTGGCACCTTCTGCCATGCTTTATATTTACAATCCCCCCTCTGTATTACAATTGTAAGAAATAGGTTGCATTTCCAAACTGAGAATCACTACCTTTTGAGCAAACTCTTATGAATGCTTCCCTGATCACTACAATCATTGCCTCTTCAAGTCAAGAGTCAATCTATCTTCCTTATCCTTTTAATCTTTATTTCCTACTGTATCTTACATTCATATCACACATCTCTCTACCATGAGTGGATCTCGAGCCTTGTATCGTGAGAACTTAAGTAAGATAAAAATAAAATAAAGCAGTTAAGTGCTATACATGATACACGCTTGGGCAATCATGTCTCAAAAGAGACATGACTGACTGGGCAGAAAGTTTTCCCACAGTAGGTTACCATTACTTTCTGCAGTAGACTTGTTACCAACCAAGGCTATAGAACCCAATCTGTGCTGCTATTTAACCCATAGCTGGAGGGACAAGTGACAGATTAATAACTTTAACAAGGATATTTGCGCATAGGTGAATGCAACGAATTCAACTGAAATTTAAATTTGGCTCTCTGGTTTCTCATTCCAAGCCATTATCCATTACACCACAATGCATAACCCTAAACAGTCAGTCAGCTAAGTGCCATATGTAATACATTCATGAGTGATCATGTCTCAAAAGAGACATATAAACAGTGCAAATCAGAAATAAGAAAAACTCACATATCTTTAAATACGACAACAGCTTCATCGATTAAGCCATAAGAGCCAGTGATACAGAAGATCAAATCTAACCCTACAGACATTTCTTTTTTCACCTGAGCACTTGGTACCACAATATCTGATATTTTCTTTTTATATGCTCTAGTAGTATAGGTTGTCCATAATATTCATGTGCACTTTAAAAAAATTTATAACTTTATTTGTATTTGTGACAGAAATACTTTGTAAAATAGATTAAAAATAAATAAATCTATATTTTTAAGGTTTTATTGAAATTTTATTTAAGTTTTTACATGTCCTCCATCATTAGCAATACAAAGGGTAATACGATTTTGCAGTTCACGGAAAACATTTACAGTAATGCCTGAAATCACATTAGTTATTTTAGCTTTCTACTCTTCTAATGAACTAGGTTTGGTTGCATGCACAATTGTTTTCACTTGAAAAAAAAAAAAAATCTAATGGAGTCAAATCTGGTGAATGTGGAGGCCAATAAAATGGCCCACTCCTTCTGATCCATCCATTAGGAAATTCCTGATTTAGAAACTAAGACGCAGATCAAAATGACAAGGAGCTCCATCTTTCAAGTTTAATTGTTCAAGCTCATTTTTTACAGATTATTTCTATCACAAATAAAGTTATACATTTTTTAAAGTGCACATGGACTTTATGGACACCTTGTGTTACCAAGAGAGGTGTGTGTGGGTAGGGTTATAGATATTGGTGGGGAAAATGGCTTTAGTGGATCAATTTCAAATTCTGGGCAAGTCTTTCACAGAAATTCCCTTAGAAAAGGCATGAATCCATCTCTTCTACCCCCACCACCAACCTTGGAGCTATAGATTAGATAGCAGAGCAGAATGATCTCTCTAGCATTTGCTAGCAGCCAGTCTACAGGAAGAACAATTCTGAGTTGAAAACCATAGAGAAGGCAAGAGAAAACCACTTTACTTTCTTTTTCTAAGAAATTATGGCAGTTCACAGATATCAAAAGAAATATTGTAGAGATCCAAGATTGCTTGCATCTCGAAGGGACATTTTTTTTCACCCCAAGTAAGGCAGGACTGCCATTAGTTCACAGGGGGTTACAGCAAGAGAAAAAAAAATCAGGGTACAGGGGATTTCTAAGAAAGGATAAGAGATGGCTGGAGTTCAAGGAAATAGAAGATAGTAATTGATGCTGCATTTAAACTTTTGGAGATTATGACTATCAAGGAAGCAAGTAAGTGAAAGGGGGTTCCATAGACAGGAAGTGAGAGAAAAGTTGTTAGATCGTAGAAGAAGCAGTTACATTTAACTATTTCAACAGTAAAAGGGTGGGATCTTGATGCCAGTCTAGTAGCATGTGTAAATTCATGTGGTTTGGACACCAAGAAAAGAGGCTTGTCAGAGCAGTTGCCATATAAATATTTGTAGAAAAGACAGAGGGAAACCACATTATGTCAGTGAGCAAGTGACTGAAATCAGGATGCCCAATCAGGATCAATTACATTGCAGATCCTCCTTTAAATTTTGTCAAGAACGCCAAGATGAATAGCAAAGTACTTGGCCAGATATCGCAACAGTATTCAATGTACAGATAAATGGTAAATTTATAATTGTGAAATGGTATCTTTTTTACAAATGCCACTTCTAAGTGAATCTTAGTATTCCCAGCCATTATGTGGGTCACCTTGTAGTACAGAGATTAGCAAACTAGTTTTATGGACCAAGACTATCACTGGGTGGACTACAATTGTGACCTTCTGCCACACTAAGTTAAGGAAATACATGAATGAATATATGGTTAGGTATTTTTTTTTAATACTAAAGTTCACCCAATTCGTTAAATGAAAATTACAATGATATCGCAAATAGATAACAATTGATTCTAGACATGAAGTTAGGATTGTAATATTCAGTGAAGCATCTGTATTGTGTTTTCCTTTATTCAGCATTATATTTACTCAGGTCCTTCCCACTTGGAGAATTATGCAACACAATCTTCCTAATCCGAGTTGCAACCCACATTTGGTCTTGTTCCAGGGGTTACTATATAAGGATAATTTGCAACTCAGGTCCTTCCCACTTGGGGAATTATGCAACACAATCTTCCTAATCCGAGTTGCAACCCACATTTGGTCTTGTGCCAGGGGTTACTATATAAGGATAATTTGCAACTCAGGTCCTTCCCACTTGGGGAATTATGCAACACAATCTTCCTAATCCGAGTTGCAACCCACATTTGGTCTTGTGCCAGGGATTACTATACAAGGATAATTTATTTCATTTTGTAAGTAGGGTAATCTCAATTTTGTGGTTAGAAAGTATGAACTAAACATTAGAAAATGATACCTGTATATTACTACTACTACTACTAATAATAATAATAATAACACAATTTTTGTAAACCATCTTGACAGCATTGCCATAACTTAGAAAATAAAGTTCAATTAGGCCATTTATTTCTGAGTAATTATAAGTTATACATTCACAAAATTATTTATCCACAGGAAAAATTCCAGGTCCATTAACATTTAGTATCTTTTATAAATATTGTTTCCCCTTTAACTCTATATAGAATATTGTTTCCCCTTTAACTCTATATAGAATATTGTTTCCCCTTTAACTCTATATAGAATATTGTTTCCCCTTTAACTCTATATAGAATATTGTTTCCCCTTTAACTCTATATAGAATATTGTTTCCCCTTTAACTCTATATAGAATATTGTTTCCCCCTTTAACTCTATATAGAATATTGTTTCCCCTTTAACTCTATATAGAATATTGTTTCCCCTTTAACTCTATATAGAATATTGTTTCCCCTTTAACTCTATATAGAATATTGTTTCCCCTTTAACTCTATATAGAATATTGTTTCCCCTTTAACTCTATATAGAATATTGTTTCCCCTTTAACTCTATATAGAATATTGTTTCCCCTTTAACTCTATATAGAATATTGTTTCCCCTTTAACTCTATATAGAATATTGTTTCCCCTTTAACTCTATATAGAATATTGTTTCCCCTTTAACTCTATATAGAATATTGTTTCCCCTTTAACTCTATATAGAATATTGTTTCCCCTTTAACTCTATATAGAATATTGTTTCCCCTTTAACTCTATATAGAATATTGTTTCCCCTTTAACTCTATATAGAATATTGTTTCCCCTTTAACTCTATATAGAATATTGTTTCCCCTTTAACTCTATATAGAATATTGTTTCCCCTTTAACTCTATATAGAATATTGTTTCCCCTTTAACTCTATATAGAATATTGTTTCCCCTTTAACTCTATATAGAATATTGTTTCCCCTTTAACTCTATATAGAATATTGTTTCCCCTTTAACTCTATATAGAATATTGTTTCCCCTTTAACTCTATATAGAATCTCTTCAAAATATAGCTTTTTTTATATATTAGTTCTATATATTTGAAATTGCAGTAGCTTCAATTTTAGTCAGTCAGTTAAGTGCCGTACGTGATACATGCTTTGGGCGATCACGTCTCGAAAGAGACATGACTGACTGGGCAGAAGATTATCCCGCAGTAGGTTGCCATTGCTTTCTGCGGTAGACTGGTTGCCAGCCAAGGCTATAGAACCCAATCTATCCTATTATATAACCCATAACTGGAAGGAAGAGACAGATTAATACCTTTCCCAAGGGTATTTGTGTGTAAGTGAATGCAAGGAATTCAACTGGAATTTGAACTTGGCACCCCGATTTGTTGTTCTGAGTCGATATCCACTGCACCACAATGCACATCCCAATTTGAGTCAAGATTGTTTTAGGTGTTGCCATAGAAAGATATGACTACACAACCAAGAAATTTAAATTCAACTTGCAGGACTAACATTTTGCAGGTGATTAACATTAATTAAGTAACAGGAAACAAATATTTCAGAAAAAAAATATAGGAATAAGCAGAAAAGAATTTTTAAAACTTAGTGATATTTGCAAAATTCTCTCAATAGGGAGTGACTTGATACAGGATGGGAACTGCAAGAGGTAACATTTATATAAACTAGTTTTTTTTAAGATTTTGATATTGATCCTCAAACCTGATCTTGAAACATTTGAAGAAAAAGGGAGAGAAAAGACTTAAGAATAACAAGATTCCAACCAAAATGCTGGTCAAAAGAACAAGAGAAAACTTCACCATAAAATTTAGAAATAGTTTCATCAGAAATAGTACTGAGAATGTTATCAAAGGCAGTTAATGAAAAAGGACAGCAAATGCTTTAAAATGAGGTCCAATCAAGAGATATGCAAAGAGCCTTTCACAATTGAATTCCAATTGTACTGAACATTTTTTGAAAGTGGTTTCATGCCAACCTTGATTGAATTAAAGCATATAAGAACAAGTTAATCATGTGTTGATAACAGTACTTGGAAGTTTCAATTATCAGACTGAAGGATTAGGGACTGCCACCCATTTTTTTATTAAAAATGGTGACGAGAGATATTTATAGAAGGAACAAGATTTGTATAAAAAAAATTGGTTGCATTGCTTTGTAATGGGTTTAATAGCAAAACTGAAAGAAAATAAAACAATGTTAGTCTCAGCAATGAAAGAATTAATGTAATGGTTCATAAATTAATTAGATTCAGTGGTAATGTTGATATTAGCCATTTCCTTACAAGGAAACAAATTAGCATTCATTTACCAAGCAGTCAGTATTGCTTTCAGATGAAATTGAGAAAATCTTTATCTTAAAACACTTATTCAGGAAAGTATTTTTTTTATTTATTTCAGAAGCTGTTATTTGTTCTTTCCAGTTTTGATAGGGGGGGGGTCCTTCCTAACCTTTCATTTGAAGTAGTGTGGAATGTCAACATGCTAATTACATAATGTTAGTAGTTAGATCAGTTACTGAATTGGTTTCAATGGGTTTTGACAATATGAATAAAAAGGTGAGTCATTGGATTGATTACAATGGTTAGTGACTAAGTTAGTAACATAATTGGTTTCAGTGATTAATGACTTGATTACAATTGTTTGTAACAAAGTAACTGAACTGATTACAATGGTTACAAAGTCATTAACTGAATTGGTTTCAATGGTTAGTAACAATTCATTACAACAGTAAATCAAAATGTTAGTAACTTGATTATTGCGGTAAGTAACTGAATTGGTTTCAAAAGTATTTACGATGGTTAGTTATAATGTCATTAACTTTATTACAACAGTAAGTAACAAAGTTTTTTAACTGGTTTCAGTAGTAACTGAATTGCTCTCAATGATTAGTAAACTAATTACAATGGTTAATAACATAGCAAAAGAATAGTTATGATTAGTAATCGGTTTCAATGGTTAGTAGCTTAATTACAGTTCTTTGTAACAAAGTTAATTGAATTGATTACAATGATTAATTAAAAAAAATTTTAACTGGTTTGCTTTTACTAATAAGAAAATTTCTTACAACAGTGAGTAAAACTTTCAATAACTGAATTAGTTTTAATTTTTAGTTACTGAATTGATTTTAATGGTTAGTAACAAATGAATTGGTTTCAGTAATTAGTAGCAAAGTTACTGAATTGATTACAAGACTTAGTATAAAGAATTGTGCAGAAAAGTGTTTAACAAGTTTATTGACAGAATTTATTCCAGCCATTGCTAACTAAATAACTGAATTGGTTAAATAGTAACTCAATCACACTGGTGAAAAGGTTAGTAACTGAATTGATTATAATGATTAGTGATTCATTAATAACTGAATTTGTCTCAATTTGTTAGTAAGTTAATATCTTAGTTACAATTCTTAATAAAAACAAGTTAGTAATGGAATTGATTCAATGCTTAATAAAATGGTTAGTATCCAAATTGATTGCAACCCTTAGAAATCAATAATCGAAAATAATACAGCTACTAAGTAACTGAATTGATTTTAATTGTCAGTAACTGAATTTGTTGCAAAGTTAAAAAATATCGGTAACTGAATTGATTTCAGTGTTTGTAAATTGGTTGATTTCAGTGGTTATTTTCCGTATTAGCAAAATGATTAGTAACTAAATTGATTTCCATGGTTAGTAAAAAAAAATCTAACAACTGATTTAGTTTCAATGTTTGGTAAATAGGTCTGTAACTTTATTATGCTCAGGGATTAGTAAGAGCAAGTGAAATAGTTTCATCAGTTAGTAATGAATTCAGTTGTTAGAAACTGAATTAGTAACTAGATTAGTAAAGGAATTAGCTTCAGTGACTAACTAGGTTAGTAAGGAAATAGGTTTTAGTGGTTAGTAATTAATTTATTAAATGTATTTGTTTCACTGGTTATGTTAATAACTGAATTATTTTTAGTCATTAGTACTTAGATTAAGGGCTGTTAGTTATTCACTGCCCAAAACCAATACTAAGTAAAGGTGACTAATCACTGAAATCAATACTTTTACTTAGTATTAATTTCACTGATTAGTAACTAAATTAGTTTTGATGGTTAATAAATATGTTAGTACCTGAATTGATTTTAGTAACCAGGTTAGAAAATATATTAGTTTCAGTGGTTAGTAAACATATTTTAAGTTGTTAGTGACTATGTTAGTAACTGCAATTAAATTGCTTTCAGTTGTTAGTATGTGGGTTAGTGACTGTATTTTAGGAGTGAGTAACAATGTAAAAGTATTTATTTCATTGGTTAGTAACTAAATTGGTTTCAGCAGTTACTATCTAAGTTAGGAACTGAATTTGTTTTAGTGGATAGTAACAAAGTAAATGCATTGGTGTCAGTGATAATTTAGTTTGTTTTCATGGCTAGTTATCAGATTAGTAAAGGTATTGTTACATTGGTTAGTAACTGAATTGGTCTCAGAAGTTAGTAACTTTGTTAGTAAATTTATTGGTTTGAATTAAATAGATTAGTAGCTGTATCGGTTTCAGCAGTTAGTAACCTCGGTTAGTCATTGGATTGGTTTCAGCAGTTGGGGTAAATTCGGTTAGTCACTGGATTGGTTTGGCAGTTAGGCAATTCAGTTAGCTGTCAATGTTTCCAGCAGTTAGTAACTATTACTGGATTGGTTTCAGCAGTTAGTAAATTCGGTTAGTCATTGGATTGGTTTCAGCAGTTAGTAAATTCGGTTAGTCATTGGATTGGTTTCAGCAGTTAAAATCTTGGTTAGTCATTGGATTGGCTTCAGCACAGTAAATCTGGTTAGTCATTGGATTGGTTTCAGCAGTTAGTAAATTCGGTTATTGGGTTGATTGGTTTCCAGTAGTTAGTAAATTCGGTTAGTCATTGGATTGGTTTCAGCAGTTAAATTCGGTTAGTCATTGGATTGGTTTCACAGTTAGGGGTAAATCATTAGTCATTGGATTGGTTTCCAGCAGTTAGCAACTCGGTTAGTCATTGGATTGGTTTCCCAGCAGTTAGTAAATTCGGTTAGTCATTGGATTGGTTTGTGCAGTTAGTAAATCTTTGTTAGTCATTGGATTGGTTTCAGCAGTTAGTAAATTCGGTTAGCCGCTGGATTGGTTTCAGTGTTAGTAAATTCGGTTAGTCATTGCATTTGTTTCAGCAGTTAGTAATCTGGTTAGTCATTGGATTGGTTTCAGCAGTTAGGCAAATTCGGTTAGCCGGATTGGTTTCCCAGCAGTTAGTAAATCTTGTTAGTCAGATTGGTTTCCACAGTTAGTAAATTCGGTTAGTCATTGGATTGGTTTCAGCAGTTAGTAACCTGTTGGTCATTGGATTGGTTTTTGGTTAGTAAATTCGGTTAGTCATTGGATTGGTTTCAGCAGTTAGCAACTGGTTAGTCATTGGATTGGTTTCAGCAGTTATAAATTCGTTAGTCATTGGATTGGTTTCTCAGTGTTAGTAAATTCGGTTAGTCATTGGATTGGTTTCCAGTGTTAGTAAATTCGGTTAGTCATTGGATTGTTTCCCAGCAGTTAGTAAATTCGGTTAGTCATTGGATTGGTTTCAGCAGTTAGTAAATTCGGTTAGTCGATTGGTTTCCAGCAGTTAAAATTGGTTAGTCATTGGATTGGTTTCAGCAGTTAGTAAATTCGGTTAGTCATTGGATTGGTTTCAGCAGTTAGTAAATCTGTTAGTCATTGGATTGGTTTCCAGCAGTTAGCAATCAGTTAGTCATTGGATTGGTTTCAGCAGTTAGTAAATCTTGTTAGTCATTGGATTGTCGTGCAGTTAGTAAATTCGGTTAGTCATTGGATCAGTTTCCGGTGCAGTGGTAAATCTGCTAGTCATTGGATTGGTTTCCAGCAGTTAAAATTCAAGGTCATTGGATTGGTTTCAGCAGTTAGTAAATCTTGTTAGTCATTGGATTGGTTTCCAGCAGTTAGTAAATTCGGTTAGTCATTGACTTTGGTTTCAGCAGTTAGTAAATTCGGTTAGTCAGATTGGTTTCCAGCAGTTGGTAAATTGGTTAGTCAGATTGGTTTCTGTAGCAGTTAGTAAACTTGCTAGTCATTGGATTGGTTTCAGCAGTTAAAAATTCGTTAGTCATTGGATTGGTTTCCAGGAAATAGTAAATTCGGTTAGTCATTGGATTGGTTTCAGCAGTTAGTAAATTCGGTTAGTCATTGGATTGGTTTCAGCAGTTAGTAAATCTGCCAATACCACTTGGTTTCATTAGTAAATAATTTATTAAATGTATTGATTTCAGTTATTAGTAACTAGGTTAGTAACTGTATTGGTCTCAGTGGTTAGTAATTGAGTTAATGTCTGTATTGGTTTCAGTATTTAGTAACTGAATTGGTTTCAGTAGTTAATATATTATTTTCATTGGTTAGTTGTTGAATTTGATTGTTAGTAACCATATTTGCTTCAGCAGTTAATAACCAAGATATTTATTTCAGTCCTTAGTAAATGAATTGGCTTCAGCAGTTAGATTTGTGGTTAGTAACTGAATTAATTTCAGATGTTAGTAACGGAATTATTTCAATAATTAGTTTAGTAGATGTATTAGTTTAATTGGTAAGTAAGTAGGTTAGCAAATATATTGGTTTGAGTTAGTAATTAGATTAGTAGCTGTACTTTTTGCAGTATTTAGTAATTAGGTTAGTAACTGAATTGGTTTCAGCAGTTAGTAATTAAGTTAGCAAAATTATTACTTTAATTAATTAGTAACTGAATTGATTATAGCAGTTTCAGAATTAGTTTAGGTGGTTAGTAACAATTATTTTTAGATGTTAGTAAAATAAGTTAGTAACTTAATTGGCTTCAGTAGTTAGTAACTAGGTTAGTAAATGTATTAATTTCAGTTGTTAGTAACTTGGTTAGTTTTCGTATTGATCTCAGCAGTTGGTATCTAGGTTAGTAAATGTATTAGTTCAGTGGTTAGTAAATAGATTAGTGAATTGTTTTCAGTGATTAGTAATTGAATTGGTTTCAGTAGTTAATAGTTAAGTTAGTAAATATATTGGGATCTGTTGTTAATAACTGAATTAGTTCCAGTGATTAGTAATAAGGTTAGTAATAATGCTGGTCTCAGCTGTTAGTAATTAACTTAGTAACAGAATTGGTATCAGTGATTATTAGTAATCAGTTTAGTAACGAAATTGGTATCATGCGATTAGTAATCAGTTTAGTAATGGAATTGGTATCAGTGATTAGTAATCAGTTTAGTAACGGAATTGGTATCGGATTAGTAATCAGTTTAGTAACGGAATTGGTATCAGTGATTAGTAATCAGTTTAGTAACGGAATTGGTATCAGTATTAGTAATCATTAGTAACGGAATTGGTATCAGTGATTGCACCAGTTTTGGTAACGGAATTGGTATCAGTGATTAGCAATCGTCAGTATCGGAATTGTGTCAGTGATTAGTAATTCCAGTTTAGTAACGGAATTGCGTCAGTGATTAGTAATCAGTTTAGTAACGGAATTGGTAACAGGATTAGTAATCAGTTTAGTAACGGAATTGGTGTCAGTGATTAGTAATCAGTTTAGTAACGGAATTATGTCAGTGACAGTAACTGGTTTAGTAACGGAATTGGTGTCAGTGATGGCAATCAGTTTAGTAACGGAATTGCGTCAGTGATTGAAACGCCTAGTAACGGAATTGGTGTCAGTGATTAGCAATCGGGGTTTAGTAACGGAATTGGTGTCAGTGATTAGTGTTCAGTTTAGTAACGGAATTGGTGTCGTGTTTAGTAATCAGTTTAGTAACGGAATTGGAAGCCAAAGATTAGTAATCAGTTTAGTAACGGAATTGGTGTCAGTGATTGGTAATCAGTTTAGTAACGAATTGAAAATGCGACGGTAATCAGTTTAGTAACGGAATTGTGTCAGTGATTAGTAATCAGTTTAATAACGAATTTGCACAGATTGGCAATCAGTTTAGTAACGGAATTGGTGTCAGCATTAGTAATCAGTTTAGTAACGAATTATGTCAGTGATTAGTAATCAGTTTAGTAACGGAATTGGTGGCCAGTAGATACTACCAGTTTAGTAACGGAATTGGTGTCAAAGATTAGTAATCAGTTTAGTAACGGAATTGGTGTCAGCATTAGTAATTCAGTTTAGTAACGGAATTGGTGTCAGCGGATTAGCAATCAGTTTGTATAACGGAATTGGTGTCAACATTGTGCAATCAGTTTAGTAACGGAATTGGTGTCAATGATTAGTAATCAGTTTAGTAAATTTGAATTGGTGTCACGATTAGTAACTTATTTAGTAACGGAATTGGTGTCACAATGATTAGTAATCAGTTTAGTAACGGAATTGGTGTCAATGATTAGTAATCAGCTAGTAACGGAATTGGTGCTGCGATTAGTAATCAGTTTAGTAACGGAATTGGTGTCAGTGATTATAATCGTCATAACGGAATTGGTGTCAGTGATTGGGTAATCAGTTTAGTAACGGAATTGGTGTCAGTGATTAGCAATCAATGAACGGAATTGGTGTCAGTGATTAGTAATCAGTTTAGTAACGGAATTGGTGTCATGACGAATCGTTTGGGTAACGGAACGGTATCAATGATTAGTAATCAGTTTAGCAATGGAATTGGTATCAATGATTAGTAATCAGTTTAGTAACTGAATTAGTTCCAGACATTAGTAAATTATATTAGTAAGTATTTGTTTCAGCAGTTTTTAACCATGTTAGTAACTGAATTGGTTTCAGTGGTTAGTAACGTGGTTAGCAAATATACTGGTTTCAGTGGTCAGTAACGTGGTTAGCAAATATACTGGTTTCAGTGGTCAGTAACGTGGTTAGCTAATATACTGGTTTCAGTGGTCAGTAACGTGGTTAGCAAATATACTGGTTTCAGTGGTCAGTAACGTGGTTAGCAAATATACTGGTTTCAGTGGCAGTAACGTGGTTAGCAAATAATACTGGTTTCGGTTGGTCGTAAGTGGTTGCAAATATACTGGTTTCAGTGGTCAGTAACGTGGTTAGCAAATATACTGGTTTCAGTGGTCAGTAACGTGGTTAGCAAATATACTGGTTTCAGTGGTCAGTAACGTGGTTAGCAAATATACTGGTTTCAGTGGTCAGTAACGTGGTTAGCAAATATACTGGTTTCAGTGGTCAGTAACGTGGTTAGCAAATATACTGGTTTCAGTGGTCAGTAACGTGGTTAGCAAATATACTGGTTTCAGTGGTCAGTAACGGTGGTTAGAAATATACTGGTTTCGTGGTCAGTAACGTGGTTAGCAAATATACTGGTTTCAGTGGTCAGTAACGTGGTTAGCAAATATACTGGTTTCAGTGGTCAGTAACGTGGTTAGCAAATATACTGGTTTCAGTGGTCAGTAACGTGGTTAGCAAATATACTGGTTTCAGTGGTCAGTAACGTGGTTAGCAAATATACTGGTTTCAGGTTGGTCATAACGTGGTTAGCAAATATACTTGGTTTCAGTGGTCAGTAACGTAGGAAATTATATTGGTTTCATGGTCAAATTTACTAGGTTAGGCAAATTTATATTGGTTTCAGTGGTTAGTAATTAGGTTAGCAAATATATTGGTTTCAGTGGTCATTTACTAGGTTAGCAAATATATTGGTTTCAGTGGTTAGTAATTAGGTTAGCAAATATATTGGTTTCAGTGGTCATTTACTAGGTTAGCAAATATATTGGTTTCAGTGGTCAGTAACCAGGTTAGCAAATATATTGGTTTCAGTGGTCAGTAATTGGTATCAATGATTAGTAATTAGTTTAGTAACTGAATTGGTATCAATGATTAGTAATTAGTTTAGTAACTGAATTGGTATCAATGATTAGTAATTAGTTTAGTAACTGAATTGGTATCAATGATTAGTAATTAGTTTAGTAACTGAATTGGTATCAATGATTAGTAATTAGTTTAGTAACTGAATTGGTATCAATGATTAGTAATTAGTTTAGTAACTGAATTGGTATCAATGATTAGTAATTAGTTTAGTAACTGAATTGGTATCAATGATTAGTAATTAGTTTAGTAACTGAATTGGTATCAATGATTAGTAATTAGTTTAGTAACTGAATTGGTATCAATGATTAGTAATTAGTTTAGTAACTGAATTGGTATCAATGATTAGTAATTAGTTTAGTAACTGAATTGGTATCAATGATTAGTAATTAGTTTAGTAACTGAATTGGTATCAATGATTAGTAATTAGTTTAGTAACTGAATTGGTATCAATGATTAGTAATTAGTTTAGTAACTGAATTGGTATCAATGATTAGTAATTAGTTTAGTAACTGAATTAGTTCCAGACATTAGTAAATTATATTAGTAAGTATTTGTTTCAGCAGTTTTTAACCATGTTAGTAACTGAATTGGTTTCAGTGGTTAGTAACGTGGTTAGCAAATATACTCGTTTCAGAGGTTAGTAACGTGGTTAGCAAATATGCTCGTTTCAGAGGTTAGTAACGTGGTTAGCAAATATACTCGTTTCAGAGGTTAGTAACGTGGTTAGCAAATATGCTCGTTTCAGAGGTTAGTAACGTGGTTAGCAAATATACTCGTTTCAGAGGTTAGTAACGTGGTTAGCAAATATACTCGTTTCAGAGGTTAGTAACGTGGTTAGCAAATATACTCGTTTCAAAGGTTAGTAACGTGGTTAGCAAATATACTCGTTTCAGAGGTTAGTAACGTGGTTAGCAAATATATTGGTTTCAGTGGTCAGTAACCAGGTTAGCAAATATATTGGTTTCAGTGGTTAGTAATGTGGTTAGCAAATATATTGGTTTCAGTGGTTAGTAACCAGGTTAGCAAATATATTGGTTTCAGTGGTTAGTAACCAGGTTAGCAAATATATTGGTTTCAGTGGTTAGTAACGTGGTTAGCAAATATATTGGTTTCAGTGGTCAGTAACCAGGTTAGCAAATATATTGGTTTCAGTGGTCAGTAACCAGGTTAGCAAATATATTGGTTTCAGTGGTTAGTAACCGGATTGAATTTAGCAATTAGTAACTGAATTGTTTTTAGTGGTTAGTAAAGGTACTGATTTCAGCAGTTAGTAACCATATTAGCTTCTGAATTTGTTTCAGTGTTTAGTAACTTTGTAAATGTATTGGTTTCGATTGTTAGTAACTATGTTAGTAAATGTATTGTTTTCAGTGGTTAATAATTTATTTAGTAAGACGGGTTGTAAAAATCTTTTGCGTGGATTGGTCTCAATTGTTAGTAATAAGTTTAGTAACCAAACTGATTTCAATGTCTCACTATCATGATCTGGAAGCATATTCATTTTAATATTTACTAACTGAATTAATAGCAAAATTAGTAAACATTAATATTAACTGTGTGGCCATATAAAATAATGAAAATGATTAGTAAATGAATTAGTACCATCAATTTTTGACAGGGATATTATCTACAGTATTTGTCAGTATAACGTTAAATCGCTAGCAAGAAATTAATTTTTGGTGTTGTTGGCAAGGTTAACAAAACTTACTGAATATAACTGGTTTAATCAGTAACTGAATCATTAACTGAATTTATATCAATGTATACTACCTGGATCATTAGTAATTGTTTATGGCAAGATTAGTAACAATGATTATTAAATGAATCTAATAGTTACAGGCTTATTTTGACATTTTTTTAAAAGCATTATTAATAGATTAGTAGTAATGGTTATTGTTACTAACAAGTGTTTATATTAATGGATGGAACTAAAGTACCAATGAGTGTTGATGTTTAGTAAATATTTAACAAGAGTTAATATCTGATGCAATACATTTTTCAATCTTAATAAAAATAATTTCTATTATTTAGAATTAAATTTATTTTGCTTGAAAATGATTCAGACTGAATTATTAAAGTTCAATAAGTGCACTCTTCTGATTTATTTTAATATTTTTTGGGGGGGTGGCAGCAAAATATAATTGTTGTTGATATGTGTGTGGGATGGTTGCTCAGTTCTTTGAGGACACTTGCATGAAGTTAGCAAAAGACATAAGTGAACTTTAACAACAAACAACCATACAACATTCAGGAAGCAGACAATCTCTTAACCACTATGTTCTGCCTTTAAAGCAACAATTACAGTGTGCCTTATCATTTGCTGAGTTAGTTTGATGTTTGTCATCATTTATCTGAAATTAAATGATAATCAAAACAAGTTATGTAAAGGAGCTATTGAAAGACGTGTCCTCAAAGAACAGAGCCACCCAGTATATACATGTTCACAAGGTGCTACCTAAAGAGTGTGGGGTTTAGAACACACAGACTAGTATGGATAGATTTTTCTGTTGTGCTGAATTAAAAAAAAATGCATTCTGGGATTGTTGTAAACATTTTAAAAGGGACATCTTTGAAGGAAATTGTATAAATTAGGCATAATTTTTTAAAATTGAAAATTTCTTTTCATGTTAGCTTTGTTATATTTGTGTGTGTGTGTGTGTGTGTGTGTGTGTGTGTGTGTGTGTGTGTGTGTATTTAAAATCTTAGATATAACTTTAATTTGTAAAAGGACACTATGAGTAAAGATAAAAAACTTAGCTGAGACATTTTGGCCTCTGATGGACTTCAAGACAAATTATCAAATCCATCAAAGGATGAAACATGTTGGCTAAGATCAGTTTTCCTTTTTATATATATATATATATATATATATATATATATATAAATCAATTAATTATAAATATTCTATAAATAGAATCAATTAATTTCAAAGCATGTGGATAAAATCTAGATTAAAAACCCCAATAAGCCTTTAAAAAGAATATTTTTACTAAAAAATAATAATCATGATAATAATGTTCACTCCAATCTGAGAATAGTCAATACAAATATTTTAAATGAAATTTCCGTTCTTATAAAGTATAAGATGTGATTACTATTATTATTAAGAGAATCATGAACCCCCTCCCCACAATTTTTTTTGAAAACTTATTTTGAGTGCTATTCAATATTTTTCATCCTAATGGTGGACAAAGGAAGTTTCTCTTTTTCTTTCTACTTACCTTAAGCAGTAACTTTTAAGAACACCAGTAAGGATGAAACCTTCAATTTTTTACAACACAAAAACATAACAAATGTTGATGTAATGGTGGGCTTTCTTCAGAGTTTTCTTCGTCTTGAAAATCATCTTTTGAAATGTTAAAATAAAAGTCTATATCTCCACACACACACACACACACACATATAGTAATAAATGTAATATCAATTCTAACCAATATCCTGAAAAGTTAATTTTTGGAAATATTTTTTGGGGGGCTAGGAGGGGCTCAGGGACAATATTTGTCACCAGGATTGTAATAATCAACATAATTATTTTTCCTTAACTTATATTCTAGAGATGACGTTTTTCCTTCCAAACTCATATACAAGGATTCCACAAAATTAGGTATACAGTACGCATTATACTGTTGTTATATTTGTATAATGAATACAATAAATTTTGTGAGTGTTGTGTTTTTCATTACTGTATACCTACCTTTGCACAATCAGTAAGTCTGAAGTTTGATCTAAAATATTCACTGCATAATGTGTGATTCATGGGGAAACATTTGATTAATTGACAAGTAGATTATGTTGAAAAAAAAAAATAAATAAAATAAATACGGGGTGAAAATAAATGTTCACAAGTTTTAATGCTTTTTAAAATTGACCAATCAATTATTTATTTATGACACATTATAAATGTATACAAGCAGGGGATTATTTTGACAAATCAATTTCTTTGAAAATATGTCAAAGCTTAGTTTAGGCTGTTGATTGGAGCTTGTGAAGTTATATTATGCTAATCACAAGAACACAACAACAATGATTAGAGCTTATAAAACAAGGAACAATTTAAAGCAGATCCTTTTGCTCAATCAACAATTACTCATCTGATAGAAAGGTTTGAAATCACAAAGACACTGTATGATATTCATTCAAGTGGCAGATATTTCTTAGAAGCTGAGTGCACACCACAAGTTATGAATAGTCTGTCAATAATTTGATCAAACATGCAACCTTGCAAAATGGAGGAACAATTGAAAATTTGTTGTAATTGCTTAAAACTGCATTTGTTTCAAAATATACGTTTTTCTCGCAATTGCTTACTTTGCTTTATCTGTCAACTGAAGTGCCATATGTGATACATGCTTGGGTGATCACGTCTTGAAAGAGACATGACTGACTTGGCAGAAGATTTCCATGCAGTAGGCTGCCATTACTTTCTGTGGTAGACTCGTTACCAACGAAAGCTATAGAACCCAATTTGTCCTACTACTTAACCCATAGCTGGAGGGAGAAGAGATGGATTAATATTTTTCCCCAAAACAGGTGAAGAGGCTCATTCCTTGTTCCCTGTTTAGGATGTGGTTCCCAGCTTTCACTTTTTCAATTTTTTCACTCTTACATAGCACCCTGCACATCAGTGGCGTTACCGCCTTGCTTGGGGTGATATGATTAAAAAAAAGAGTAGTTGCATGTGAGTGAATACAATGAGTTCAACTGGAATTCAAATTCGGCTGTTTGATTTCTCGTTACAAGCTGATATCAACTGCACCACAATGCACATTCTTTGCGTTATAATGGTTTTAAAACTTTCATTTATTTTCTCTCTGTACTATAGTTTTAGGATGTGCGTTGTGGTACAGTGGATATCGGCTCGGAATGAGAAATCGGGGAGCCGAGTTCGAATTCCAGCTGAATCCATTGTATTCACTTATGCGCAAATACCCTTGGGAAAGGTATTAATCCGTTTCTTCCTTCCAGTTATGGGTTAAATAGCAGGACAGATTGGGTTCTATAGCCTTGGTCGGCAACCAGTCTACCGCAGAAAGCAATGGCAACCTACTGTGGGATAATCTTCTGCCCAGTCAGTCATGTCTCTTTCGAGACATGATCGCCCAAGCGTGTATAACGTATGGCACCTAAACTGACTATAGTTTTAACCATATAGGGGACACTCTCGCCAAATATAATTTCACTATTTGCTTTCTACTCAAATAATTTAGCTACCAATACTAAACAATCACCAAAATGCCCCTGATTATTAGAAAATTAAATATATATTATTATAAACACTCAACATTACAAATCACACATGTGAATGCAACAAATTCAACTGGAATTCAAACTCTTACTCTTTGATTTCTCATTCTGACCTGATATCCACTGCACCACAACACACATCCATAAAGTGATAAAAAGTCAATTTTCTCAAATCTGAATTGTATTACTACATAGAGTGTATTAATAAAAATCAGTTTAACAACCTTCTTTCCACTAGTTTAAATAGTTTTTGAAACAACTCATTAATTGTAAAAGACTAATGAAGAGTCAAATATTAGTGTGACAATTAACACTAAACTGTTTATTACTTTATTGCCCCCCACCTTTTTTTGTTTAACTGGAAGAATAGAAATTTATTTCTGGTTACCTAATAAAATAATAATAAAAGTTTTGTACCTTCTTCCCAATTCTTTTAAAATTCCTTTTAAATCATTCTTCTTTTCTCACTCTGTCCAAAACACTCCCCACCACAAACAAACTCCCGTTTTCACGCGAGATCTCATGCCAAACATGAACAAAATAGAAAAGTGGGTATAGAAGAAACGAAAATAAACAAAGCAGAAACAAGCAAAAAACCCGACAGATGATATTTTCAAGCAGACATAGCTTTGTTAGTGCATGTCGATTTCTTATCTATGGGGAAAATCCTGTCAGTCACGGTATGTGGACCTTGGAGTCTGGGAGTCCGACACCTTTTCGTCATGGAACAAGACTTTGTCTGATCAAGAAGAAAAAAAAAAAAAAAAAAAAAAGAAGAAGCATTGGAACTTAGAAAAAACTTAATTGTGACTACCTCACCAATGATATGTGAACCTGAAGTGGGGGAGGGGGAGAGCATATAAATTCAAAGAATGTCTCCGTGTTAGAAATAGGACCCGAGTTTGGGAGTTAAAAGGCTATGTACAGGGATGTTTATAAAATTGCAGATTTGAGAGGAAGAGAAAGAGAAAAAGACAGATGATTTGACAATTTATCACAAATCACACATGAAAATTTTTGATTGAACATAAAGTCAATCATTGAGCCGGCCCACAATTTTTATCAAATGCTTGCGGACTAGTTCAAGGGCATAAAGTTAAAATAAACAAGTAATAAAAATCGGACACACTTAATCCTAAACTCATTTGCTATATGCTATTTTCCTCTCATGAAAAACTTGTTGGGACATCTCAAAATGGTGGACAGGCAATATGATTGACATGCATAAGTTCATCGTGAAAATGTCTTATTTATTTATTGCGATATCAAAAACAGTTACTGGCACAAAGTGACGTGTCTTTATGCTTCATCATTTTATTTTCTGGCCATATTTTCAACGCGGAGACATTGTTAAAAATAATGAGACAGTCTGAGTCTATGGCTCGATATAAAAATTTGAAGTGTTTAAATGTCACATACAAAATAGAGACTGCTGTCCGTCCCATCTTTTTTAGCAGTGCATAAAAAACCACACACAAAAAACATACAAAATCTAAATTAAATTGTAATAATAATTTAATATATAATTATTGTTATATATATTAAAGATTTAATTTAACGGACACTGGTAAAGTGGATTTAAAATGAACTTAGGATGAGATTCGACCTGGTTATCCCAAAATTTCATATAATATATAATTATTCCTAAATACTTATATTAGTAAAAAGTTATCTCTTAAATATTCTTATAATGTAAAAATATTTTCTGGCTTTAAATAACCTACAAAAGTCATAAAAAAAGATTAGTCAATCAATACAAAAAATATTTATGTCATGCCGCTGTTAAACATCTCAAGGTTATCGTGGTTTTGACATTAAACAAGTTTAACAATCCTTAGTCTATATAAAGTTGTCTGGCCAAACAATGATTTTATTGATAGAATCAGATAGATGTACCAGCAAGTTCGACACTAACAGTTTCTTCTATTGCTTGCGGAATTCTCCACCAGGCTTTTTACTTCCCAGTCAAGTTCATCTTCAAAAATCTAAATTCAATGTCAATCGTTATCTTCTGTCTTTTTAATTATTGTTCTTTTATTGCCCTTTCTCCTTGATAGTAGTTTTTCTCATATTCTTTAACATTCAGTAACCTTTTGCGTCCTAGTGACTTTGCCTTTTTTTGGGGTGAAATGATTTTTAAAAAAATGTAAAAAAGGAAAATATTTAACAAAATACCGGTTGTAATTAAGATCGAGAGGAAGGCTGAAAATGCAGGAATGCTTAACTTTGAATGTATTAATTACAAGAGAAAATAATTTATTGAGGGGAAAATGTATAGGAAGTGGGCTAATTTCTGAGTCCCACGGTAAATTTACGTTCAGGTTCATCCGAAATTTCACCTTAACAAGATCACTACCATTACAATGTGGGAGATTGTGTGTGTGTGTGTGTGTGTGTGTGTGTGTGTGTGTGTGTACACATATATAAAAACAATAAAATCAAAAGCGGTAAGAAGCTGAATTGAGTCAGCTCAGCCGTACATCCAAACAGATCGGACACCAGAAATTTAAAGTTAAACAACTCCGCATCTTCTTCAGTGTTTCTCTCAAATATTTTTTTTTGTTCCTGCCTCCTACATATGATTTATCAAGAACATTAATCTGAAGAAGTCTTTCTGAATGACAAAACGTTATCCATTACATCACACGGCACAAAAAACAGTAAGAGATTAAACCTGAATCAAAACTCACTACAAACTATAATAAATGCCACAAAAAATACATAGGTGAAACTTCTATGAATTTAAATAAAATAATATATGAAAACACAAGGGAACTTTTACGAAACAATACATTAGTCCATCGTAATGAATTTGACCATAACTTTGCCGTAAAACTACGTTAGCTAAAAAAGAAAAGATTTTTATTAAGGCAAAAATGTATAGAAAGTGCACTAATTTCTGAGTCATCCATGGTAAATTTACGTCCAGATTCACCCAACATTTCACCTTAACACCACCATTGCTATTACAATGTGTGATAATTAAAAACAACAGCGATAAAGAAAAGGCAAGAAGTGACACAAGGTTAATTTTTAACGTGGGGCTCTGAACGCGTACACTGCGGCCGGCCGCTGGTCAAAATTTACCCAGCCCCCGCATACGCGATGACTGGGTACTAAGCTTGTCTTGGCATGAAGCTGGATGAAATCGACTAAAATTTGCGTCTAAATTAGAGACACTAGAAATTTAAAGTTTTAAAATTCTGCGTCCTCGTATCTTCAGCGTTTCTTTCAATCTTTAATTATAACCGGTGTTTGTATATCTTCCCTCCCGCTATATTCCTTAAAAATAAAATTAAAAAAAAAAAACAAAGAAAAAAAAAACATTTACTCTGAATAATTTCTTGTGAAAGACGAAACGCGTTATATAAGATTTTGCCCACCTTCAGTCTGATATACAACATACATCATATTCTTCCATAAAGTATCTTAGTTCAAAATTTTGAATTAATATCGGATTAAGAAATATATATAGAAAGCGTCAAACTCCGAGTGATTGGAGTATGTCAAAGTTGACAATGGTAATAGCAGCTTTTCTTAAATGGCCGCTAGTGACAGGACCATATTCCTCGCCATCCCATCTGCTCGAGTAACATGTTTTGCCAAGCTTCATGTCATGTGAAATTGTAGAGATGTAGATTCATGCCTTTCTCGGAGACTCCGTGTTCCAAGTGAATGTAAATAGTTTTATTTAGAAATCGATCCATTTTCATTGCCAGTAATCACTAGATCCTTCCACTTTAGATAAAAGCAATCCAAGTATGCCCGCGTATTGATGGGGTGGGGTAAGGGATTCTCGACCTTGTCTCAATAAGTCTCTCGTTAGTTCCCATCCAAATTTTAAAGTACAGATAAAAAATTAAAAAAACATTTTTTTACCTCGCCTAACACCAAATCTCACTATTGCGTGTATGTGTTTTAAACAATTCAATTTGGTTGTTTTTGCATAGTGACGTATCAACCTCTATGGGTTATGGACATTTTCTAAGCACAGCTTAGATGTGGCACAAGGCCAAAAGTATGAGACACCCAGTGAAAATCGAACTCACTACTCAATTGTAATGGTTCTAGCAAGACAAGCTTCAATTTGTGCAATATGCAGCATATGTAGTTAGCTTTTATTTGACCCCCGGCACATTAATATATATATATATATATATATATATATAGAATAAAAATCTCAATCTTGCCAAGAGTTCAGATATGCCTTATCCAAGACTGGTCAGTCAGTCAGTCAGTCAGTCAAGTGCCATACGTGATACACGTTTGGGCGATCATGTCTCGAAAGAGACATGACTGACTGGGCAGAAGATTTTCCTTCAGTAGGTTTTCATTACTTTCTGCTGTATAATGGTTGCCAACCAATGCTGTAGAACCCAATCTGTTCTTTTATTTAACTCATAGCTGAAGGGAAAGACGGATTAATACTTTTCCGAAGGGTATTTGCGCGTAAGTTAATGCAACGAATTTAAATGGAATTCGAACTCGACTTCTGATAAAAATGACGATATTGGTTATTTTCTTCATCTTCAGAATAAATTTTTGTTTTTCTCTTTTTTAAACTATTTGTTTTTTAACATGCCATCCTAAAAAACGATAATGTCACTAAGACGACAGAGTTTAACTGGGAGTAAAAGAACGAGAAGACTTTAGTATGAAAAAAACGAACGAGATCCAGGAAGACAGATGATGGTGATTGACGTTGCATTTAAATTTTTGAATATCATTGGTGGCAGGGATGGAAAAAGTCGAAAGGTTAAAAAGAAACTATTAATTAGAATAAAACTTACAGTTACATATCGCTATTTCAACAGCGAAACCTATATTTTTTTAAATTGAAGTTTTTAAGTTAACTTTTCAGAAAATTACAAAGCACACGTTTATTTCATTTAGATTTTGATTAATACTTGACAATGTTTGTAATTATTGTGAAAAAATAAAAACAGTGTTTTCGCCGTGTACAAAATTTCAACATTGTACTAAGAATAAAACCATAGCTTTGTCAATCTATATTTAAGAGAGAAAAGGATATATATATACCAGAACACTGTCAAAACTTATTGTCTTAATATCTGTCTATATTTCTAACGAGGTATTAATTATTTACACTATTTACATCGTTCGGACTGTTGTCTTCATCTTTGTTGCCATTTTCAGTTCACGACGTTTCGGCAACATTCAGTTATTCACCTCTGCTGTGGCCAGGTATTGAACTCACGATTCTGGGTTATGTCACTGGATTATTTCAACCGACACTATCAGTTGATCCAGTTGATCAGTAAATTATTGTTAAGTGAAAATTAAAATATTTCTTACGATCTAAAATATTTTCTGGCTTTAAGTTATAAAAGATTGATAAGCAATGAATTGTTTGCATACAAGAGAACTTATGAATGTCGATTGTGTTGCACCAATTTCAAGTGGGGTGAGCCCGACCGTCTTTTAAACAAACAAACTGGATTAAATTGTGATTTTGATTTTGTGCTTTAAACAGATCCTCACAGAAAGACGAAAAAGAGGCTGGTCTTCGTTTATGTTATGCATAAAGGTTTCGAAAACCTGTTTGTTTAGTCATTGCTTCAGTGGGGGGGGGGGGTGTTATTTTCTTTTATTCTTTAATCTTTCTTATACAAAACAAACAATCTCTCAATTAGCACAACAGCTAATGAAATGTGAATTAGAGGGAATCATCTTCTGAACAAACCAATACCAATAGTTAGGTTAAAAAAAAAAAAAGATTTTAAAATGCAATATTTCGTGCCAATAACTGTTTTATTTAGCCAACAGGTAAAAATAATAACATTTATCGTATTTCCCAGCGTCAGTGATGAATTCTAATTTTGACTTGCAAAATTTGAAATAAAGCAAAAAATAACTAAAAATTTTGGCCCATAGGACGCTGGGTAATTTTTCGTGTTATTTTTTATTTTTATTTTTTTGGCTGGGGGTTAGCCTCTTCGATTTTGGGAAAATGTAGGTATTTTAATATATATATAATGTAGGTTTTTTGTTTTTAGTAATTTTTTTTTATACAAAGGGTTGCAAAAATATGAATACAGTATACCAGAACCAGTATTATAATATTGGTTGGATTCATTTAATACTAGAATTAATTGAATTCATTAAAATCATTTTTAATGTTTTAACACATTTATTTATCATTTTTTTTATAATAAATAGTAATAATAAATGTTTTGCAGGTAAAGTGGCAAGTAATTTAACAGACGAGAGGCTCAAATGGATTTTGGAAACACTATATTGGAACACATTATTATTGTTTATATTATAATCAATACATTTTGTTGTGTTTTCATTACTGTAGTGTATGCCTACTTTTGTACTCCCTGCATAAAAAACCAAGAGGACTTTATCTTTTTTCTTTTAATTTCACTATAAATTTAAATTAATGTTTAATTACAATTACATATTTTTTTAATTTTATCTAGATTCTATTTTATTTACTTTTTTTTTTTGTTGGATGGAGAGTCAGTGTTTTTTGTAGATGGTTTAAAAAAAAAAAAAAAAAACCTTTTCAAAAATATATCGATTTTGGTTACGTTTTCTCTCCCTCTATCCAGGAAACAGGAAAACAACGTTATTCCTGATAATGACTGCTAGTAAAAACAAAATATAAAAAGGTTTAAATATACTTCGATGTGTTCTTATACACTCGGGAGATTAAATAAAGAAACCCATAGGACTGCGCAGTGAAACAGAACGGACTGCTTTGCGAGATTTTCCCGTGTGTAGCGTTTTAAAACAAAGCTTCGTCTTTTGTCCCGATGACTGCAATATTCGTGAGATAAAGACATCTGTTTGTTGTCTTCTTTTGAAAGAAAGAAAAAGTTTGCAGTGTTTTTTTATCGCTAGAACAATGACATATATTACGGCTGCTTTTCAAATTAAAAAAAAAAAAGCACGATTAATTATTCACATATTTTGATCAGTTTATGTTAAAAAGCTTTAAGTGTTTTTTGGTGTGGCGAGGGAAGCGATATTCATTGTTTTGTTTTTTCAATATTTATTTTACAGAGAACGGAGAAAAAGTGTTCGTTTATTTAGGCAATTTATTCGATTTTTTTTTTTTTTTAGCTTTTAAATACATAAATGGATTTTCGATAAAGATAAATACAAAAATTAAAACTATTTTATGATTTAATTCAATATACATTGATTGATTAAATTTAGGATAAATTTTAGTTAATCAGTGCCCTAATGTGTATTTTTAAAATAGTGAAGCAATGTTTTTTTTTTTGTATGAAGATAAAAAAATGCTTTTGATGTGATGCGGAAAAGAATCCATTTAAAAGAAAAGAGAAAATTTTAGGGAGGGGTTCAAGTGGAGAGCTTTTCCTCAAATAAAACTTTCTCAATTTTGCTCATAAATATTGTTCAAATATGCTTTTGGGGGCTAGTTATCGTACGAATTTTGAAGCTAATTTTAAGAGGGTCACATCGTACACGAAATACAAAATTATGTAACTGGTATTAATTTTTTTCCTTCTTTTTAGTTCAAAGCACTTCAAGAATTTTTTTTAATTACTTTCGATTAACCTCCGCATATGGATTTTTTTCTTCAATTTTAAAAAATTAAATATAACAAACTAAACACCCCTTTTAAAATTGTAAAATTGATCCCACAAAAAACAAAAAAACAAAAAAAAAAAACTACGCAATTAAGTAAGCAAGTATATGTCTATATTTCTGAGATGAGGTAGTATTTACAGTATTTGCATTATTCGGACTATTGTCCTCATCTTTGTTGCCATGAAGAAGCCGGAGCGTAAAACGGCTGAAACGTCGTACAAATGGCAACAAAGATGAGGACAATAGTCCGAATAATGTAAATACTAAAGCAAGTATATGCTTTAAATTAAATTCCTATTTCGCCACTGTTTTTAAATTCATTAAAATTTTGTACGTAAGAATTTAATTATTTTAACACAACACGGGAAAAAAGTTAACATGCTTTATTAAATATTTTTTTATTTTAATCTAAATATCACGCGGTATAACCAATTTTGGGGTAAGTTTTCGGGAATCAATTTATAATGTATTTACGAAGAAAAACATAGCATCATATAATTTAGAAAAAATATTCGTGATTTGGAGTGCTTATTCGATGGTAAAAAAAGTAAAATTTTGAAAAGTGCGTTTTTTTTTTTTGTTTTTTGTAGAAACGTCTAAGAAAAAATCTAAATCCTTGAGATGAGATCTGTAGGGTGATCTAAAAACTACTTTTGTTTTTAACAGACTAGTAATACATTTTTTATAAAATCGAGGAAAGCACGCCATGAGTCAATAATAATATTCTTTTGTTCAGGTGAGAAGAGGCTTTCATCATCAGCTGTGTAAAATGATGTTGCCATTGGAGACCGACTGAATACAAAAAGGTGCGCTCTGAATAAATTATGAAATGAACAATGAAGTATTTGTTGCAACGTTTTTAAGCAATAAAAAAATTAAGCCATTTTTAAATATGTTTGTTCATCTTAAAAAGAATAAAGTCTATTTTAACAAGACACTTTTTTTTTTAGTTCGAATTAGAAGTATTTAAAACCAAAATTTTTATTTTTCTTGAAAAAATATCGATGTTTTTAATGCGTGTAAAAAAAAATGAAATAATTTTTAAAAGAAAAGTATTTAAAAAATATATGGAAATAACTTAAACAAAATTATATATTTACAATTTTAAAACTACTAAAAACCTAATTAAGTACTAAAAATATACAATAAATTAACAAAATCACAATTTATTTACAGGTGAAAAAATGTTTGTTGTGTGGAAATCAAACAATGTACTGACATAATGCAAATACATTATAAAGAAAAATATTCCTTATCTTAAAAACCATAAAAGACGGACAAAAAATATCACAAAAATTCAAAGTCTTCGGGGTGGGTATAAAAATGTTAGTAAGGTTTCTTGTTGACTTTTTATTAGTAAAAATGTGAATCTCAAAAAAATATCGGACACTCACTTTCCGTTTTTGTCAAAGCACTCGACAGTCTCAGAAGAAAGCACCGGAGCTGTGTCAAAACTTCGGTTAAAAATAAATGGAGTTTCATATCGAGGTGGAAGCGGAGGCGCGATTACGGAGAAATCGCCCTCCATGGTCACAGAGAAGGTTTTAGGGTAGAAGAGAGAACGAAAGGTCAAAAAGTTGTGAAACAATCCCTTTTTGTATATATTTTAAAGTAAACGCGAGAGAAAGATTAAAAGAAAAAGAAATCGGAATAAATAAAAAGGGTCCTTGTCGCAACAGCCAAGTTTGATGGGCACTTCATGGGCAGAGACGAAGACGGACGAAACGACGCAGAGCTGACAGTCGAAGATCTTTAGCCAGGCTTACGACAAGGAAGCAACCAGCGTTGGTTTATATAGTTGCCGGCCCTGAGGCGGGAACAAAGAAAATACTGGACAGCAGCAGGTAGCTTGATGCAATCCACTCCCCTACGTCCTCTAATCCAGGCTTGGGAGATGGTATGAGATGTGGAGAGAGAGAGAGAGAGAGAGAAGAATGAAAAAAAATTGGATCAATGTCTCACCCTGAGCCAGGATTAAGATGACAAGGGAAAAGTGGGAGGTTACTAACTATTCTCCTCCTTCCCAGCCTTCTCTGTGTGTGTGTGTGTGTGTGTGTGTGAGTGTGAGAGAGAGAGAGTGTTTTTTTTTTCTTTTTATCCCTCACGACAGCTGTTCTTTTTGCCACAGTTGTTACCTAAAAATATATGCTGTCTACCTGTTACAAACAATGGTTTTGTTGCAACGGCGTTAAAAAAAAGGAAAGAGAGAGAGAGAGAAACTACTGATAATCACTTACTGTTTGTTACTTAAAAACAATAAAAGTAGGTACCTTCACTAATCCATTGGAAAAACAGCAAAACACTAAGAAAATGCCCCCAAACTTAATAATAAAAACAAGATTTTTCGTCAAAATGTTTAAGAGGAAAGATCAAAGTATTTTTTTTTTAATTTCTTAACCCTTTCTAACATTCTTTCATAAATTTTGGTAAAAAAATATTATTTTCTTTTACTTTTATTTATTTATTTATTTTTTTGCCAGCAAATGACCGAACTGTTACCAGAGTTTACTATGAATATTGTAATTAATATTACGAAACTCATTTCTTTTCCGGTGAAAAAAAAACATTAATTTCGAAATTCTTGTAAAATAATCAAATAATTGTCGGGTTTTGATGAAAATTTCAGGATTTATTCACAAATGAATAAAATGTGTTTTGAAATTAGTCTTTTTAGAAAATCTTGGTAAAAGCATTTCAAGTAATTTCATTAAATTTCAAGAAATTAAATTCTGTTTCGAAAATTTATTTTATTTGTTAAATGCAGGACTCCTAAATAATTTATTTTTGTTTCAAATAGCATTTTTTTCCCCAAAAAATTTGCTCCGAATAGTAAAATAAAAATGCAATAAACTATGACATTATTTAATTAGATGAGCTTATATATAGATATATATATAAATTAATTTTTTTTTTAATATAAAAGGAACATTATACTCTGAAGAAAAATCTTTCTTCGATGAATAATTAATTTTTACAAGAATTGTTTTCATTTTTCTTTTTTAATTATAATTTATAAAAATTCATAAAACCTTGTTTCTGTTAAGTTACCAAGTGAAGACCTTATTTACTAACCGAAAATTGAAAAGCTTAATACAAATGTTCGAGCCAAAAGATATTTAACACATTTTGTGTGTGTGTGTGCGTGTGCGTGCAGGAAGGTTCTTTTTTAGTATGGTATTTCGTGTGTGACATTAAATGGTCACGTGTTTCACGGTTTCTCCTTCTTATCGGAAAAAAAATTGAACAATTATGTCAATTCTGGTCAACCATACTTAGCTTACCAACGCATATGGCTGTCATCAATTACTTCATGCGTCAGAAAAATATGACCTCGGTGATTATGAAATACTTTTATTATAAATTTCATGCTATAAACAAGTAATACTTGTTTCAAATCAGATTAATTTAACTATAAGTTTGCTAATTTTCTAAAGATCACGTGTCGCAAATGTATATTTTATTTTTGCAGGATTTTTAAAACCGAGAACCAACTTTTGTTTACCAACCTTTTAATCTGACAAAATGAACGAAAACAAATGATAACTTGAAAACCCTAAAAAAAAAAAAAAAAAAAAAAAATTGAGATTCCAATCAATATAATTTCTATTTGAAATACACCAGAGTATTTTGCTTACAGGAAATAGTAAGTTTAATAATTTAGCTTTCAATTAAATCTTCAAGAAACAAGAAAATTTTCATTTTTAAAAATTCACTTTAAAACTTAGGTATCGAAAATGAGTGGCGGTACCTAAATAAAAGAAACATTATCTTTTACATACATTTATAAAAACATTTAATAAAAACAGTTCAGTATCTGTTTCAAGTTGGTTTACTACATAACACAACCAACCATTAAATGGAAATTATTTCCTAAAACACAGTTCTTCCAACTTCACATTTCAACTCCAATTTTTGCTAAATATATAATCTGCCTGCCTTGAAAAATCAACATTCAAAAATCTTACCTTGGTTAGAACACCAGTAATATCTAGAACGTATTCTGATAATAGGTTTATTCAAATGTTGCAGCGTTTATATAGAAAATTACGAAGGGCAGGAAATTGTGGAGAGCCATAAGTGCCAATATCTTAAATGGACATAAAGATAAACAAATATTTTTTATTCTATTATATTGCTATTTTTTTTTTAGCATTTTTCGATTTTTTTTCTCGAATGAACATTTGCTGTGCATTAAGTCTAAGGGTCGGGAAAGTTTAGAAACTTAACTAGAAATGAAAAATAAAGACTTTTTTGTTGGTGATGATAATATTAGCAATTTCCCTACAAGGAAACGTTTGGCATTCATTGACCGAGCAGCCAGTGCTACCATCAGTTGAAATTTAACAAATTATCAGGAAAACAGGTTTCTCAAGTTCAGTAGTTGATATTGCTTTCTCCACTATTGATGGAGTTTTCTTTACTAACCTTTTATTTGAAGTAGTGTAGAACACATTAGTACCCACCAAGAAGATATACAGAGCTTTACATAGGCAGATGTATACAGAGCTTTACATAGAGGTATATAGGCAGATGTAGACAGAGATATGCAGTTAGATGTAGCTATATATATATATATATATATATATATAAAGGATGACCAAAAGGTAAAATCCACAAAACCAGATCCTATTAATATTGAAACTGATCAAGGTGGAGGGATCGATGTAAGTAGTATTATCTATTTACAGAGCCAAATATATAGTATGTCAAAATTTCGAAATTTTTAACATATATATATATATATAGAGAGAGAGAGAGAGAGAGAAAGACTGAGGTATATAGATGTTGAGAGATAGATATATGTATATTGGGACAGATAGATGTAGATAAAGCTGTAATAGACCAATGTAGATAGAGGTATGTACATTATATATATATGAAGAGGTATGTGTGTGTATATATATATATATATATATATATATATATATATATATATATATATATTACTATTAACGTTTAAAATAGTAAAAAATATTAAAATACAGTACAGTTCTCATTGTAAGTCTGAAAATACTTGTAGCTATTCTCATACAAAATAAAACAACTATCAAATAAGTACAACATATTTACAAAAATAAACTGTCTATCCCTTACAAACTGTTCTATACATGACGTCATTTGTATTTGATTACAATATATTTGAATTAGAATTATATCGTCCTTAAAAAGGCTAAGACGAAGCTAATACAAACTATCTCTATTATTATTGTATCTTTATTGGAATTATAACCTTTCTCATAATGACTAAAGATTGTC
Source organism: Ascarosepion bandense (assembly GCA_037127315.1). Taxonomy (NCBI): domain Eukaryota; kingdom Metazoa; phylum Mollusca; class Cephalopoda; order Sepiida; family Sepiidae; genus Ascarosepion; species Ascarosepion bandense. The sequence continues at coordinate 652,587 of JBBBDQ010000157.1, read as the reverse complement.
GAAAATACACAAACAAAAAGCTCTATATTATATGCATGTGATGATGTTGGATTAAGTTATAATTACTTCATATTTCTATATTTTAGAAATATACATACAAAAGAGAATAATGCGCACGTTGGATAGTCTCTTTATAAAATTGACCTCGATGAATGCCAACTTATACGCAGACTGGATAAATATAATAGACTACAATAAAATATTAAACAGACAAAACTTGTGGATCGATTTTTATAAAACCTGCTTATATATATTATTCATACACACACAGGATCGGTGCAAGGATTGACACAGCCCCCACCCCCGCAATCTATGATATGGGCCACCACTCTATCTCACTTTTCATAAGGTAGTATTCATATAAAATACAAATTTTATTGCAACCTAATTATGGACAATAATGGATCAAATGCAATATAGGTGAACAATTCAACTAGAAAAATTAAAAATAAATACAATTTTGAAAAAATACACACACACACATATATATATGAGAGAGAGAGATAGTTTTAATTAATTCGCCCCAAGCAAGGCGATAATGCCACTAAGCATCAAGGGGTTACTGAGAGGGAAAGAGAATGAGATTTTAGAAGGATCCGGAAACAAGGGATAAGCTTCTATTCCTGTTCAAAAGGACCGAGGAGCAGTGTAAACTGGTTGATAGGTTTGCCTATCAACTCCTATTCAGGAAAATAAAAGAAGTAAAATATTAAATAAAATTTCAGAGTTTAGGCAAAGATAGAAATATAGGGTTGAAGTTAGAAAGAACAAGAAATCCAATTCTAAATAGCGGACAATAAATACGTCTATTTAAATTCAATAGACCAGGGAGGCGTGGAATATATATACATATATATATATATATATATATATATATATATATATATTGAAAATGTGGATTAGATATGGAACAAGTCGAAAATGTATTTATAATTTTAGCATGTTTCACTCTTTAACTTCATCGGAAATTTTGAAAAATTAACTCAACATGTTTCCATTTCTAAAATTTCTGATGAAGGTAAAAGTATATCAAAATATGCTAAATTTATAAAAAAATTCTCCTTCCTTATCGAGCCCTCTGATTCCGATACGCGGTATTATGCGAAACTCTGGAGTCGGTCAAAAGATAAGTTGCTTGAATATTTATCAATTGAGTAGTTATCTACTTATTAAATTACTGTTGGCCTTATGTTTAAATTCTAGTATATTTTATGTACTAGGTATTATTGATTCATATATATATATATATATATATATATATATATATATATAGTGTATCGAGGCAGCAAATAATTTTCTAAACATACTGTTAAATATAAGAGACAATGAATGTCTATTATGTTTAATTGTGAGCCGTTCTAAACGTCGTATTTGGCTTTAATTTCAGTTCAAAATAAAGACAAAAATTCTCCAACATTTGTGTGTGTGTGTGTATATATATATATATATATATATATATATATATAGCAATCGAAGCAAAAGCCCTGAGGAGTGAAGACATCGCAATAATGCATTCACGGCATAAGTTTGCTCACTTAAGTAATAAACTTCTTCACATTAACTCTATTAATGCTTTATCTGTCTTTCGGCATAGTTTCGTCTTGGTTCCTTTCCGCCCGGAGGCAGAGAGTGCAACAAGGCAGACTGAATGAAATCTTCAAAGCTGTGTGTGTGACTCGTAAAAATGTTTATACAAAAATACAATGGCGATATGCGATTTATTTATCTACAAGTACTAAACTCGTCTGATGATGTAATAAAAATATAATATTTCTCTTTTCCAATCTTTTCACTTTTCTTTTTTCATTTTTTTTTTTTCTCAATTGGAATAGATAGACTAAACTATCGCCCGGTTCACACTCCACCCACGTCTATTGTACAGGTGTAGACGCTCATCCCTTGTTCCCTGTTCAGGATGTGGTTTCCGGCTTCCTTTTTTCCAATCTTTTCACTCTTACGTAGCCCCCTGCACATCAGTGGCGTTACCGCCTTGCTCGCGGTGATATGGTTTTAAAAATATTAATTTTTTTTTAATCTGACCAAGTAAAACACCACAATGGAACTTAAATATTCCACCATTTTTTTTTTATTATTATTTACTTCGTGTGTAAAATAATCGTGCGTTGTGGCGCAGTGGATATCAGCTCGGAACGACAAATCGGGGAGCCGAGTTCGAATTCCAGTTGAATTCATTGCATTCACTTACGCGCAAATACCCTTGGGCAAGGTATTAATCAGGCTCTTCCCTCCAGTTATGGGTCAAATAATAGGACAGATTGGGTTCTATAGCCTTGGCTGGCAACCAGTCTACCGCAGAAAGCAATGGCAACCTACTGCGGGATAATCTTCTGCCCAGTCAGTCATGTTTCTTTCTAGACATGATCGCCCAAGCGTGTTTCACGTATGGCACTTAACTGACAGACTGATTAAAATAATCACCAGTAAAAACACAAAACCAAAAAACAAACAAACAAACAAAGAAAAAAGAGAGAAGATTGAGATGTAAATATTTTTAAAGAGTTGAAAACTGGTTAGGGAGCAATCTCCTCTGTAAACATTGTGGATTGACGCTACACAATCCCAAACAAAGAAATGTACCGCATAGCAGAAACCATGTCAAACGAGGACTATCAACAACAACAGCTATAGATAGCCCATATAACTCAAAGAGGAAATAATGACATAATTAAGATGTTGACATTCCACACTACTTCCAATAAAGGGTTAGGAAGGAAACTAATATCAATTACGGGAAAGAGCGATAACAGCTACTGAATTCTAGAAAACTATTTTCCTGAAAAATTGTTTTAAGAGAAAGCTTTTATAAATTTCAACCTACAGCTCGGTCAATAAATATCAAATGTTTCCTTGTAGAGAAACGGCTAAAATTACCATTACTAATCTATCCTAATAGGTGAAAGCTTCACCTTGACAAACCTTTTAAAAATAAATAATGATAAAAATGTTTGATCTTATTTTTTTTATATACCTTACACTTTCAGCGGACCTCAAATGGAATGACTACATCGAATCCATTGCCAAATCTGCTGCTATGAAAGTCGGCTCCCTGTGCAGGGCCAGGAAGTTTTTCCCACCTGAATCTATTCTGTACATATACAAATCTACCATCCGCCCATGTATTGAACATTGCTATCATATCTGGTCGGGTGCCCCTGCTGCTCTCCTTGGGCTTCTTGAGAAAATACAAAGGAGGATCTGTAACGTGGTTGATACTGACTTGGCAGACCGGCTGCAACCACTCTCTCACCGGCGTGATGTGGCTTCCCTGTGCCTCTTCTACAAGTATTTTCATGGCTTCTGCTCCGATGAGCTTAGATCACTGGTGCCGCCTAAGCACGAATTTACACGAGATACTAAGGTTAGCAACTAGGTTCCACCCTTTTACAGTTAAACAAATAAGATGTAACCGTAAATTCTACTCCAACAGCTTCTTTTCTCGCGCTTCCCGCCTGTGGAACTCCCTTCCACAAGTCTGCTTTCCCGACAGCTACAATCTCCAGGTGTTTAAATGTAGGGTCAATAGACACCTATCACACTAACTCCCAATTATTCTCAGAACACTCATCTACCCAACCCTCATTCTCGGTACCCTTACCCGCCTATCACCCACCTTCTGACATTTCCTATATTTAATCATCCTTTCTCCACTCTATGTAGCCCCCATGCGCAGTAGTGGCAGTGACATGCCTTGCTCGGGGTGAAACGCTTATATAAAAAAAAAAAAAATGATCAGTAGAAGATGTCATGAAGCTATTTCTGATCTTATGTCTTTGGTTGGGATCTGAAAGAAAATGTCTATACAACAGAAACTCAAAGAAATAAAATAATTTTAAAAAAATGTTGAAGCTGTAGAAGGGAAGAAACACTCATTATATCCACACAATGATTACAGACATTCATTTATCAATAGTCATGATTTTAGTAGGTTTTATCGCCAATTAATTCCCTTGAAAACTTCGAAGTCAAAACACATAAGTGTGCTACAATATCTTATCGCCAGATGGCATGCTCAAATAAAAATTGAAATGATACTCTTCTAAATAAGACGACGAAGAAAGAAAGATGCCTGACTAAAATATATAGAATCTCACTTAAAATAAGTGAAATTTTGTATATTTTAGTCAGGTATCGTTCTAGATACGACAGGTTCCACTGTACATTAAAAAAAAGTGTTTGATAAAAATGAAAATGTAGTTACTCTGAATTTAATACATTTACATAAAATGCGTATACTAAAGTAACAAGACATTGCAACAGGTTGCAAACAGATGCTAAATAATCCATTTATCTGCCTTATTTGTTTAAACAGTAAATACGTATATTATGGAAATTTCAGACATCTGCTCTCTTCCTTTACATGTTTTTAATATTTTCTAAGTCACTACAAATATAAAAATGTGAGTGAGTGATTCTGTTGATATACTTGCTTAATAAATACTATTCATTATATTAATGGTGACAAACATAAGAAAAAAATTAATGGCAATGCATCTCCACGGCAAGACAGCTGGCATTGCATTTCTGCATATGATTTTATTATTTACCGTGTGACTATATAAGTAGTGATTAGGTTGAAAGATTTCAAGTCATTGTCTCATAAATATTGGACGAGCTATCAAAGATTATATAGATAATAATATGTATCTTAGGAGTGGGACCGTATCGTAAAAAAATGACAGTAACATATATATTAATGTACCTACTGTTAAATATTTTACTTTGTCGTAACCTCCCCCAACAATAATCCAAACCTCTGAGTGTTACAGGAGGGATATATATATATATATAAATTCCCCTTATTATTCATTACAGAGACAATAGCGAGGTAACTTCGGCTCAGCTCATTTTTTTTTTACAACCAGTAATTAAAGCTCTTGCCGCGTGTTTGCTCTTTAAAAGTGCCATTTTATTTTTTCTTACACTAATTATGTCGTCGAGTTGTGAAGAAAAAAATATATAATCTTCTCTATAATAATAAAGACTTGTGTGAGATATATATATATATATATATATATATATATATATTATAGTTACCTTGCTATAGTTGTCTTTCTAACGAACAGAGCCGAAGCTGCGTCACTATTGCCTCTCTCTCCATGAGCGTTATAGGAGGGAAACACGCACACACACACTATATATATATATATATATATATATATATATATATATATACACAACGGGTTTTATTATAATAAAGAGAATTGCTATAAAAGTTGTGTTTATTGGGAACACATAGAAAAGGTATCCCACCCAAGTAAAAAAAAACAAAAAACTGTTAAACTGTCACAGACCAGTCCAATCAGTAGAAAGTCTTGGTAGAGAAAATGTGTTTCTCCACAGGAATCAAACTTGCGTTCATTTTAAAATGCTGTTTTCTCATAAAAAGAAAGTTGGTTTTATGTTTGAGGCAGAATTTTTGGTCGTAACAGAAAAAATAATGACACCCTAACTTAATGAAAGTATTAGCCATATAGCCGAGGGTGAGAGTTCCTGGTTCGGCTTAAAGGCCACATTTGGAAACCACTGACGAAGACGTTGAATGGTGAGATATCAAGCTACAGTGATACTCGGAAACGAGAGAAGCATTATACCTATTTTCAAAATTGAACCACGAGATTCTATGTCTGCTGGCGTATAGAAAAAAAGGAAAGATTTTACGCCGTTAAATGAAAAACAATAATATCATGAAAATAACGACCTATTACAGAGATGGAGATAAATTGTGTCGGCTCTGCGTATATGAGAAGCCAGCAATTACAACGTGTCTACAGATTCGAATGTGCGTTGTGGTACAGTGGATATCGGCTCGGAACGAGAAATCGGGGAGCCGATTCCAGTTGAATCCATTGTATTCACTTACGCACAAATACCCTTGGGAAAGGTATTAATCCGTCTCTTCTTTCCATTTATGGGTTAAATAGCAGGACAGATTGGGTTCTATAGCCTTGGTCGGCAACCAGTTTACCGCAGAAAGCAATGGCAACCTACTGTGGGATAATCTTCTGCCCAGTCAGTCATGTCTCTTTCGTGACATGATCGCCCAAGCGTGTATCACGTATGGCACTTAACTGACTGACTACAGCCGCATAAATTATTAAACTCCTGGTCAGAGGCGATATCGAAGTGCCAATATTTAAAAAGTATATTTAAAAAGCATTTCACGTCGGTTAAGTACAGATTTTCCTCATGTCTCTGTCATTTCCTTATATATATATATATATATATATATATATATATGTAATTACTTGGTTTAATTTTATTTTGACCAAAAACTAATACACAGTTGTATCAAAAGTATTCAATACAATTATATTATAAAACTTTTGAATATTCATTTGTAAACAAGTTATTATGCGACCTATTATGTTATTCCCAAACAAAAATGAAATACTGCATGAAAGAACAGAAATTATGGCTAAGTGTAACCATGTCATAAAATACAGCCATGAATGAAAACGTTATAATTTCTACTAATTTTGAAAATTGCGCATTCCACAAAAAAAAAAAAAAAAAAAAAAAAAAAAAAAATCCCCGTTACGTGATCGTTCTTAAAAAAAACAAAAAACAAACAAACGGTAAAATCACTTATTGTTAATCGCCTGAAGACACCACGTGGAAGAAACGTAGGTCGCGTAATAACTCGTTTACAAATGAAGAAAATATTATATATATATATATATATATATATATATATATTGAGATAGAGGTGTAAGTTTGTCACTTAGCTGATTGATGTTACTTTCATTATTCCGACTCCAGAGTTTCGTAGACAAACCCTTTGGGTATTACCATCTACTTCTGAGGAGTTATCAGCAATTGACTTCATGTTTGTAGGATCCATAATAATAATATCCGAAACAAAATAGTGAGACAAGTGTAAAAATTTTTAAACGACGCGTTTCACACACGTGACGTGCGTTAGATTCGGCTTCTTGAGAGTTGAATGAAAGATAAACATACTAGCTCACGCACTGACAGGAGGGATCCTTTTTTTTTAATCATATCACACCAAGCAAGGCGATAACACCGCTGATGCGCAGGGGCTACGTAAGGGTAAAAAGAATGGAAAAGAGAAACCACATCTTCAACAGGGAACAAGGAATGAGCCTCTTCACCTGTTCAATAGACATGGGTGGAGTGTGTTCAGCTGTCACGTTTAAAATGCACAGGTCGGTGGACGTCATTTTCACAATGGGGAAGAATAGGTCGTCTACTGAAACACGCGTCTGAAGTAATAAATAATGACGGATTGGGATTAAAATTTATTAATTACCTTATTAAAGTTCTTCGAGTAAATCTGGACGAGATGTGCATTCCTTAAAAACTAATTAATATCAAAGTAAAAATATACGTGCTCTGGCTAGATTTAAGACTGCGTTCCCCTTAGTAGGGAAAACCCGTCGTTTGATCCAAAATTCTTTATAAGGCACTATTCAATTTTGCATATAGGTAAAATCCCCAAAGCCAGATCCTATTAATATTAATTTTATTAATATTAAAAATGATCCAGGAGAATTAATAATTATTTGTTTTTGATCGTTGCTGAATAAGCGATATTTTTCTTGCAAAAGTCTCATTATATATATATATATATATATATATATATATATATATATATATAAATTGAGACTTTTGTTGAAGCTAGAAGATGAACTAGCTAATCAAGCAAGCAATTCCTTAATATAAGTTGCTGTTATTTCCCACTAACGTAGCCTTGTGCCAGACTAAGCTAGTTTTAGTAAATATGACTATATCAACACTTTTACACAAAACCCACACAAACAGATCACATGAGATTCGCTAGACATGACTTTTAAAATGAACTTTGCAAAAAAATAAGTTTCTTCCTCTTTGCAATTTTGTCTGACATTTCGAGGAGGTCAAAAGTCAAGTTTTGTCGAAGGAGAGATGGAAACGACGCGTTATACACACCCGATTTATACTAACGGCAACAGTTGGTTGTTAGCTGCAGATGACAGCTAAGCATCAAATCAACAACGGTAATTAGCGTTTAGATATTATAAACTTTCCGAATTTGCTTCCTATCCCATAATGCGGCGCGTAAGTGAAGAACCATCGCACTTTCCACCCATCACCAGCTGATTATCTCGGCTGCCAGATAACTCAACCGACATGAAATATGCAAATACACTTATTTTTCAATGAACACGAAGTTACTTTTCATATAATTTTAGAAAGGAACTTTTTTTCTACTTAAAATACACATGCACTACAAAAAAAAAAAATGTTAGGAAGGAATCCTCCATGAAAACTGGAAAAAGCAGTTATTAGACCTGAGAAAGCTATTGTCCTGAAAAGTGTTTTAAGAGAAAGATTTTATAAATTTCTACTGACGGTAACACTGGCTGCTGGGTTAATGAATGCCGAATGTTTCCTTATAAGGAAACAGCTAACATTCTTTATGTGCCACTAGCAGTATAGCCCAGTGTTGCTCGGGTGTAATGAAAGCTTTAAAACTAATCCATAGTCCTGGAGCTCAGCCTCAGCCTAAAGAATATTTGAAGTTTGGTGAGAATCGGATAAAAACTGGATTTGTATAACGGACATACAGACAGATAAACAGACACACACACACAAATATCTTGCGTTATATATATATATATATATATATATATATATATATATATAATCGATTTTCTGCACTATTGTAAAAACTGCAACCTTGAAACTTCTGAATATCGTTTCTTATGTCTTTGTCTATGAGGCTATCAAATTTGATTAAAATCGGACTACTACTCCTATAACCCGATTTTTTCGATTATCGATATTTATTGGGGGTACCTCGACACAAAACCTAGCTAAGAACACTCGCAGACGCTTATAGTACAACTGTGTAAATTTTCAAGAAAATCGGTTCAACCGTTTCGGAGTCTATGGGTATCAGACACACAAAGTTCCATTTATGAATAAGTTTAGATTAGATACCTCTTCATGTCATAGACGAGCATGGACATCCACTTGCCCCTGACTCTTGTCACTCTTCAAACTTGTACTCCTGGTATCCCTCCCAGACCCCAGTGCAATGGAACGTTACAGACCCATCGGAAAAAAAGCGAATATTTCCCAACCCACAAATGAGCGAAGTCTGTGAATGTTAGCAAGAGACCCACTGCTCATTACACAAAAGTAATATATTCTATTTTCTTTATGTTTACATACATTTCTTAATCCCCCCCACCCCAACGGTGTCTTAAATAATAAAAAAAAAAAAAAAAAAAAAAAAAAAAAAATCAACGGGTAAGTTTCGGTGAGGGAAAAGCTATATTCTTTCACGAGGGTGGAAAAATAGATTTGCTTTTTTGATTGAAAACTCCCTATTTGTGTATGATGGACTATTTCGTCTTGTAAAATTTATAGTTAAATGGGAGAGTCCATCATACGTAAAAAGGGAGTTAATTTTAAGTTATTCTGCAGATGATTTGCAAATTTACGACTTGCTAACCGAGTTAAAACTCAGAATTTCGAACGCAGATTTTCAAAGCCCGTACATACTTCCCAATAGGACAATTGCTGCTATACAGTCTTCCTATTACCATCTGACCTTATGTCGAATTCGGCTTAACTTAGCAAATATGACTTTAACAGATCTATTTTCAATTAGCGGTCCAGCATCGGTAAAAGCGAAGATAGAAAACTAGGCTATTCCCTGGATTATGATAGATATTTACAAAGCCATCATTATGATGGCTTGATAAATAACTATTTGCTTGTTTTCTCTACATTGATATACTCTCGTTGATTTTTTTAAAACTAATGTTAACGGCCTTGATCTCTGTCAAGGCCGGAAAGTGAGGATTAGGCTACTCCGCTCCAGATATGGCAGCAATACTCCATTTTGAGTCTAATCTTGACTGAACATGCCAGGAGGAGTCAGATATTTTATAGAGCTTTATTTTTCTAGAATCTTCAGCGGTGGATCGTATATATGAGACCCACTCGAGTTTTGGAATGAATGCCAATAGATGTTCAAACCAAGGATCCTTATTGAGAGTTCAACTTTGACTAGAAAAAAAATTACTGGGTTGCTTGATGATTATGAAACAATAACAGCTTGATTTTGGAGGTGTTGAATGTTACAAGCCAATATTGCCCCTTTGGTTGATACTGAAAAATTATCGGTCCGAGCAAAAGTATAAAAATAAAAGATTTCAAATCCAGATTTAAGTCAGCGTGCGTTGTTACACAACGCTAATAGTCTCTCTTACAATAATAAAACTAAAACCTTGTCGAGGTAGGTTTTATGAAGACGTTTTCATACAGACAGTCAGTTAAGTGCCATACGTGATACACGCTTTGGGCGATCATGTCTCAAAAGAGATGTCTGACTGGGCAGAAGTTTATCCCGCAGTAGGTTGCCATTGCTTTCTGCGGTAGACTGGTTGCCAGCCAAGGCCATAGAATCCAGTCTGTTCTAATATTTAACCCATAACTGGATAGAAGAAACTGATCAATACATTTCCCAATGTTATTTGTGCGTAAGGAAATGAAAAGAATTCAACTGGAATTCGAACTCGCACCCCGATTTGTCGTTCCTAGTCGATATTCACTGCACCACAACGCACATCCATCACCACATATTTTATTAAATTCAAGTGACAATGTTTAGCTTTCTATTGTGTTTTCCAGTTTACGAATAGGTTGATGCACACTTGGTTCAAATTTAAGTATAAAGAACTTGATAATGGTAGTCCTACGCGAAAGTATTAAAAAAGTACAATTTACAAAAAAAATCTAATCTAAATTTAAAAAAAAAAAATCGACAAAAGTTGTCAACTGAATTAAAACACACACACACATATATATATATATATATATATATATATATATATATATATTATATGATAAATACAAATATAAAATGTGTCACTTAGCTGATTGGTGTTATATTCAGTATTCCTACTCCAGAGTATCGTAAACGAACGTTTTTTTAAAAAATCGTTCGGTTTACTGGTCAGGAGGTATCAGCAACTGTCTGCCGATTTTCTCATTTTCGTTATCTTAATATTAACTGAAAAATAATTTGTGCGCTTTATATTGGAGTTAGGTTGATCTTTTTTTCTATGCGTGTATGTATTTGTTTTGATCATTTCATTTTGCAGTTTATGGGATCACCTCCCAAAATCAATATTATTTGAGAATGGCGGTTGATCTCTCCTCTGGTCTAGCTCTAACAGCTCGGAGAGAGGGACTGACTTGTAACATTTACTACCTACAAAACTAAGCTAATATACTTTCATAATCATCGAGCAGCTCCTGAATTTTCTCCAGTCAAAGTTAAACTCTCCATAAGGGTCCTTGAGTTGAATGTCGATTGGCATTCACCCCCAGAACTCAAGTGAAACACATATATACGATCCATCACTAAAGATTTTAGAAAAATAGTTGGAAAAAAAAAAAAAAAAAAAAAAGCTCCGTAAAGTACCTGACTCTTCTTGGCATGTTCTGTCAGATTAGACCCAAAACGGAGTATTGCTGCCATATCTAGGATGGAGTAGCCCAATCCTCACTTTTCAGCTTTGACCATTCCCGTGTTGGTCTAATCGGATACACGAAAATCCATCTGCCATGAATGTAATCGGACGACCTTGTTTGAAAAGACATCCTGCAATGACGACGATGAATCCTAGTTTCAAGAACTACCATGTTAACCGTTACTCCACGAAAAGTCGTGTGTTTCTGACGAGGTAACTTACTATGTCAGTCAGTTAAGTGCCATGCGCGATACACGCTTTGGGCGATCATGTCTCGAAAGAGACATGACTGACTGGGCAGAAGATTATCCCGCAGTAGGTTGCCATTGCTTTCTGCGGTAGACTGGTTGCCGACCAAGGCTATAGAACCCAATCTGTCCTATTATTTAACCCATAACTGGAGGGAAGAGACGGATTAATACCTTTCCCAAGGGTATTTGCGCGTAAGTGAATGCAAGGAATTCAACTGGAATTCGAACTCGGTTCCCCGATTTCTTGTTCCGAGCCGATATCCACTGCGCCACAAATTACTATGTAAAGAAAAAAAACAAAAAAATAAACACCCCCCCCCAAAAAAACCAAAAACAACCCCCCCTCCAAAAAAAAAACCTCAAAAGAAAACAAAACAAAACAGCAACATACCAAAACCAATCCTCCATAAAATGCCAGATCCTTTTCGTTAATTCCGCGGTTATTAGCCACAGTAATATCGGGTTATTAGCCAAAACTTTTAATTGCAGTTATTATGTTAACCCAAATGCAAAATGTCGCATTGTCTAATCAGTAATTGCCGTTTGAGTCATTTACACAGCCTGGTTTAGTTAGACACAAGGCCACTATATTAACGCTCCAGTGAGCATCGAATTCATCTTAGCAATAAAGAACATTCTGAGACCATAAGTAAATATATATGCAAATGATACAACTGTTTATAGGAGCACTTCCAAAAATCAAGATGATCTTAGCATAGCGCCTGATCTCTGCTATAATCTAGCTCTAACAGCACAAGGAAGGAAAAACTGGCTTGTAACATCCAATACCTACAAAACTCAGCTAATATTGTTTCAGAATCACCGAGCAGCCACTGAATTTTCTCTAGTCAAAGTTAAACTCTCAATAAGGATCCTTGGTTTGAACGTCTATTGGCATTCACTCCAAAACTCGTGTGGGTCTCATATATACGACCCATCGCTAATGATGTTGGAAAGATTATCGGAAAAATAAAGTTCCAGAAAGTATTTGACTCCTTCTGGCATGTTCGGTCAAGATTAAATAAAAAATGAAGCATTTCTGCCATATTTGAATAGGAGTAGTCTAATCCTCACTTTTCAGCCTTGACAGAGATCAAGGTCAATAACATTAGTTAAAAAAATCAACTAAAGTATCACAATGTAGAGAAAACAAGCAAATAGATATTTACAAGGCCATCATAATGATGGGGCATCCAGTGAGAATCAAACCCGCAAGCAATGGTCTGGTTGTCTATCTTCGCTTTTATCGAAGCTAGACCACTTATGGAAAATACAGATCTGTTACAATCACATTGACTAAGTTTAGCCGAATTCGACATATCACCAGATGGTAATAGAAAAACTGTATAGGAGCAATCATTCTGTTGGAATGTATGTGCAGGCTTAGAAAATCAGCGTTCGAAATCCTGGGTTTTAACTCGGTTTAAGCACTACCAATGCTAGTGGTTAATTCGCAAATCATCTACAGAGCAATTTAAAATTAACTCCCTATTTATGTATCATGGACTCTCCGGTCTAACTATAGTTATTACAAGGTGGGACAGTCTATAATACACAAGGTAAGGAGTTTTCAATCACCCTCTATAAAGCAAATCCATTTTTGCATCTTCGCGAAATATTATCCGTTAATTGGGCACCTTGAAGTGGTGTAATGGTTAGCAAGCTTGTCTCGCTAACACTATTGCAATTAAGTAGTGAGTTCGATCCTCACTGGGTACCCCATACTTTCGGCCTTGTGCCACATCTAAGCTGTGCTTAGTAAATTACAATATTATCCGTTAATTTTTACCTTTTGTTTCACTTTTAAAATGTCGTTGGAGGATTAACGAATGTTTGTAAACGTTAAGATAAGAGAAGAGATTATTTTGTGTATGTATCATTGAGTCACTTGCTAACATTCACAGACTCCGCACATACGTGGGTTGGGATATATTCGTTCTTCTTTCGATGGTTCTGTAACAATCATTTGCACTAAGTGCCAAAAGTCATGTATCGAGAGGACGACATATGTATTTGTGTGTGTACAGGCGCACGTATCGCGCCCCCTTACTTTATTGCTCTTGTTGGGAAATTGAAAAAAAAAATACATATATGCCTAAGTATAAGAGCCGTTCGCAACAGCACAAGCAAAATCCTTACATATGGTTAACTAGCAGTATAGCCCGGCGTTGCTTGGGTGTAATGAAAGCTTTAAAACTAATCCATGGTCCTGGAGCTCAGACTCTTTGGACGTTGGCACGAAAGACTAAAAAAAAGCAATAGTTGCTTCTAGTTAAAGCGAAACCGTAGACTGAAAGAAAAATGAATGGATGTAAGTCAAATTTTGATTTCCTGGCATCGATATCAAATTTTCTGCACTATTGTAAGAACTGCAACATTGAAACTTCTGAATATCATTTCTTATGTTTTTGTCTATGAGCGTATCAAATTTGATTCAAATCAGGCCACTCCTTCTATAACCCGATTTTTTCGATTATCGATTTTCGATATTTATCACGGGCACCTCGACACAAAACCTAACTAAGAACACTTGCAGACGCTTATAATACAACTGTGTAAATTTTCAAGAAAATCGGTTCAGCCGTTTCGGAGTCTATAAGTAACGGATACACACGCACACAAAGTTTCCTTTATAAATAAGTTTAGGTTAGATAGATAAATTAGCCGAAAGCACCTGAATGTATGGTCGTCAGCAAATGGAGGATCCCAAAATGCCAATTACAGGTTGGAGATACTGAAATTTAGCAAGTACAAAAAATTAAGTACTTTGGAAGTGTTCTAACGGAAGACGGTAAATTCGACACTGAGATCCGAAGGCGAATTGGAATAGCCAAGGACGCATTCCAGAAGCTGAGCAGAGTATTAAGAGACAGGAAAATTTCGCTAGAAACAAAAAGAGTACTGGATTGCTATGTGATATCTGTCCTTCAATATGGCAGTGAATGCTGGACAATATACTTAAAGATGAAGGAAAAACTTGAAGCAACCGAAATGTGGTTCTACCACAATAGAAGGATGCTGCGAATAAGATGAACCGAGCATGTGAGCAATGATGAGGTTTTGGAAAGGATGGAAACGAAAACGAAATTAATACTGAGCATCAGGAAGAGACAGCTGAAGTTCTTATGACATGTAATGAGGAAGGAAGGCTTACAGAATTTGATACTCACAGGTCAGATAGAAGGAAAAAGAGACAGGAGAAGTAGTGGATAACATATTTGAAGGGCCTGAGCAGGTAGATGGCAGAGCGGGGTTTTGGTAGGGTAACAAGAGGAAGCGTGCTAAGAGCCACCAGGGATAGGGAGACGTGGAAAGCCATAATTGCCTACGTCATGAAGGGACATAGCACATAGAAGGTTTATCCTGTACAAGGCCCTTGGGCGACTCGAGGTAGAGGGTTACCATTAGAGGCAGTTTATACGGATAGGATGAAAAGATAACGGTTAGCCTTAGACTTTGACAGGTTAAGTTTGTCGTGATCGGGGAAATATCCTCTAGGGAGTCGGTTCTACATCGCAGTGGTTCGTGGGAAGAAGTTCTTCGAAGAACCTACTTCTCACCGATGGAATACAGATGGAATGTCGGTGGTTTGCTACTATACAGGTGGGGTGGTGTATCCTTGCCGTGAAGGTTTGAATTGTCGGGACCAGGGAATGTAGTTCATCTGAGCACTTTCCATGGAAGTAGCGATAGAGCAGTGAGAGACTCGCTACATCCCGCCTGTGAGAGGGTGAGGTTGGAAGGTAGATGATTATTTGTCACCCACAGGGACTGGTAAACGCTTTGAACTCTATCGAAACAGCCCCTACCCAAATATGACAACAGTACTCCATCTTTTGCCCGATCTGGTTCTTGTAAAGGTATAGGATAACAGAAGGAGTAGAGCATTTTATTTTAACAATTACTACATATACGACCCCACTATTAAAAAAACAAAAAAACAGCAAAAAACAAAGAAGACAGTCTTGTTAGCACGGGAGAAAAACAGTTACAAACTTAACATAAATAATTTAAATATGGAATATGATCATAGTTCAATTAAACAACATTTTTTAGAAAAACATAGCCATGTATGTAATATTAGACAGATTTTAGTCGATAACACAATAATACTCACACATACACACAGTAAAAAGAACCTTCAGATATTGGAGGCCATCTACATTAGATCAAAACAACCCACACTCAATAAAATCACATTTCGATCGAGTCACAACACATTACATTGCATTTAGATAGATTGTTCTATTATTAACATTTCCGTCTCTCACGTGATATGACGTCATAGAACCGCATTACAAATTTACGACCTGCATCTGCTATTCGGTGATTGTTATCGTCGCATAGCAATGTTTTATGTCAACACAAGATAATATCATCTTTGATGTTGGATGTCTGTGTTAATGTCCTGTAACTTTTCTGAAGATGGCTCATGTGAACCGAAAGCTTAGAACCAGCATAATAAAACATTCAAATGTTGGACAATTGTTGTCTTTATTTTCACCTGAAATTAAAGCCAAAATACGATGTTTAGAACGGCCCATGATTAAACATAATTGATATTCATTGTCTGTTATATTTAGCAGCAAATATTTAGAAAATTATCTGCTGCCTCGATACTTTATATATATCAAATGATTGGAGGTACAAAATTTGTTTATTTTAAAAACAAGGAATTTATTAACAGTCTCTAAGGCCATTTCATCCAACATCTCATCAGGAGAAAAATCGTTGGAAAATAAATTAAACGCAATGAACTTTATAGTTGTGCGTTTTGGTGCAATGGATATCTGCTCGGAACGAGAAATCGAAGAGCCGAGTTCGAATTTTATTTGAATCCGTTGCATTCACTTACGCGCAAATAACCTTGGAGAAAACCGTCGCTTCCTCCCCAGCTATAAATTGAATAACTGAACATATCGGGTTCTGTAGCCTTGGTTGGGAACCTGTCTACCGCAGGAAGTAATGGCAACCTACTGTGCTAAAATCATCTGCCTAGTCAGTTATGTCTCAAAAGAGACATGATCGCCCAAGCGTGTATAACGTATGACACTTAACTGAGACCACATTAAAACTATCTCCCTTTAGATGAATGCGGAGTATGATATAATTAGTAGGCTTATGTGGCATATAAACCATTTCAATATCTCAGGAAAACACACATAAAAAACTGAAACCCCTGTTTAAATAAAAGGGTAATAAAACTTGTGACGGGAAAATAAACGTAGGAGAATAAAGAAATTGAAATAAACGATATAAAAATAGACAAATGAGCTAAGATAAACCTTTTGTTTGAATAGAATAATCGGTATGAAAATTTACACAATCAAGACAGTCGGTGCTTTCAATAAAAGCATACTTAGATTTAAGATGTGTAAAACTTGCTCTCCTTTAGTTTTTTTTTTTTATTGCAAAGAGAGCAAGGGTGGGAAAAATAAAAAGGGAGAGAAACAGAAGATCATATGGTGGAAATATTTAAATTATACTGGACTTGCCTTTGTGGTTTTATTTATGAAACTTCATAACTGCATCCATCAGCCGACAGCATGAAAAATGAAAAGCGATAAAGACAAGAGAAAGTAAAAATGCCGTCCGAGTTTCTTGGTCTCACAATAAGAACAGCAGACAAAATCCAAGTCCCACATTTATTACCGTCATTATACTAAAAGACGAATAGGGAGATAGCCAGCAGATTTTATACTTTAAACGAGTGGGCCTGTACCGTCAAAAACGACGGTAATATATATATATATATATATATATATATAATTCCAGGTGAAGAGGACTCAAGGTTGTTTTTTTTGTTTTTTTTGGGTGCTCTGGCACTTACTCTATTATAAACAGTGCTCAATATAATGAGTATTATAGAGCTTAATATAATTATATAGTTATGTATCAATTGTACATTGTGACACGGAAATTTCTATGTTTCGAGATAGATTCTCATCATCAGGCAATGTTGATGTTAGTTGTGCAGATGATTTACATTTAAATGTAAATCATCTGCATAACTAGAATCTATCTCGAAACATAGAAATTTCCGTGTCGCAATATACAGTTGATACATAACTATATAATTTATATATATATATAATATATATATATATATATATATATAATATATATATAAATCCTGTATAAACTTTTTAAAATATTGTACATTTTGTTTCGACATTAAAAGAATAATGTCTGATCAGGTAGTTAATAATGATGGTAATTATTAACTATCTGATGAGACATTGTTCTTTCAATATCGAAACAAAATGTACAATTTTGTAGTAGTTTGTACATGTTCTCAAGTAAAAATTAATGGGGAGGGAGTAATAAATAGTTCAGAATTTTAGAAGGAGACGTTAGAAGTATAAAGTTAAAGCAATTTTAGAAGGGACCAGAAACTCAATCTTAAACAGGAAACAAGGTATAAGCATCTATTTTTGTTCAAAAGACCGAAGAGCGATGCAGACTACGACGAACATGATAGCCCACGTCCTGAATGCACTCGGTATATAGAAAAAAACGACGACAAAAATAAATAGATGTGCTGATGCTACACGATGCATTGCTGTGATAGGTTCTGATCTTAACTAATTGGTGAGGGGGTGTGCTGGCATCTGCATAATTTGTTTCGGGCCACTCAAAGTGTAGTACGCGTACAGTTTCATTTTAGTTTTATATTTATTATGGTTTCATTTTTCAATTACTCATTCATGTTAAAAGTCATTGCTTTACAACTAACGAATGCGATATAATGAACAGTAAAACTTAAATTTTGAAAACATTCATATTTGGTATATGAAATTTTATAAAACTCTTTCTGTATCTTTGTCTTTCAATGATTCCGGCTATCCTCTTCCACCGCACCTACAAGACGTAGAGAAATTATTAGTAATTCAGTCACGCAGATAAGTTCCTATTACGTATTTTGATGGATGGTTTTTCATCGAATGCCTTCCACTTGTAGACTTGTGTAGACATTATCTAAGCAGTGCCCTGGGTTTGACCCCTAAACAGACATATGTCCTTGCATGTCTAATCAAAACTTGTAGATGGTTGTATAAATCAGACGCATACAGCCAGACTGAGTTCACCCACAATCTACTCATATCCACAAGTGACATTCCTCCAATCCTTAAGTGGGGATGTTTGGTTAATTGCCCCTTAATTAGCTAGGATACTTAAAGCCCATAAGAGAATTAATATGCAGAAAAGCATACATAGACTGCAAAGCAAATTAGGACACGATGTGGAGGGTCGAACGAGTAATTGCTTCCACAGCATTGTTTTCTTCCCAACGAATGAAAAGGTTAAAGGCCAACAATTTTGAGAGTTAATTGCGCTAACTACTCTAAAAGAGAAATGCTCAAAGATATTTACAATAGAATAAAAAAAGAGAGGAAGAGAGAGGGGGAATCAAAGGTCAGAGTTGATCTCTGGCAAAGAGATATATTTTCTGTATATGTGTACTAGCAGTATAGCCCGGCGTTGCTCGGGTGTAATGAAAGCTTTAAAATTAATCCATGATCCAGGAGCTCAGACTCAGCCTAAAGAATATTTGTGTGAAGTTTGGTGAGAATCGGATAAAAATTGTGGATTTGTATAAAGGACATACAGACAGATAAACACACACACACACACACACACACACACATCTTGCCTTTTATGTATATATATATATATATATATTATCGATTTTCTGCACTATTGTAAGAACTGCAACCTTGAAACTTCTCAATATCGTTTCTTATGTCTTTGTCTATGAGTGTATCAAATTTGATTAAAATCGGACCACTCCTTCTATAACCCGATTTTTTCGATGATCGATTTTCGATATTTATCGGGGGTACCTCGAAACAAAATCTAGCTAAAAAAAAACTCGCAGTCGCTTATAGTACAACTGTGTAAATTTTCAAGAAAATCGGTTCAGCCGTTTCGGAGTCTATAGGTAACGGACACACACACACACACACACACACACACACACACACACACAGTTCCATTTATAAATAAGTTTAGATAGAATAAGTGGAAATGAAAAATGAAAAATATGTGTGTGTGTAAGAGAGAGTGAGTGAGTGAGAGAGAGACTGGGAGGGGAGAAAGGATTGTGAGCCCTTTGATTATGGGAGCGCACTACAGTACGCCTATAACAAAGAACGGGTTTTCACGTTGAATAAAATTTAACCTGTTTTGCTACACACGCATACAATATAAAAAAAAAGAAAAAGAATTTACTGCAATATTGCTGCCTTTCCGCGACTTGAAGTTTCATGTGAAAAATGCTCAAGTTAAGACAACTTTTTACACTCAGCTGAACGACTAACTAACATAGCTCCTAAACAGCGTCTGCCAATGTGGTACAGCCACCTTAACGCGTGACACAAGCTCTCTTTCAGCCCTCTAGAATCCCTCCCCATTGGCTCCAGTGATGTCTGGCCCTTCTGGTCCTGCCTAAATCAATTCTGAACAGCCGTTGGTTGCTGTAGAGCCAACCTTCAGAAATGGGGATATGTTGATCTCAACTACCAATGCAGGCAATCACAAACTAGTTTACTCTAGTCTTAAAAACCCATGCACATTTAACGACTTTGCAACCTCAACACCCCAGGCAAACCTCTGTGTGCAATACTAAAAGGGTGTGGTGTAGCGACTAGATAAGACCTGAAAAGGTTTTCGACGAACTTTTGGATTTGGTTTAGAAAGTTTATTTAAAACCGAACTTATTTAGGATGAAAAGAATTTTTTTTTTTTTTTTGATAGTGAATTTTGCATAAGATTTTTTTTTCTGCGGTGATGGTGGGGGTGATAATCATTTAGTTAGCGCCTAGTGTCATGAGCCCGGCGGGATTTTTATTTTTATTTCGATGGACAGGCTAAAAGCGGGTAGCATAGTCGTTATAGATGCAAAAAGTACGATTCGCTGGGCCGACTTCAAGTTTCTGTCGAGGCCATTATATTCATTTTGGCATAAATACCTCTCCCCGGAAAGGCATGAATCCAACTCTTCTCGGTTCCGTAGAACGTACTTGCAACTGAAACCACAGTAGTAAAACCTAGGATGGTGAGACTGCGGTTCTGTACCCCATAGTGTCCTGGCCATCTACCCTAACGTTTGAAGAAAGTATTAACCCAGATATTTGTGGTATTAACCCAGAGTGATATAGTAAATCTATTAATAAAATGATTAGATATGCTTACTCTTTTACAGAGGTAGAATTCATTGATCAATTTTTTTACGGCTTATCAACCCTTCATGGATTATTTTAAAAGCTGAAACATCTTTACGATTCTAACAACAATTGATTTTTTTGCGAGTGAATATTGCATTAAGAAATTTTGGGGAAGATAATGAGTTTTCCGAATAAATAGAAAGACATTTAACCCATAGCTAGGAAAGGAGATGGATTCATACCTTTCCCAAAGGTATTTGCGCGTAAGCCAGTGTAACGAACCCGACTAGAGTTCAAACTCAGTTCTCCAATTCCTCATTCTAAGCTGCTATTCACTACGCTAATCTTTGATAGCAGATAAATCATTTTTTATTATAAATGAGGATAAAACTGAACTAAAATAAAATGTGGAGACGGTAACATCTAACCACTTCACAATTTTTACCAAGAATATAGCAATTCACATCTAATAAAAAAAAAACGCTCTGTGGAGAGCCATGTTTGCCTACGTCCTGAAGGGATACGGCATTAAAAAAAGACCATTATTTTCCTATCTTGTCTTTTGTAACTATTAATAGAGCTCAGCACAATCTTCTTAAGACGACCACATCTGAACGCAAAACCCAGACAATATTCTTGTATTTTTTAAAAATTATCTAAGTTGCAATAAATGTACCTGAAATTGGTTTATCTTCAATTCTTTATGGAAGCGGTGTGGTGCAAGGATGTGCGTTCTAGTGTAGTGAATATAGACTCGGAACGAGAAATCGGGGAGCCGAGTTCGAATTCCAGTTAAATTTCTTGCATTCATTTACGTGCAAATACCCTTGGAAAAGTTATTACTCCCCCCCTCCAGTTATGGTTTAAATAACAAAATAGATTGGGTTCTATAGCCTTAGTTGGCAACCAGTCTACCGCAGAAAGTAATGGCAAACTACTGCGAGATAATCTTCTGCCCAGTCAGTAATATCTCTTTGGAGACATGATCGCCCAAGCATGTATCACGTGTGGCATTTAACTGACTGACTGAATATAATAGTTGAAAAAATGATAAAAACTTCTACTGGGCATAAAGTTGGGGATCAGTTTTATATTGTTTGAAGTAATAAACTGATCCCCAACTAATTACTAAATAATCATACATCTCTTTCCTCTCTTGCTATAGATCAAATAACAGGGCAGATTGGGTTCTATAGCCTTGGCTGGCAACCAGTCTACTGCAGAAAGTACTGGCAATTTACTGCGGAATAATCTTATGCCCAGTCAGTCATGTCTCTTTCGAGACATGATCGGCGAAGCGTGTATCACGTATAGCATGACTGACTGTGGTGCATATCTCACATTTCTGTCTTAATTGATTGTATACAAGGCAGCCATAAATTTTGACCTGGGAAAATTTCGTTTTGTAAATACCAATAAACTGTAGCAGTCAAGGCCGGTACCGGATTAGGAGCGTCATTCCAGTGTTAGCTTTTGCCAGGGTTCAGAAACCAACTTCTGATACCGCCACTACGCAGGATCTCACCAACATGGGCTACATTTCAAATGTTGGGTGGATGATGAGCAACTGATCAGAAAATAGTAGACGACTAGGAATTTTAATGGGTGATATAATATTTTGAGTAATTAAAAGGTATTTCAATATATGCTACCAGAAACATATTCAAAGAAGATATGCAAAGAATCCACATATAAAAGAGGCTAAATAGAAATAACTGGATCACATTCCAAGATAATCTAAACTTATTTATAAATGTAACTTTGTGTCTGTTTGTGTCCGTTACCTATAGACTCCGAAACGGCTGAACTGATTTTCTTGAAAAATTATACAGTTGTACTATAAGCGTCTGTGTGTGTTCTTAGCTAGGTTTTGTGTCGAGGTACCCCCGATAAATATCGAAAATCGAAAAAATCGGGTTATAGAAGGAGTGGTCCGATTTTAATCAAATTTGATGCACTCATAGACAAAGGCATAAGAAACAATATTCAGAAGTTTTAAGGTTGCAGTTTTTACAATAGTGCAGAAAATCGATAATATATATATATATATATATATATAAAAGGCAAGATGTTTTTGTGTGTGTGTCTGTTTATCTGTCTGTATGTCTGTATGTCTGTATGTCTATTTTTTCAGCTCTTTTATTTTACTTTTTGCCTCGGGTTTGGCTCTAAGTAGGTATAATTGTAGTTCTTAGTTTCAGCCATGATACCATTTCCTCAGATGACTTATTTAGTCTTCAAATTTCAGTTTACGACGAAAAAAAACAAAAAAACAACTTATTTGATGTCGATAGCAGGAAATCAAAATTTGACTTACATCCATTCATTTTTTTTTCAGTCTTTCAGTCTACGGTTTCGCTTTAACTGGAAACAACTATTGCTTTTCAATCTTTCGTGCCAACGTCCAAAGAGTCTGAGCTCCAGGACCATGGATTAGTTTTAAAGCTTTCATTACACCCGAGCAACGCCTGGCTATACTGCTAGTATACGTATAAATATCATTGCGAACAAAGAATATTTCGGTATTTTCTATATAATTTCAATTTCGTTTGTTCTTTAATACGGTAATAACGGCAATTGCCGCATGTCAGTGTTATTTGTTACCTCACTTTGATATTTTTTTTATCACACCATAAAGTCAGTTTACAAATCAGTAACAAACATTTACCAAAAAATATTGGTATGTTTTTGAATATTTACAATACAGATTGGAGGTAGAAAATTTTTCCACGTGAAAGTGGGGATGGCGGAAAATCTGGTTGGGAATTCCTGCTCTAGAATTTGCTCAGTTGAAACCAAAATCATTGATGGAATTAATTGATCAAAAGATTCCGTTTCTATAAAAGCTAAAATAAAGTTCTTGTTGGTGGATTCTTCAGACGAAATTCAGTTGTCCTCTCGACCTACTTGTCAACATCTGACCAAACAATTTTTACGGGTTTGTTGGTTGGGACGAGAACTTTTCATCACCGCTCGTATTTAAAGGGTTGGGGTTAGGCTATTTAAAAGTTATAAATTGAACAAACGTTAAATAAACGTTTACTATCCATTTAATTGCCTAATAACATTTAAGCTCAAATCCAACTTCTTTTATACATCAGTAACTGACGTAAACTGAGTAGAGTATTAAGAGACAGGAAAGTGTCACTGAAAACAAAGACGAGATTACCGGATTGTTATGTGATGTCTGTCCTTCAATATGACAGTGAATGCTGGGTAATCTCATAAAAATGAAAGAAAGACTTGGAGCAACCGAAATATGGTTCTACAGAAGGATGCTGAGAATACCATGGACTGAATATGTTAGCAACGATGAGGTTTTGGAGAGGATGGAGACGAAAAGGAAACTGATACTTAACACCAGGAAAAGATAGCTGAAGTTTCTGGGCATGTAATGGGGATGGAGGGGTTGGAGAACCTTTTGATCATGGGATGGATAGAGGGAGACAGAGACAAGGGAAAGAAAATGTACAACATACCTGACAGACTTGAGCAGATGGATGGTGGAGCGGGGATTGAGTGGAATAAGAAGAAAAGGGGTATTAAGAGCGACAAGGAATAGGGAGATGTGGAGGGCCATGATCGCCTACGTTCTGAAAGGACACGGCACAGAAGAAGAAACCGACGTGCATTTGTTTGCCAACTTTTAAAGAAATTTAATGCAAATTATATGTCAAATTATATAAATGGCACGGATGTGTGTTGTGGTGCAGGGGATATTGGCTCGGAACGAGAAATCTGGAAACCGAGTTCGAATTCTAGTTGAATTCCTTGCATTCACTTACGCGCAAATACCCTTGGGAAAGGTATTAATCCGTCTCTTCCCTCCAGTTATGGTTTAAATAACAGGACAGATTGGGTTCTATAGCCTTGGTTGGAAACCAGTCTACCGCAGAATATAATGGCAACCTACTGCGGGAAAATCTGCTCAGTCAGCTATGTCTCTTTGGAGGCCTGATTGCCTAACCGTGTATCACGTATGGCACTTAACTGACTGACCCTTGCTTAAATAGATAACCATCTAGCTTTTTTTGCGTCTTTTAATATACGTTCTTTTTTGAGAAGTATATTTTATGTGGTGCAGTTGATATCGGTTCGGAACAAGAAATCGTAAAGCCGAGTTCAAATTCTAGTTGAATTCATATTCACTTGCGTGCAAAGACCTTAGGGAAAAGGAATTAAACCCGTCTCTTCCCTCCAGCTATGGGTTAAATAACAGGATAGATTAAGTTCTATAGCCTTGGTTGGCAACAAGTCTACCGCAGAAAGTAATGGCAACCTAGTGCGGGATAATCTTCTGCCCAGTCAGTTATGTCTCTTTCGGGACATCATCGCCCAAGCGAGTATCACGTATGGCACTTAACTGAGTGATATAAATGGACGAACGGTTTGAAGTATAACGGACCGGACAGTGGTTTCCCCGTTAAAGAGAGACGTAGGTTCGAACTCTGCAGAAGAGCACATCTCGAATGTCCAGGCCGATCGATGCTGTTTAACATAATAAAAACGGGGTGTCTGTTTCAAATACTTAAACACAACGTCTGTAACAAAAATGTCGGATTAAAAATAACTCCATTAATTCTTTAGCAAACACCCTCGCTATCTTATTGTGACCCTCGCTATCTTATTGTGACTCTCGCTATCTTATCAACATTTGTTCGTTTTTTCTACTTACATTTACAATACGTTACAAAATAAAATAGGCACAGTTGACGATGAAAGGATGAAAAACTTTCGCAGATTTCCACGTCATTCTGAGGGATTTTTTTATGCACCCTTAAATTATTTTTAGTCATCTACGTTTCGAGAAAAGGAAAGCATTATAAAAAATTCACTATTTTTATCCATGATGCTAAACGTATTAAAATTAAGCAACTTTTAAAAAGAGAAATCTCAAGTGTTGATGTAAAAAACTTACTGCAGAAGTTAAAACATTGATTTATTTAAGACTAGCAGTATGGTCCGGCGTTGCTCGGGTGTAATGAAACCTTTAAGACTAATCCGTGGTCCTGGAGCTCAAATTCAGCCTAAAGAATATTTGTGTGAAGTTTGGTGAAAATCGAATAAAAATTGTGGATTTGTATAAAGTATATACAGACAGATAAACAGACACACACACAAACATCTTGACTTTTATATTATCGATTTTCTGCATTATTGTAAGAACTGCAACTTTGAAACTTCTGAACATCGTTTCTTATGTCTTTGTTTATGAGTGTATCAAATTTGATTAAAATCGGACCACTCCTTCTATAACCCGATTTCTTTGATTATCGATATTTATCGGGGGTACCTCGAAACAAAACCTAGCTAAGAACACTCGCAGACGCTTATAGTACAACTGTGTAAATTTTCAAGAAAATCGGTTCAGCCGTTTCGGAGTCTATAGGTAATGGATACACACATACAGACACACACAAAGTTCCATTTATAAATAAGTTTAGATTTAGATTGAATAATCTTTTATGACATGTCTCTCTAATTTGTATTTAGATACGCTATTTGCAATTTTTCTATTTGAATTGTTCACCTATATTGAATGTGATCCATTACTATACATAATTAGCTTAGAATAAAATTTGTATTTTTATTATTTTATATATGAATACTACCTTATGAAAAGTGTGATGTAATAGAGTGGGGTGCCCCGTATCATAGTTTGGCGTGGAGAGCGGGGCGTAACGACACTCTTGCACCGGTCCTGACGACAAGTCTCTACGATTATAATATAGATAAATTTAAATCGAACATCTGGCTTGATTATGTCACACCCTATTCGATTTTATGCACATAAACATTTTTTAACATAAGAGCCACATACGATTTATCCTTTCGTGTTTTTCAGTTATCTGTTTACACACAATTAATTAGATTTTATTTCTTCTTAAATATTTTTTATATTAGAATATCTATTCAATAATTCAAGAAATGTTCAAGTAACTTATCTGGTCGACCAATTCAAGTGTCTCGCGTCAAAACCCCTCCATTAGGGCCAGAGATGTTCAATAAATTTATTTCATATTATAATTTTTCACATATGTTTTTAGTTGTCTTATTTTTATAAAAAGCATATATGTCAAATTCCTTCATATGTATTCCTTCTGAAAATGTTGAATTTGACTTCTTCGAACGTTCTTAGCCTAAAACTCATCTATCACTACCCGTTGTCCGCCGTTGTAACAAAGTAAACACTGACATTAGCATCAACTGTGAATGCAAGACGAGGTAGATATATTTTAGCTAGTGTGTGTGTGTGTGTGTGTGTGTGTGTGAGTGAGAGCGGTGTTCTTATGTTAAATACATTGTTTCATGGTGGTTATAAGTTACTATTTTCAAATAATTAAAATAAAAGCATCATAATATAAATGTGAGCTGCAGACGATAATCAAACACAAACAACAACAAAAACAAAAAGCAAAATTTCCTCAAATGTTAAGATTTAAAAAAATAATAATTAAAGACAGCTTTTCAACGACGTGGTATTAAAAATACCAAAATTAGACCAAATATATGTTTGCTTGTGTACTTACTTTTCTTCTAAGTTTCTGTGCATTGTCGGTGGCGGGGCCAAGCGATACAGTAATCAGTTGCCAGACGAGAAGAACCTTTGCTTGTAGTGGTCAGAATAGACAAAGCACATACCAGACAAGGGAGATATGGCCGGGGCGGACATGAATGAATATTTTAGCCGAACAGAAGGCGAACTGGAATGATACGCTTAACTAACCAGATGTCGATCGGACCGCAGATGTCCACACATGCACAGACACACACACACCACAGTTGAGATCAAACTCTTCTCACGGAAAAAAAAACCTGCTAGTACAGAGAGTGCTATCTTTGTGAGTGTTCAACTATTGTTGATATAGAAAGCTAGAACCCATCGAGCCACGTACATGGTGTCAAATCATCCATATTCTCTTTGTATACCATTAGTTAAGAGGAAGTGCTACTCAAACAGTTTCCTTATTTTGTGTGCACAATTTAACCAGACAGAATCTTTTCCAATCTTTTCACTTTTCTTTTTCTTATTTTTATTTTTTTCAATTGGAGTAGATAGACTAAACTATCGCCCGGTTCACACACCACCCACGTCTATTGTACAGGTGTAGAGGCTCATCCCTTGTTCCCTGTTAAGGATGTGGTTTCCGGCTTTCTCTTTTACAAATCTTTTCACTCTTGCGTAACCCCCTGCGCACCAGTGGTGTTACCGCCTTGCTCGGGGTGATATGATTAAAAAAAAAAAAAAAAAAATGATGACAACTGGCGTTGCAGTTAAATTTTTGAAGATCGTAATTCACAGAATTCGAATCCGGATCGTATGGTTAGAATCGTTAACGTCCTAGCCACTCGGTGATTTGTTTCAACTACTTTTCCTTCCTATACAAGGCCCAAGAGCCTATCAAGATAAAGATTTACATAAAAAGACTTGTAAGGGCATAGGGGAGATAAAATATACAAAATTTTAAATATTTTTCCTTATTTAGCCATCTGGTAAAGTGGATATCGGCCCAGAACGAAAAATCAGAGAGCCGAGTTCCAGTTAAATCGTTGCATTCATTTACGCGCAAATAACCTTGGGAATGGTATTGATCCATCTCTTTTCCCTCCAGCTATAGGTTAATAGTAAGACAGATAATGTTCTATAGCCTTGGCTGGCAAGAAAGAAATGCCATTTGCTGCAGGAAAATCTACCTCGTCAGTCATATATCGAAAAAGGCATGATCGCCAAAGCGTGTATCACATATGGTACTTAACTAACTGAATTCCGGTATATTGGGATGGAAGATATGAAACTTGTTTTGTTTTTTGTTTTTTTGTCCCTTTGTTTTAAATAAGATGTCTAAAGTTTCCCATCCTTTTTACTCCCAGTAATCCCTTGCGTATTAGTGGCATTATCACCTTGCTGATTAAAAAAAACAAAGAAACATATGTATTTTTTATATAAGGCTTGATTTGACTTCGATTGGACTGTTGAATCATTCGTGGTCGAAGGTCTAAAACGCACCAGATCAATTGGTGGCTTCCCCTATGTTAATAGAGGTTGCAGGTTCGAATCCTGCCGTGTGACACATTTTCGTAACAAAATTTAGTGTAAATAATCAGGCCGGTAGAAATAAATATACTGTTTGATTAAAAACAGAATATCTTCTCAAATACGAGTATCGATTAAAAATGTTCAAATAAATAAAATATTTTTTATGCATTTAATATCACGTGAACGTATTTTTTTTTTTAATTTTGCGATGTCAAGCAAACGCAGCGTTATATGGTGTCTGACAATTTAATGTAATGTGTGTTTGTCAGAGAACGTTATGATTTTTTTCGGTTGTCAACTGTTAAAAGTTAGCAACTGTTTATTCAAAACTTTGTAAATGGCTCCAATTAAGGTACCTCCACTCATTTTCGATAACTAACTTTTAAATTGAATTGTTAAAAATAAAAAGTTTTCTTGAAACTTTAATTTTAATTGAAAGCTAAATGATTAAATTTACTATTTTCAGTGAGCGAAATATTCTTGTTTATTTCAAACAGAAATTATATTGATTGGAATATAAAAGTTTGAAATTTTTTTTCAATTTTTGAATTTGCCGCCATTTTTGAGTGATCGACACATTTTTGTAAACAGAAGTTAATTCTTAGTTTTAATAATCTTGCACAAATAAAATATACATCTGTGATAAACTATTTTTGGAAAATTAGCAAATTTTATGTTAAATTTTATGTTAAATGTAAGTGATTTACACAAATTATTTATTTATAGCGTGAAATTTAGAATAAAACTATTTCTTAATCACAAATTTGAACTTTTTGACCTGTACGCGTCGTAAATCAAGATTGTGTTGACAGCTTCTTGATTAGAGATAAAAATGTATGGCGTTCATAAGGGACACAATTGTACTCATTTTCATTCGGATAAGGGAGGAAACTCTGACCTTTTAATTTGCACATAGAAATTACCATACAAAAAAATCAAATGCACAAAAAAAAGTTTAAATTATTTTAAAAATATGGGTGCAAAACGATTTTCATGAAACTTTTTAATTTTCGATAGGCAATATAATCATCAATTCTTAACTAAAAATCTAAGCACAACAATTCTTTGAAAGATTTAAAAAATATTTTTAAAACTTTATAAATTATTATAATAAAAAAATGAAAACAATGTTTTTAAAATGTTATTAGTAATCGGAATTTATTTTTTCTTCAGACTATAATGTCCTTAATTTTTATTATTTATCCCAGCAATTCAAAGCTTATCAATTTAAAATTTATCAGAGTTTTATTGCATTTTTTATTTCACTCTTCGGAGCAGATTTTCGGGTACTGTTGAAAAATTAAAAAAAAAAAAAAATAGATGATTTATATTACCCAAGGAGTCCTGCGTTTAACTAATAAAATTATAGTTTGCAGCTAATTAAAATTTCATGGATTTACGTGGAGTGGGGGTAACAGAGGTATAAAAAAATATTACCAGGATTTAAAAAAAAAAAATAATTTTAAAAATAAAAAAGTTTCATTAAAATCCGACAATTTGATTTTTTTACGAGAATTTTCAAATTAATGTGTCTGTCACCGAAAAAAATGGGTGATGTAATCATTACGTTTTCCATTGTAAACAGTCGTAACGTTTTGTTTAACCGCTAATTCAAAATCAAAACAAAATTTTCTGACAAAATTTCGAAAATTTTAAAAAATTATTAAAATTACTTTAATCTTTCCTCTTAATAATAATATAAACATTTTGATGGAAAAGGTTTGGTTTATTAAGTTTGGGACCTTTTTTATTCATACTATGCTGTTTTTTTTTTTGTTTTTTTTTTTAGCGATTTAGTAGAGGTACCTACTCCAATTGCATGCAATGATGTTGCCATCTGGACATATGTTAAAAGACTTATGGAAAAAAATAAATGAATAAAAAGAAGAAATTATTGATTTAGAATGTTCATAATTATAACACTGATATATGATGTCTCCAAGAAACCAAAATCAAAGAAAGACTTGATGTCAATATCGGAGTTAGCACACGTTAAGAGCTTTGGAAACAGTAAACATTGTGAAAATCGTTTTGGCATCATTTCCAAATGAGAGTATAACGTATATTGACATTAGACTAACAACCATAGTATACACATTGAACAACGATATTAAAAGAACTATTATAATAAAAGTTTGGAAGACCTGCAGCACTTTTGTGAGTTAGCACAACACACAAAGGTTTTCAGAGGAGTGATAAAACATATTTAGTCACTAAATATAAGAAATCACACCGATTTACAGTGTGCCTTAATGTCAAAACAGTTCTGTTGATAATGAATGCGCGTCTATGGATACTAAAAATGGCTAACAGGATAAAATATGTATAGTGGCGGAGAAAATAATGACTTTTCCGGTTATCAGCTTTTAAAAGTCGGCAGTTTCGTGTTTTAAACTTTGCAAAATCCTCAAATACCATATAAAGTTTTTACCATCAAGACATTTAAATGTTAGAGCAATTGTAGGGGTGAGGAAGCAGCAATTATTGGCTCGGGACAAGTCGAAACACAACCATTATTAATGTATCATTCAAGCAACCATGACAAAATAGTAAAAAAAAAAAAAGAAGGAAACTCGGCCTTTGCTTGGCATACGGCCATATGAGGTTGAAACACCGGTTCTCGTATGATCACGGAAAATATTCAACGTTGAGACTAGTCAGTACATAAATGGGTGACCACTTAAGAATATCAGCTACTGTAAACTTGGCTGTGTAGATTGTGTAATGGATAACGATTCGGAATTGGAAATCAGGGAGACGAGTTCTAATTCCAGTCGGGTTCGTTATATTCACTTACGAGCAAGTACCCTTAAGAGAGATATGAATCCACTTCTAAAACGTTAACCAAGTTTATATATATATATATATATATATATATATATATATATATATATACACACGTCTATTGAAGAGGCTCATCCCTTGTTTCCTGTTTAGGATGCGGTTTCCGGTTTTCTCTGTTACAATCTTACTTTTTTTTTTTTCAATTACAGTAGATAGACTAAACTATCGCCCGGTTCACACTCCACCCTCGTCTATTGAACAGGTGAAGAGGCTCATCCCTTGTTTCCTGTTTAGGATGTGGTTTCCGGTTTTTCTCTTTTCTAATCTTCTCACTCTTATGTAGCTCCCTGCACATCAGTGGCGTTACCACCTTACTTGGGGTGATATGATTATATATATATATATATATATATATATATATATATATATAACACACATATATATATATACACACACACATATATATATATATATATATATATATATATACACACACACACACACACACACACACACACCGTTCTCACACCCTGATTGAGCACTCTGGAAGAATGGTAAACTTTGAAAAAACAGTATCTACCCAAGCATCTACGCATCATTCATTCGGTAATGAATTAGAGCACTACTCAGCCACTGGCGTATATTTACATTGTATATAACACGCTAAAAGTCTGCCTTCTTCTACCGAGCGTCCATAGCTTAGAGGCAGAATCGCCGACTGATTTCAATTCGGTCGGGTTTCAATCCTGGATAATCGGATGTCTAACCGTACTGATGAGCTGTGATACAGCGAATCATATGTATCTGCAGATGACTATATATCTTACAATGTAAAATGTTTTCAGGCTTTAAATAACTTGCAAAAGGTTTATAATTTCATCTCTAGCAAGACAAAACCCTTAAGACACAAAGAGGTTACTAAGTGTGGAAGAATACGAGAAAAAAGAAAATATTTTTAAGGAGAGAGAACAATAAAAGAACAGTAATTAACACTGTATATAACATGATATGATAACACGAAGATAACGATTGACATTGCATTTAAATTTGTGAAGATCAAAGCTAACTTGAAAACAAGAAGCCGGAATTGAGTTCAACAAACGAGACGTGTGAGAGAAGAAACTTAACATAGAACTTACGGTTACATTTAGCTATTTCAACTGTAAAATGATGAGACCTTGCTGCCAATCCTGTACTGCGTTTAAATTCGTGAAGTCAAAGTACCATAGGTGGTAAGTTTATTAGAACAGTTGCCATGAAAATACTTATTAGAAAAGGCAGAGGGAGGTTAATTTATGGCGGTGAGAAAATGGTAAACATGTAAAGGATAGATTCTAACGAAATAATCATTTTTACCCTTAAGCAAGGGAGGACCGCTACTGGTGCGCAGAGGGTTACAATGAGAGAAAAAGCAGGGTATAGAGGATGCCGAAGAAAGGATAAGAGGTGAATGGGATTTAGAGAGGTAGAAGATGACAATTGACGTTGCATTTAAACATTTAGAGATTGTAGCTATCGGGGAAAGCAGGTATACGAAAGAGTTCCATACGAAGGAAGTGTGAGAAAAGAATCTAATAGAGTAGATGTGACGGTTTCATTTAACTATTTTGACGCTAAAATGGTGGGTCCTTGATGTCAATCTCGTAGCAATTGATTCAATATAATTGCATTTCATACCAGCGTTACTAAGGAGTAAGAACAATAAAAGAATCAAGAAGATAGTAGATAATGATTGACATGGCATTTATATTTTTGAAGATCAAAGTTGACTGAAAAGCAAGAAACTGGAAGAGAGTTCCATAAGAAGAGAAGAACTGTTAGCATAGGACTTACGGTTACACTTAGTCAATTCAATTTTAAAATGATGAGACATTATTGCCTACCTGGCACTGTGCATAAATTCAGAAATTCTAGGAACCATACAGCAAAGTTCATCAGAACAATTACCATGAAAGTATTTATAGAAAAGGCAAAAGAAAGCTACCTGACGGTGGTCGGAAAATAACGCCGGGATACCAGGTCGGCACAAATAATATTGCGGATTCTTTGTTTTTTTTCATGTCAACAGAAAATGTTAACCTGATACGCCGCAATGAGGTAGGTTAGCTTCAGCCATACTGGTGGAAGGGGGAAAGAGGTCTCTCAGATGATTAAAAGAAAGCAGTTTTGTTTTGGAGGCGTTAAAATTAACAAATGTAATTAAAAATTCTGACAACGTTATAATTTCTATGTCTCCAGAAGGGTTTTCTATATAACCCTATAAAATCTATATATAAATTTCTTACTTCCGTTAGTCCGTTTGTTTGTTCGTTCGTTCGTTTGTCCGTCACACCCTGTAAAATAGCCATACACTAACCGATCGAAACCAAATTTTGGGGAGTAGTGCGAACAAGTAAGGGGCTACAAAGTACGGTCGATATTACTAGGGTACATAGTTTAGTACAATGAATTTTCATTAAGATTTTGGAAAAGTTAAAAGTTCTATTATTCAACATACAAAATACTCTCACTATTTTAAAAACAAATTAATGATTAAAATAAACAATACTTATTTAATAAAAATGCAATATTGTCTTTTGCACATATTTTTAAATATACAAGAATCCAGTTTCCAGTTCGTCCTGCGTTTGCCATTACTATAAACAAAAAATACGGCTAAACGCCCCAAAAAGTTGGAATTTAGCCCCAGAAATAAATATTTTCGCATGGCCAGTTGCATGCTGCATGCTCAAGAGTAAGAAATCCTAAGAATTTATTCTTTGGTGTTAAAAAAGAAAAAAAATCTTTAAAAATATTGTTTATAAAATTAAATTAAAGAAATTATTAAACTGCGAAGTAGGTTTTTTTTTTAAAAAAAAAATTTTCCAAACAAATCAATTTATTCAAATTTAATCGATTTTTTTTGCAAAATTGAACCAAACGTAGAGTTTGTAAATCTCGTCAGCTGATGCTAACATCCAAAATAGTAACTCATTACGTCTTATCAGGTTAACATTTTCTGCTGACGTGAAGAATCCACAAAATCCTTGTTATTTGTTCTGACCTGAATTTGAGGAAAAAGAATTATTAGAATCTTGAAAATTCATGAGTGCTTCTGCAATCTATTTGCAGTCCGCGTGTTTTTTCGAGAGGTAAGAGTATAAAACTCAATGAATTTTACACACACACGGAGAGAGAGAGAGAGAGAGAGAGAATGCTTTCAGGTTGACTTTTAGGTTTATACCAACTTGAGTTGTTGGGTGAAACTACCTCCGCCGAAGCCTGTATAATTTCATTTTCTCCGATACTAAAGTCGTTATAACTGATCTATGACCCGAAGTATTTGAAGTGATGGTATTTGCTAATTCCACATCCTGAATTTTTATGATGGATTCAGGATATGTGCCATTACTGGTTTCATTCTAATCCCAGATCATAGTTTCTGTTTTGGAATTATTTATTTTGTGTCCTATTTCTTGGAACACTTGTTTTTTTTTTGTTTGTTTGTTTACAAGTCAGCTTTGTTCTTCAAAAATTTAAATGCAATGTCAATCGTTATCTTTTATCTTAATTCCTGTTCTTTTATTCTTCTCTCTCCTTAGTGATTTCTTTTTCTCATTCTTTTACGCAGTAATCCACTGTGTCTTAGTAGCTTTGTTGCCTTGCTTCTGTCTTTTATTTTCACGTACCGATCCGACGTTTATTCGAGAGTCAAGATTACATGAGAAACATTTGAATTTATTAATGTGTTTAGCTGCAATAAATTCTGTATACCAAACAAAACTGTCCTTTTGTTGATATTGAGCCAATGTGCAAATTCAACGATGTGATAAATATTCATTTAGATTTAGACGGGAAAAAAATTAAACATGAACGAGTCAGATAAATGCCATACATGATACATGTTTGGGTGATCATATCTTTTTGAAGACATGACTGACTAGGCAAAAGTTTTTTTTTTCTGCAGTAGATTGCCATTTCTTTCTGCGGTAGACTGGTTGTCAACAAAGGCTATAAAACCTCAACCTCTTCTACTATTCAACCCATAGCTGGAAGGAGAATAGATGAGCTCATACCTTTCCCAAGGGTATTTGCGCATAAGTGAATGCAATGAATTCGACTGGAATACGAACTCGGCTCTCCGATTTCTCATTCCAAGCCGAGATCCATTGCCCCTGAAAACAATTTTTTTTGTTTACAAGTCAATTTTGATCTTCAAAAATTTAAATGCAATGTCAATCGTTATCTTCTCTCTTTTTAATTCCTATTCTTTTATTCTTCTCCCTTCTTAATGTTTTATTGTTCTCATTCTTTCACTTAGTAATCCCTTGTGTCTTAGTGGCTTTATTGCCTTGCTTCTGTTTTCTTAATTCCTGCTATTTTATTGTTCTCTCTCCTTAAGGTTTTTTCTTATATTCTTTCACACTCAGTAATCCCCTTGCATCTTAGTGGCTTTATTGTCTTGCATGAGGTAAATTTTCAACCGTTTGCAGGTTATTTAAAGCTGTAAAATTTTGCACGCATCAACAAAGAAAAAATGAAAGGGAGAAAGAAAAGAAAGAAGAAAGCAAAGGAGAGAAAAGTAAAACTTGAACGACAAAACAAAACCTGTTGTCTGTCTGTCTGTCGATAACTGTGCCGAACCTTTAATCAATTAATCAACTGTTGAGCGTGGGGATGGGAGTGGAGGAAGAAGTCATTTTTTTCTCTCACACCACGGGCACCTATTTTCTCACGGATGATTGATCCTTTTGTTTCTTTCGGTAAAAAAAAAAAAAAAAAAAAATGCAGATAAAAAGTGCTAAAGAGGAAAACAATTATATGGCAGCCAAGCTATATTCGATGACAGCACAAAAGGAGAAACACCAAACAGTGGTCGCACGTCACGGCCTGTTGAAGTGACCATCAAGTCTAGTCATTTCGCATATATCTGACATTGGTTACGCACTGAACAGAGAAGAAACATGAAAGAAAATACGACTAATTACACTATTTACATTGTTATCATATCCAGAACCTTTCGGTTATTGAATTCTCCGACCTTTTTCAGGTGATTAAAATTTCAGACCGAATCCATTATTTCGTCTACTGAGGCAGATTGTTCTAGTTCCACATGCTATGCCTCTTTCGGATATCTCAATTTCAATTATTTCCCCCTCCCAAAATTTGTGTTCACATCTGTTGTAGCCAGATATTGAACTCACGACTCTTTGGGTTAAGTCACTGGATTGCTTCAACCAGCGTTTTTATCCCTAAGGCAACATGGCCCAGTAGGATAACGTGGAACTGTAACAATCTACTCCGGATGACAAAATGAAGGGATTCGTTGAAAATTCCAAAGTATATCACCAGGAGAAGGCCGGGGCGTGCAGCAGCCGAAACGTCCTGAATATGACAATAAAGATGAGCACACAATAATGTCAGTAGTGTAGTTACAATATCTCATCTCAGAAATATCAACAGAAGAAATGATAACATTTATCGCTTGTAAACATGAAAATGTAATCATCAAGTTCAATAGGATTATTTGAGGAAAAAAATAATTAGGAATTAGACACTTTGTCGTTACATGACATTACGAGCATTTAGTTTTAACGAAATGTGCGTTGTGGTGCAGTGGATATCGACTCGGAACGACAAATCGGGGAGCCGAGTTCGAATTCCTTGTATTCACTTATGCACAAATACCCTTGTGAAAGGTATTAATCCGTCTCTTCCTTCCAGTTATGGATTAAATAACAGGACAGATTGGGTTCTATAGCCTTTGCAATGGCAACCTACTGCGGGATAATCTTCTGCCCAGTCAGTCATGTCTCTTTTGAGACATGATCGCCCATAGCGTGTATCACGTATGGCACTTAACTGACTGACTGTGTTTGCCGTTACATGGCATTATTTTATAACCAAATATACTAAATTTGTGCCTATGTCTGTACGTGTATGCATGCGGATTTTGCAGGATGTGGTAATGGAAATAAAACATTTGGGATTTATTGACTGAGTAACCTGTACTACAGTCGGTTGAAATTTATAAAATCGTTCCCATAAAGCATTTTTTCAGGAAAATAAGTTTCTTAAGCTCAGTAGCTGTTATCGCCCTTTCCAGTATTGACGTGTGTTTCCTTCCTAACCTTTTGTTCGAAGTAGTGTTGAACGCCAAATTCTTGATTATGTCGTTATTTCTTCTTCCAGTTACATGTGATATTCATGTTTGTGATTCTGTAGCGTCATTTCGCAAGTGTAATCCTCCCTAAGACCTACAGGATTCCTTCGTCCGAAGCCATTTTTAATCATTGACCTTAGAAAGCGGTTGTATACAACTGAAAGTTTAGATATTTCTGAGCGGGTTTGGCGCCATGCACGACGTCCATATGAAAGTCTTTATTTAACGAAGTTATTTAAGAAGATGCTTTTAGGTTAACTTTTAGGTTTGTAGCAACTTGAGGTGTTGGGTGAAACTACCTCCGCCGCAGCCTATTCTATGTTTAATTTCATACTAAAGTCGTTATAACTGATCTATGACCCGAAGTATTTGAAGTGATGGTATTTACTAATTTCACATCCTGAATTTTTATGATGGATTCAGGATATGTGCCATTACTGGTTTCATTCTAATCCCAGATCATAGTTTCTGTTTTGGAATTATTCATTCTGTGTCCTATTTCTTAGAACACTTGGTAGAGGATGCTGATTCTCTGTTTAAGATCATTCTTATCCCAATTATGAATGTCTATGTCATCGGCATAGCCCTACTCATTAGTACATTGGCGACGGAAGAGAAAGCAGGGTCGTTGTCTTCAGTTGGGAGATTCTTTGGGATGTAGAATGGAATGCTTAAATGACCAGTGTCCATCTCTTTAAATCAAGAACAATTTATCAAGTTTATCAATTCCGCAGGCTGAATATCGAACCGAACCCTTTTTTTTTTTTTTTACAGTCACTGGGGTATATGAACTCTATTCCTTGCATGGTAGTGCCTCTTTTGGAAGTCATGAGTTATCTCCCTCTAACCTTGTAAGTTACTTGTTCACCACTGCTGTAGCCTGGTATTAAACTCACAAGTCTTTAGGTTAAGTCACAGAAACTAACCAACGTCTATATCCAAGGAATAGAATTCATATAGTCCAGTGATTGTAATAAAGGGTTCGGTTAAAAATTTCTAGCACCTGAAGTCGGCCGGAGCGTACAACGGCCGAAACGTCGTACAAATGAAATGGCAACAAAGATGAGGACAATAGTCCGAATACTCATTTATTTTTCGGTCGAGCTATCTCGGATATTCATAAGTCTTTCGCACCATCACGATCCAACATTAAGAACGGAAGATAAGTCAATGTAGGTGGTTGCTGGACGAGCGACTAGTCTTGCGCCATGACTAGGTGTCCAGAGCAAGATTTTGTTTTACTCGCTGTCAGTGTCCCGCAAAGCGCATTTTAACGTTCGCGCAGATACGAACAAATATCGTATAACAATAACATATGTCGACAGTACTTTGATATGCCAAATTTTGGTTAATAAATCAAATAGACAAAATATAGTGGTACATAATAAACAATGCGAAGATAAAATCAGACCATGCAATTATGTTATTGAAAATGCACAAAGAATTCAAGCCAAGACAAAAATTACGTGAACATCGTCTTAAGAAAACAAAAAATAAACCATTCGCCTGCAAACAAGGCATAGATAATTGTTTTTTTCTTTGGAGCATCAATAACGCAGATCAATTTTTTAAAAACTAAACAGAGCTGTCGCCCGATTGATAATATGTTATTTATTTTTAGTAAGTTAAAAAAAAAAAACCCCAAACATTCATCGGTTAGTAAATCAATCTTCTGATCAATGATTAATAAAATGGGTAGGTTTGGTTCAAGCAACAACAAACAGAAAAAGGGATTTTTTTCCTTTTTTTAATTAAGAAAAGAAACAACAAAAGGTATAAATTTTCAAAAGCCATTCCAAGTAACATTTCGCGAATCGAGCAGAACTGGGCTTTAACAAGGCGGTCACAGTTACTTACGCTCTATGGCGATTGCTTTGGGTGTGTTGGTTCCTACAGAAATAGGACAAGGGGGAAACGAATAAATAAATAAATAAGTAAATAACATTGGTAAATTTTTTATTTGTTCCCCGAAGGCTTTTGCTCCTTTAAATCTTTCCAAAACATCCTTATTTCCGTGCAAATGTATAATATATACTGAACTCAAATCGATAATTGTTTATTGAAGAAACCTACCTTTATTGATGTTATCGAGCAGAAAAAAATCGAACTTCTCGCTGTATATCTCACCCCTAACCGCTATTGAAATCTCTCATTTACTGCAGAATGACTGATGGCGTAGTAAGAATTTTTGGCCTACTTACTTCTGCAATTACTACGCGATTTGTTTTCTTTCGGAACTCAACTTCCGCTGAAAGTTGAGTCTATTTGCGTGTTTTTTCTCCTTTGGGGGGTGGGGGCTGTTGCGCGTATTAGCGTGTTTTTTTACCTTTTTTTTTTAGTTTCAGACGAAATCTTACTTTCAAATATATGAAAATAACAGATAATTGTAGTTATACTTAATTTTTTCCGACGACAGTTAACTTTCAAATATATGAAAATAAAGCATTTTTTTTAAAGGAAGTAAACGTTCAACCTCCAAGTATATGAAAATACATAACAAAAAGGACAAACTAAGTAGTACAGTAAAGCATTTTTGTAATAGCGATTAGGGGTGAGATATTCAGCTAGAAGAAGCTCGATTTTTTTCTACTCGATAACATCAATAAAGGTAGATTTCTTCAATAAACAATTATTGATTTGAGTTCAGCATGTACATTTGCACGGAAATAAGGATGTTTTGGAAAGATTTGAAGGGGTAAAAGCCTTCGGGGAACAAATAAAAACATTACCATAACATTATGCATTTAACAAAAATACCGAATATTTCCATGAGACTGCTGAAAGGTTCTCGGCCTGATTACGAAGTCCTGCCAATCAATAAAAAAAATCTGATATTGAGCCAGATTTTGAGAAATCGTGTCAAGACGAGAACTTTTCAGTATCTCCGCGTAATAATGTGATGCATTTTACGCCCCATTAGGAATGAAGCAATCGAAATGGGGTTTGAGACGAATGTTTGTAATAAGATGTGACGAACGAGATTTTAAGGAGGATAGTAACCACAAAGAAATGTTTACCAGCAATTAGAAAATGATAATTGGACTATTTGGGCCGCATAAGGAGGAAAGAAAGCATAGAAAGTTTAACACTGCATCACAGGCAAAAATGACAAAGAAAAGGTAGCCAACTTGATGAATTTTGAACGTAGGAATGGAGAATCATGTAGCACAAAGATACGGAAACAACTATTGCTGAAAATAACAAAAGAAAAGAAGAGAGAGGATAGAAAAAATATATATAGAAAGAAAATGTAAACAAAGCAATGGTCAGTCATCTGTTAAATGTGGCCATTTTAGTCTTTCTGAACGGCATGCTTAATTTCATAAGGATAATAACGTTTCTTAAAATATATTTTTTTTCTTTTGTTCTCACTTGTTCACTCACATACTCTCATACGGGACCATATAGATAAACAAAGATTAAGTACAATGTTTCTTGAATCTTGCAGACTTTCGATGAAAATAACGTTTTCATCATTCTGAAGCATTGGCGATTTTCACTAAGAAAGATCATACATGTAAACATATTTTTTTCATTTAGGGACAGGAAACATTCATATTTTTTTTTTCTGAAGAAGAAATATTAAAATTGAAAAACTTTTGGAATTAATAAATTAGAAATAAATAGCATGCAGCGATGTGTTAATCGCCCTATCATCAGTGATAATACCAATACTTCAATTTTTTAATTATAGAAAAATCTTTTCTCCACACACAAAAGTGTCA
The DNA here is from genome assembly GCA_037127315.1 of Ascarosepion bandense. Taxonomy (NCBI): domain Eukaryota; kingdom Metazoa; phylum Mollusca; class Cephalopoda; order Sepiida; family Sepiidae; genus Ascarosepion; species Ascarosepion bandense. The sequence goes on along the minus strand of JBBBDQ010000157.1, from coordinate 610,967 downwards.
CCTATTTCTAAGGTATATGCTTACGCATATGATCTTCTGTAATGAAAATAACTGAGGTACCTACTACGAATTCCAGTTGAATTCCTTGCATTCACTTACGAATAAATACCCTTTGGGAAAGGCATTAATCCGTCTCTTCCCTCCAGTTATGGGTTAAATAATAGGACAGATTGGGTTCTATAGCATTGGCTGGCAATCAGTCTACCGCAGAAAGCAATGGCAACCTACTGCGGGATAATGTTCTGCCCAGTCAATCATGTCTCTTTCTAGACATGATCGCCCAAAGCGTGTATCACGTATGACACTTAACTGAGGTACCTACTACGAAAAATTACCTTTTTAGTAGGTGTGGCCTGTCTTGTGATGAGCCATAGATGATTTGACCGACTGTTCGAAAAAGGTTGCCCATACCTGCTCTAAGTAATAATTAAATTTAGATTTTAAATCATATATATATATATATATATATATATATATATATATATATATATATATATATAATAATGCAACAAGCCAAACGCAACTTTCGCCAATTTACCCTTTAGAAACATTCTAAAAGTTTATTTCACATTTCAATAAGTGATATCTACGAAGTGGTATGATAGGGGAGAAACCCTATTTCCAACACGAGTTACATACCCATTACCCATATATATGGCACATTAAAAGACTCAAACTTTATTCTCTACCCAGTAACAGACAATATTACAAACACGCCAAAAAAATTACACAATACGACACACACCGTTTAATTAAAATAGTCTAGTGTTTAGAAATTAACATGGCCAGGTGAAATATTTGACCAACCAGAGAAAACTAAAAACCTATTTTTCTCAAGTCTACTTTTAGGAAAAAAAAAAAAAGATATTGTAAAAACTCATAGATTTAAACTTTTTAAAAATTGAAATACAATGTCTCTAAGTCGTTCAAACAAAAAAGACGTGGTTACATAGGGCCCATCGCCCGTGCGTTTTGAAAGAAAGATGTTTCGGTTACTCCAAACGAATCATTAGCAAGGACGATAAGCGAATCTTCGCTGACCAACAAAGTTTTTTTCTCAAATACAACTTTTTATTGTGGACCATCTACTTAAAAATATTTTCTAAACCACAAATTTTCTGTGGACAAACTACGCAGAGGCTTTAATTCAACTAAAAACGATTTTTACACCTTTTTGACTCTTTTGAATTTAGGCACATATGTTTGTAAATACAAATGATTTATTTTACGAGCATACCCGGGTTTTCTTTATTTTTATTTAATTATTGTTTAGAATATGAACATTCGGAATTTTAATATAAAAATAAAAATGGATCGACTGAATTTACGACATAGTCACGATTAATATCATCCCTTTCATCAGTAACTTGTTCCTCTTGTTCATCACTTTTCTCTTATGTAACAACTTGTGCATCAATGGCAGTACTGCCTTGCTTGGGGTGAAATGATTACAAAAAACAAAAACAAAAAACCTCGTACATGATATATATCATACATGATAAAAAATATAGTGAATATTGGCTTGGAACGGGAAATTGAGGAGCTGAGTTCGAATTCAAGTTGAATTTCTTTCATTCACTTACGCGCAAATACCTTTGAGAAAAGTATTAATCCGTCTCTTCACTCAAGTTATGGGTTAAATAACACAACAGATTGGGTTCTATAGCATTGGCTGGCAACCAGTCTACTGCAGAAAGTAATGGCAACCTACTGCGGGATAATCTTCTGCCCAGTCAGTCAAGCGTGTATCACGTATGGCACTTAACTGATATTTATGAGTGAATACCAGAGCTAGAGCACGTGTGCATTATATATATATATATATATATATATATATATATATATATATAGTGTATCGAGGCAGCAGATAATTTTCTAAACATATACTGTTAAATATAACAGACAATGAATGTCCATTATGTTTAATCATGAGCCGTTCTAAACATCGTATTTTGGTTTTTAATTTCAGGTAAAAATAAAGACAAAATTGTCCAACATTTGAATACTTTTTTTTTATTATGCTGGTTCTAACCTTTCTGAAGATGGCTCATGTGAGCCGAAAGCTTAGAACCAACATAATAAAAAAATATTCAAATGTTGAACAATTTTTGTCTTTATTTTCACCTGAAATTAATGTCAAAATACGATGTTTAGAACGGCTCATGATTAAACATAATAGACATTCATTGTCTCTTATATTTAACAGTATATATATATATATTGATACGCGGTTGATCGAATCTAAAGATATGGTGCCCGCGGATACGATGGTTCAAATAAACATTCCTTTTATGAATTGAAAATTTTCTTTTCTCGAAAGCTGCTGTGTCTTGATATACGTATACTTTATTTTATGCATAGCTTTTAGAGAGTGTCTGTGTATCTATCTGTTTGTCTCTGTTTGGCTGTTTTTCTTTATTGAATGTTAAATTAGATAATTACACCTGAGGTATCATGGATTCGTTTCCACCCTCCCAGCTCTGCAGACCAGCATGCACTGCCGTAAACATTTTTCACCTGTCCAATTTTATAAAAAAAGAAATTCCTTTCTACACCTGTTCTATTGTACACTTGTAACTTTTGTTCCCGAAGAAGAAAGGAGAGTGTGGCAGTGTGCGAGTTGATAGACAAAGCATGCTTAGGCCCTCCTCATCAACACACCCTGAATTATATTGTACGTTTGCTTTGTTTACATAAGGACTAATTTGAATAACTATCAAAACTTGGGATGAAGATAATCTCTTCGCTTTTTTGCCTGCATTTTCTTCTTTCTTTCTTTGTTTTCTTATGGCCTCTTTTTCATTCTCCTTTCGGATATAAACACTTGGCTCCTTATTCATTTTCTACGTGTCCCTCTCACTATTTTCATCCTCGTTTCCTAAGTACCCTCCAAACTTTCACATCATTTTTATTTCCTAAGTACCCTCCAAAATTTCGCATCGTTTTTATTTCTTAAGTACACTCCAAAATTTCGCATCGTTTTTATTTCTTACGTACCCTCAGAACTTTCGCATCGTTTTTATTTCCTAAGTACCCTCAAAAACTTTCGCATCGGTTTTATTTCCTAAGTACCCTCAAAACTTTCGCATCGTTTTTATTTCCTAAGTACCCACAAAACTTTCGCATCGGTTTTATTTCCTAAGTACCCTCCAAACTTTCGCATCGTTTTTATTTCCTAAGTACCCTCCAAACTTTCGCATCGTTTTTATTTCCTAAGTACCCTCCAAACTTTCGCATCGTTTTTATTTCCTAAGTACCCTCCAAACTTTCGCATCGTTTTTATTTCCTAAGTACCCTCCAAACTTTCGCATCGTTTTTATTTCCTAAGTACCCTCCAAACTTTCGCATCGTTTTTATTTCCTAAGTACCCTCAAAACTTTCGCATCGTTTTTATTTCCTAAGTACCCTCAAAACTTTCACATCGTTTTTATTTCCTAAGTACCCTCCAAACTTTCACATCGTTTTTATTTCCTTAATCCCCTCAACTTTTCTCCGTTTCCCATTACTATGCCCCTCAAATTTCTCAATTTTCTTTCCAAAGAAACTCAACTTTTTCCTCGTTTCCCTTTCTTATGTCCCCCACTCTTCTCGATTTTCAAAATCTTTCTCCTCGTTTTTTCAACAATTATTTCTTTGTTTCCGTTTTATGTCCCCAACTTTTTCCAATGTTACCTTGATTTTCCTTCTTTTCCCCTGCCTTCAAATTTTCCTCCAACCTTTGCCTCCTTTTTCATTTTCCTTGCCCACAACTTTTCTCGTTTTCTTTTCCAATTTCCTGTACCGTTTCCTAATTTTCCTTCATATCTCCTTTTCTTGTCTCGTCAACAGTTTTCAGCACTGAAAATGAACTGCCAAACAATGTTAACGTTACAACCAAATCTTTTTATTTTTAATTTTCAATAATATTCTTCTGAATAGTTTGAATCCCCTTCCTCTCCGCTCTCTTCCATCGCTAGATATATCGGACATATATGTATCGCCAACTGGAGTTAACGTAGAAGCGAGGGTGTACTTGGGCAAATTCTGACCTATAACTACTACACAAGCAGTCTTCTATGTGTCGTGCCACTTCAGGGCATTGGCGACTATGGCTCTCCATAATTTATCGTCCTTTGTAGCTCTAAATAAATTTTGTCTTTTTGTTATGTCTCCCAACCCCTGATCCGCTATCCATTCCCTCAAGCTCGCCAGGTAGGTTGCGCGTTACTACCTTCTGTGTCTCTTACCTTCATTCTGTTTCGTGAGTATTAAATTTTCCAAGCCCTCCTTCCTCATTATGTATCCCCAGAAATTTCAACCACCACAAGCAGTAAATAGCTATTACCATCACTGACAACCATTTTACCAATGTGGGGGATAAGCAAAAAACTATATCCTTTATCTGAATTTGTATAACCATTTGTATTTAGACGTGAAAATACGTCATATATGAGTTTGCTGTTTTTAATCCAATCAGGATTCAGAATTTGCTTTTCGCACTGACTTGTGAATTTTTCTTTGTTGGATTTTTCCACAATGCTTTTAGATCTTAATTTCTTATCCCTACAATATTTAATTATTACGTTAGAACATATGCAAACTATAAACTACTACAAAACTGTACATTAGTACGAATAACCGTTATATCATTTGAATATTCTTCTGTATGAGTCATTAAATCTGACAAGTTTCCTTGTCTTTTTTTTTATAAAGATATAGAACCCTTTTTTGTGATAAAGTTACATAGTTGAACGCAAAAATATTGTATCAATAGGTACATATTTTGAATCAGCGTTCACGAGGTGGTATAATGGTTAGCCAGGTTGAATCACTAGAATCATTACAATTGAGTAGTGAGTTTGATACTCACTGGGTGTCTCATACTTTCAGCCTTGTGCCACATCTAAGCTGCGCTTAGAAAACCATCCATATTTTGAATCAGCGTTCACGAGGTGGTATAATGGTTAGCCAGGTTGAATCGCTAGAATCATTACAATTGAGTAGTGAGTTTGATACTCACTGGGTATCTCATACTTTCAGCCTTGTGCCACATATTTTGAATCAGCGTTCATGTATTTGACACGTAAAATAAATTACTATGGTTTAGAAAAAAAAAAGGACTATACAAAATATGAAATATGTTTCTCCAAATACTCCGTTTTGTTTAGCATTATGTTGAAATAGTTACTACTTCCTGATTTAAATTCTCGAGCTCTTCTTGTCTGGTCACTTTTAGTTTAGCTGTAATATTTCAATTACGTGATTGTAAATTATTTTGATAAAGTGTTTTCGTAGAATACACCTTCAGACATATTGTCATATATTGATTGAATCAGAGAGATAACGTGGTCGCGGCATCAAAAACAGTGAAGAATTTTCCACATAGCAGCTCTTTAAAAGGATATTTAATAGCGTTCCAAGTTATAGAAAGCAATGAAAGTTTGTTTTTTTTCCTGATTTTCTCTTAGAGTCGGCTTGCACAAAAAACCATGTTGATTGTGTATGGAATCTACCCTGATATTCTGGTAGGATCTTTTCGGTAATGATCTGGAGATGATTTAGCCAGATCCTGGCAAATACAATGATGGTGATATTTTTCTATATTTCTCACAGACTTTACGGTCACCTTTTTTGAAGAACCGTATGATAACCGTATGTTCTTTTTTTTTTTCGTTTTTTTTGTTTGTTTTTAAGAAATCGTTGGGATTCCTACATTTTCAGAATGGAAATGAAACTGTGGGTTTGCAAGGGTAAATCATCATGTTTGATCAGAAGCCCAAGGTCATACCAACTGGAAGTGTCCCAGCACTATCGGAACTAAAAACTTCGAAGCTTCCTCAAGAGAAAAAGAATAACTCAAATGACAATAGTGAAAGGATCGACAAAAATCAACGTCGTCCTCCACCAACATCATCATGTAGTCAATGCCAATGACTTTTCCGTGTTAGAACTGGTCTGCTTAGTCACCAACGCCATCACCATAAAAGAAGCGATCAGCAAAGAGGAAATTAAATTCTTGGATACGAGATAAACCCGAAGGAATATTTCATATTTCATTAACCGAAGAATATTTTGTGTATCGCGTCCCTTCAGACGATCATGTCCCACTACAATTTTCTACCCCTCGTGCTCTTAGCGGTTTTCACCCTCGTCTCGTCATCCAATGCGCCATCAATCGCCATCTTCTGTCTTCCTGAAATCTGTTCCTTTATTGTACTTTATCCTCACTAAAATCTTATTTTCTTCCACTCTCAATAACCCCATCGTGTCTTAACGAGATTAACGCTTTGCTTGCTGTGAAATTATTAGAAAAATGTTTTAAGAATACGCGTCAGATAACACAAAATACAAGCTCATTACATTTAGCTTCCATTACTCAATGTCATAAAATCCTTTATTAATAGATAATTTTCAGAAGCTAAATAAAAGGTGTTAGAAGATTTTCCAGACAAGTCTTCAGGACATAGACGATCAAGACTCTCCGCAACTTTACATCACATAATGCCCTTCGCAGGTTTTTCTTTTCGTTTGTTAAGGCTCCCACACATCCTTCCGTCAGGTAAGTGGCCTGACGCCTTTTTACTAATCATTCTGATTCTCAATATGCCCCATGAGGGTTTAATTTTTCCAAAACCACATTATGATTCACAGGAATTTCAGCTATCTTTTCCTGATTCCGAGTAGAAACTTTTAGTATACTTTAAAGAAAAATATGTACATAATTAAAAGCTTTTCTTTTATTTGTTGAAACAAGATTCACTTTTTCTTTTTTTTACTCTTGTAAAATGAATTGTTTTATATAAATAGACTCGATGCTTGGCTAGAATTATTTCATACAAAGAGCCTTAATATAAAACAATTCCAGCCAAGCATCGGTTTGGTTTCTAATATATAACTTATTGTAATAAGGATTATATATATATATATATATATATATAAGGGTGCGATTAATGAATTATCGTCTAACTTGTGCAAAAAAGAAACTAATACGGATAACTCATTTTAACAGATCAGTCAGTCAGTTAAGTGCCATACGTGATACACGCTTGGGCGATCATGTCTAGAAAGAAACATGACTGATTGGGCAGAACATTATCCCGCAGTAGGTTGCCATTGCTTTCTGCGGTAGACTGGTTGCCAACCAAGGCTAGAGAACCCAATCTGTCCTGTTATTGGACCCATAACTGGAAGGAAGAGACGGATTAATACCTTTCTCAAGGGTATTTGCGCGTATATGATTGCAACGAATTCAACTGGAATTCGAACTCGGCTCTCCGATTTCTCGTTCCGAGAAATCTTCTGGACCACAACGCACATCCTAAGATATTAACAGATATATTTACCAAAATTACACAAAAATATCTTGAAATGCGAAAGAGTAAAAAAATAAAATCACCATTCGCTTCATCACGGCCTCCTCCTTCAGAACCTCCCGCATCTCTTCTGGACGGTCACCTTGTTTAAGTTGGTGAATGCTGCCATAATTCTTGCCTTAATTTCATCTTCATTGTTGGTCTCTCGTTTAACTGCGCCCCACAATCAAGGGGATTGCAAGTCGGGGTTGTTAGGTGGCCAGATGGATTAATGTGATCACAGAAATAGTCTGCCATGACTGGGTTCTGCTTGTGTGGCATGGTGAAGAGCCCTGTTGCCAGATATAGGGTCTTCCAGTAACCAACCTTATGAACCTGAGTTGCACTACTTCCTCAAGGCACTTGATGGAGCCCCCCCCCACTGTTAAGTTTGAGGCCCTCGTTACAAATTCCTGAGTTTTGTTCTTAACAGAACGATCAGAGTGAGTTTTCCAAGATGTCGTACCTTCGTAATCACCATTAGACTCATCCAACTCTTTACAAATCTTCTGTAATATCTTCTGATTGACACCCAAATACTGAAATGTTTGCATTGGAGCTTCCGGCGACAATACCAAGCAGTACAGTACAGCATGCCGTTCCCAAATTTCTGGCGAAGTGAATTGCGTCATTTCTCATGAACGCTGCCCAACTGACCCTGCCATACAGTGCAGTCGACAAAAAAAAAAAAAGAAAAAGAAAAGAAGCACCGTGCATCCGCGGAATTAAAAATAAAAGCTGGCGACAATAGGTGTAGAGGCTCATCCCTTGTTCCCTGTTTAGGGTGTGGTTTCCGGCTTTCTCTCTTCTAATCTTTTCACTCTTACGTAGCCCCCGGCACATCAGTGGCGTTACCGTCTTGCTCAGGGTGATATGATTAATATATATATATATATATATATATATATAAAGTAATATCCTGGGTAAGGTCAATTCCACAGGGGATTAAATCCGATGAGAACACAATGTTAGATTTTAACAGAATATTCTAATGAAAATAAGTTGGATATTGTTATAAATCCATTGGTAATAACTTATTTCGCGGAGTTCTTACAGACCACTTATCAGACCAAATTATACCACAATGAATCATTGTTGTAAAAATTTGGTCTGATGAGCCGCCTGTAAGAGCTCCGCGAAATAAACTATTACCAATGGGTTTATAAAAACATCCAACTTATTTTCATTATATATATATATATATATATATATATATATATATATATATAAGGTATATGTAGACAGACAGTATTCACTAAAACAAGTTTGATTAAAAAGAACTGACAAGGTTTGTAAGGTTTTTATTATATTTTTTCTTGGGATAGTTTATCAACAGCTTCGAGCACAGTACTCAGCACCTTATTCGAAAATATATATATATATATATATATATATATATATATAAACTAGGTAGAGAGACCTTGCCGTTTTTTTTAAATATCTGAATGAATAAGAACGAAAAAAATAATTGTTATGTTTAAGACTTTAACTTAAAACAGTGCTCAATAAAAAAAATAGAGCATTGAATATTTATTATGAATTATTACGTTAGAACATGTGCAAACTACAAAATTGTACATTTTGAACTACTTGATGAGACATTGTTCTTTCAATGTCGAAACAAAATGTACAATTTTTTAGTAGTTTATAGTTTGCATATGTTCTAACGTAATAATTAAATATTGTAGGGATAAGAAATTAAGATCTAAAAGCATTGTGGAAAAATCCAACAAAGAAAAATTCACAAGTCAGTGCGAAAAGCAAATTCTGAACCCTGATTGGATTAAAAACAGCAAACTCATATCTGACGTATTTTCACGTCTAGATGTGAAAAGGTTCGCTGGAACCGGCATCATGAGGTGTTTCACTATTTCACAAACCACCTCACTCCACGTCAAAGTCACTCAGATGGGAGCGGTTAGTTGAAAACCTCGTGTCAATGTAACGAAAGAACATTCAAGACAACCCTGACTGCATGCCACAGTTTCTGTCGACCTCTTTACCCAACGTCTGTTTCTTCATTTTCATACCACACCGCTAAAGAGAACAGAAACGCCTAAATGGACGCGTTAAATACTACTTCTTTATTTGTTTTGCCTTCTCTCTCCCCACCTGTCGCGACTTACTAAAAAGAGAAAGGAACAAAGACTTTACATTCTACTACTGCACAACTATAAACTTTAAACTTCTGCGGATATTTTAAATACCTACATTGCTACTACGAACATTTTCTTTAACTCTTGATACCCATAACTTTATCACTGAACACGAACTCTACCCTTAACTTCTTAATAATGTTTCTAATTGCACATTAACTCCTACAACTTATGTTATTCTTTCCTTTTAATAAATTTCCATTTTAACATGAAAAATGAATATTTTATTCTTGCACTATTCCACACAATTCCATATATTCCAACCTGCCGACAACCGACCTTCTGATAACGATGAAAACTTTCTAATAATTCTTCAAATGATTATAACTGCATAAAACTTGTAAGCTGTAGGGAGTTCGGTTAAGTCTGGCACAAAACCAAATCAAAGAAAAATTAACCAGCTCTCTGCTAAATTATATATATATATATATATATATATATAGTTTCGAAGTATATTGATTTCTGTGCAACAGCTGTCTACATTGTTTTTATTAACACAGTGCTACTCAGAATAAAATGCCCAACCTTTTTTACATATACGCCCCAACGAGGATTTTTATTTTGGGTTTTAAAATTATTTACTATTTGAACCATGTCATCAAAAATGGCGGCATATATTGCCATTCGTATCAATATGCCTTGACGAAGATCAAAATGGCGTTTCTCGCCTTTTAGATTACTCAGATACTACGTTGATCTTATTTTGCCTAACACCGTATTCACAATTTCACCGTGCTGCAGAAGCAAAACGCTGACATAGTAGATATGTTATATGGCTGATCACCTCCAGGTCTTATGATAGAATCCGGGTAAGATTCACTCATTTGCATATATATATATATATATATATATATATGCAAATGAGTGAATCTTACCCGGATTCTATCATAAGACCTGGAGGTGATCAGCCATATAACATATCTACTATGTCAGCGTTTTGCTTCTGCAGCACGGTGAAATTGTGAATACGGTGTTAGGCAAAATAAGATCAACGTAGTATCTGAGTAATCTAAAAGGCGAGAAACGCCATTTTGATCTTCGTCAAGGCATATTGATACGAATGGCAATATATGCCGCCATTTTTGATGACATGGTTCAAATAGTAAATAATTTTAAAACCCAAAATAAAAATCCTCGTTGGGGCGTATATGTAAAAAAGGTTGGGCATTTTATTCTGAGTAGCACTGTGTTAATAAAAACAATGTAGACAGCTGTTGCACAGAAATCAATATACTTCGAAACTAAGCTTTTGTATTTGTGTGTTGGGGGAGGGAAAGGGAAAGAATAAAATAAAATACAGAAAGAGTGAGTAAAGATTTGATTAAAAAAAAAAAAAAGAAAAAAAAAGAAGTCATCTGTTGCCTCTCTTCCGGCTAACCTATGTACCCGTTTAGTAGGAGATAATGCAGTTTTAATGGTTGCCTTGACGTAGGTTACCGATTAGTGAACCAATTTTTAAAATCACTACTATTATTAATGAACCAATTCTCACTGTGTCCTACAAATAGATAATTACAAAGATTATTCAACCTCCCACTAAATACTACTAATCTGAGAAACAGGAACAAAGTGCCTCGCCATAAATTATTAGGTAACAAGCGTTTCTTTCAGATAACGATTACTGTTTCATATATAAAACTAGAAAATATGTAACAAAAAACTATATATATATTTCAGATTTACCTCCAAGTTGTTTATATATATATATATATATATATATATATATATATATATAAACAACTTGGAGGTAAATCTGAAAGGATCCTAGTAATATTAATATTAACACTGATCCAGCCAGGGAGTTCAATGTAATTAAATTTATTTATTTACAGAGCCAATATTTATTACATACAGTAGCGCCCAAAATTAGGGAGCAAAAATTAAAAATTTAGTATTTCCAAAACTAACAATCGAAATTGCATGAAATTTTTACTGATAGTAGACATACCCCTCCTCAACAATGTCACTAGCTTTCAGGTTACAGAAGACAATAGAAAGGAATTTATTATATATTTACTGTTTTTCATGTGTCACCCTACTGTATATATATATATATATATATATATATATATTTTTTTTTTTTTTCTAAAATTAGATGGACATTTTAGATGAGTAAATTTAACACCCGTCTCATTAGCAACAACAAACATATGAAAATAAATATATTTGTGTAGGAAACTTCAATTTTAAAACCTTAAAACAAACAAATTAAAATTCATTTTATTTTCACCTTAATGCTTTGTTCTCGTTGATAAGACGGGTGTTAAATTTACTCGTCAAAATGGTCATCTGATGTTAGAAAAAGAAAATATATATATATATATATATATATATATATATATGTGTGTGTGTGTGTGTGTGTGTGTGTGAAATGTGTATGTATACATATATGCAATTTGTTATATATATATATATATTGTTTAATACTTAGTTTTTGGTCATAATAGGGTTAGAGTGCACATTTGTATTAAAAAGTGTTCAATACAATTATATTGTAGAACTTTTGAATATTTTCTATTTTAAACGAGTTATAACGCTACCCAGGTTTCTACCATGAGTGGTGTCTTCAGGCGATTTTAATAACTGATTTTTTCGTTTACCGTTTTTTAAACAGTAAAATCAGTCATTAAAAATCGCCTGAAGATAGTAGAAACCTGGGTAGCGTTATAACTCGTTTAAATATGAATATATATATATGACTGGCTATTCGTACCAGAGAATGTTTATCTGCCAGGGCGGCTAATCAACCCCTATTGCAGACGTCTTCTCAGGCACATGTGTGTTTGTTCAACATTCAATACCCACTGGTCCCACTTGGGATCAAAATGCAACTAAGCTGTGCGGACCTTAGAGTTTCTGAGTGAGAACGCGCTATCTAGCGTGATCAACAGTCTGTACAAGGCCAGCACACTCAAACGTTAGGCCCCTATGACTTGTGAATTCGTGCTAGCACAATCATCGACGGCTGCCAAATCAGATGGCAGTCTAGTGAAGTAGCACTCTTAAATTCACGTGAACAGGGCACCAGAGGGAGAAAAACAAATCTCATCAGAGCAGTTGCCATGAAAATATTCGAAGAAAAGACACAACACCTTAATCAAGTACCTAAAAAGTAACGAAAAGTGCTCAACACCTAGATTACCTAGACAAAAAAAAGTTTCACCACGTTAACTTTTACGAAAGGACAGCCCGAGTCGTTACTAGAGTTTCACGCTCTCGCGATCTTCGGACAACAACTAGAACGCATATATATATTATAAATTATAGTTTAGAACATGTACAAATTATAATTTACTACAAAAGTCTAGTAGTAAGTTATAATTTGTACATGTTCTAAACTATAATTTATACTAAATATTCATAGCTGTATTTCTATATTGAGCACTGTTTTAAATTAATGTTTTGAACGTTGTTAATATTTTCTTCGTTATTCGATTGGATATATATATATAGGGCTCAATTTTAGTTCTAATTAATATAAACGCAAACAATAAAAAAGGGTCAGTAATAGGTTCCTGCAAAGCTAAATTAAGGACATTATGGTTAGAAAGCAATGGGATAACAACATTCTTATTTTGTTGTATTTTAGGTCAAATTCTGCGTTTAGTGTAAGGGTTTTGTGTGCGAAAAAGTGGAAACAAAGAAGAAAAGGAGAAATAAGTGGGGTGGGGCACGTGTGGTAGCCAACAAAAAAAATAAATAAATAAATAAAACAAATAAAAATAAAAGAAATCGGCAGGAGGTGGCTGGTTCCTACCTGTGGATCAAATACCACAGGTGGATACACGCGTGTGCCACCAGGTTGAGGGGAGTGGCTTTTACCCCTGAATAATAAACACTGGTTACAGTTTCTTTGTTCTTTCTACTTTTTCTGATTGGTCGACATGAGAGCAGCTGTCACCAGTCGCACGCGCGAGGGCAGGTGCGTGTGCGGTACATGGGTGGGGAATGTGTTTGCCCCCCCCCCCCCCCCGTGTGTGTGTGTGTGTGTGTGTGTGTGTGTATCTTTTTGCTGTATTTAAATTATTTTTTTCTTTCTCTTTCCGCGTATCTACGGTTGCGTGTTTACGTATTTCTCTGTGTCCGTATATTATTGTCTATTTCAATATATGTATGCGGGTGTATATCAAAATCTATTTTAATGTATGTATGTGCGGGAATATTAAAATCAATTTCAATGTGTGTATTTCAATATATGTATGCGGGTGTATATCAAAATCTATTTTAATGTATGTATGTGCGGGAATATTAAAATCAATTTCAATGTGTGTATGCGTGTGTATTTCAATGTGTATTTCAAACCAATTTCAGTGTGTGCGACTGTGCGTGCATATATTAAAATCTTTTTTACTGTGTTTATCTGTGTGTATATGTGCGTATATTCAAATTTATTTCTATCAGTTTGACCGATTATATTAAAATCTATCTTGATGTGTTTATGCGTGCGTATGTTACTATCTATTTGAATGTTATATTCAAATCTATATGCGTTTCATATCGTATATTCAAATTTATTTTAATGTATTTCTGAGTGCATATATTCAAATCTATTTCAATGTGCGTATATGCACGTTTATTCAAATCTATTTCTGCGTTTGACTTCTTATATACAAATCCATTTCAATGTGTGCACGTGAGCTCATATTCAAATCTACATCAATGTGTATGTGTGCGTACGTTATGTGTGTGTATACTCAACTTTTTTCAGTGTGTGTATGTGTTCGTTTACACAATCTGCTTCAATGTGTGTGTGTGTGTGTGTATCTGTGTGTGCATGTTATATTCTATTTCAATGTATGCAAGAGCATTTGAAAATCAATTTCAATGTGTATGTATATTCAAATCAATTTCCTTTGTGTTTATGTGTGCGTATATTCAATACTATTTCAATATTTGTGTGCGTATGTTCAAATCGATTTCAATTTAGCTTTGCATGTGTGTGTCTATTCAAATCTTTGTATATGTCTATGCATGTGTATGTTGAAATGTATTTCACTGAGTTTGCGTTTATTCAAAACTATTTTAATGTGCGTATGTTACAATCAATTACAATGTGTGTGCGTATGTTAAGCAATCAATTGGCAATGTGTATATACTTGTATATATTCAAATCAATTTTAATGTGTATATACTGTATATATTCAAATCAATTTCAATGTGTATATACTTGCATATATTCAAATCAATTTAATGTGTATATATTCGTATATATTCAAATCAATTTCAATGTGTATATACTTGCATATATTCAAATCAATTTCAATGTGTATATACTTGCATATATTCAAATCAATTTCAATGTATATACTTGCTATATTCAAATCAATTTCAATGTGTATATACTTGCATATATTCAAATCAATTTCAATGTGTATATACTTGCATATATTCAAATCAATTTCAATGTGTATATACTTGCATATATTCAAATCACTAATGTGTATATACTTGTATATATTCAAATCAATTTCAATGTGTATATACTTGCATATATTCAAATCAATTTCAATGTGTATATACTTGCATATATTCAAATCAATTTCAATGTGTATATATCAGTATATATTCAAATCAATTTCAATGTGTATATATACTTGCATATATTCAAATCAATTTCATGTGTATATATTTGCATATATTCAAATCAATTTCAATGTGTATATACTTGCATATATTCAAATCAATTTCAATGTGTATATACTTGCATATATTCAAATCAATTTCAATGTGTATATACTTGCATATATTCAAATCAATTTCAATGTGTATATACTTGCATATATTCAAATCAATTTCAATGTGTATATACTTGCATATATTCAAATCAATTTCAATGTGTATATACTTGCATATATTCAAATCAATTTCAATGTGTATATACTTGCATATATTCAAATCAATTTCAATGTGTATATATTTACATATATTCAAATCAATTTCAATGTGTATATACTTGCATATATTCAAATCAATTTCAATGTGTATACATTTGTATATATTCAAATCAATTTCAATGTGTATATATTTGCATATATTCAAATCAATTTCAATGTGTATATACTTGCATATATTCAAATCAATTTCAATGTGTATATACTTGCATATATTCAAATCAATTTCAATGTATATACTTGCATATATTCAAATCAATTTCAATGTGTATATACTTGCATATATTCAAATCAATTTCAATGTGTATATACTTGCATATATTCAAATCAATTTCCTCTAATGTGTATATACTTGCATATATTCAAATCAATTTCAATGTGTATATACTTGCATATATTCAAATCAATTTAATGTGTACATATCTTTATATATATTCAAATCAATTTCAATGTGTATATACTTGCATATATTCAAATCAATTTCAATGTGTATATACTTGCATATATTCAAATCAATTTCAATGTGTATATACTTGCATATATTCAAATCAATTTCAATGTGTATATACTTGCATATATTCAAATCAATTTCAATGTGTATATACTTGCATATATTCAAATCAATTTCAATGTGTATATACTTGCATATATTCAAATCAATTTCAATGTGTATATACTTGCATATATTCAAATCAATTTCAATGTGTATATACTTGCATATATTCAAATCAATTTCAATGTGTATATACTTGCATATATTCAAATCAATTTCAATGTGTATATACTTGCATATATTCCAATCAATTTCAATGTGTATATACTTGCATATATTCAAATCAATTTCAATGTGTATATACTTGCATATATTCAAATCAATTTCAATGTGTATATACTTGCATATATTCAAATCAATTTCAATGTGTATATACTTGCATATATTCAAATCAATTTCAATGTGTATATACTTGCATATATTCAAATCAATTTCAATGTGTATACTTGCATATATTCAAATCAATTTCAATGTGTATATACTTGCATATATTCAAATCAATTTCAATGTGTATATACTTGCATATATTCAAATCAATTTCAATGTGTATATACTTGCATATATTCAAATCAATTTCAATGTATATAATACTTGTATATATTCAAATCAATTTCAATGTGTATATACTTGCATATATTCAAATCAATTTCAATGTGTATATACTTGCATATATTCAAATCAATTTCAATGTGTATATACTTGCATATATTCAACTAATTTCAATGTGTATATACTTGCATATATTCAAATCAATTTCAATGTGTATATACTTGCATATATTCAAATCAATTTCAATGTGTATATACTTGCATATATTCAAATCAATTTCAATGTGTATATACTTGCATATATTCAAATCAATTTCAATGTGTATATACTTGCATATATTCAAATCAATTTCAATGTGTATATACTTGTATATATTCAAATCAATTTCAATGTGTATATACTTGCATATATTCAAATCAATTTCAATGTGTATATACTTGCATATATTCAAATTAATTTCACTGTGTATGTGTGCGTTTGTTACTATATTTTTCAATGTATCTGTGCGTACATACATTCAAATCTATTTCAATGTGTGTATGTGTGCGTATATTAAAATCTATCTGGAAAATCTAGGTAATATGCCCGTGTTAAATTATCACTCAACTTGAAAAGATTTGTCTTAAACATTAGCATTCGTGATTATGATTACTTGAGCCGGAAAGAAAAATCCAACCTCTGCTGGTGCAAGCCAAAAGTCTGCTTACGTTGTTCGCCATTCACAAGTAGCCACCCTTGTTAAGGACAGATCAGGTCCGGCATTTACAACTCCATGTTATCGAACAAAACCTTGTTCGAAATTGTAGATTCCCACTCTTACACAGAAGTTACCAAGAAGAACGAAAAATCTGAATAGCTACAATCTGTTTATCTGTTAAGCTGTCCAATGCTGTCAGAAGTTTCATACATATGACGAAACAACATCACACACACGCAAGATGCGATAGTTAAATTACCGCCATTTTACATTTCTAATTTCGCACATGCGCGTTGTTTTTGTCAGCTCTATAGTATAGTAGGGTCAGTTGGGCATCGGAAGATCCAATACGAACATTTCAAAGCATTTGGGTATAAATCCGAGGAGAGTGCAGATGATTCGGAAAGAGTTGGATGAGTCTAATTGTGATCACGATGGTGTCCGGAGTTATCACGAGTGATGGCGGCGTTATGCTTTCATTCATCATCCCACAGGGCCTCAGATTCAACACGGAGGCCTACCTCAAGTGCCTTGAGGAGGTAGTGCTGCCCTAGGCCAAGAAGATGGCTGCTGGAAGCCCCTACGTCTGGCAATAGAGTTATTCACACAAGCATATGAAGCTAGTCATGTCTGTGAGAATTTCTGCGACCACATCACACCTTAATCTGGGCACCTAGCTTCCCAACTGTAACCAAGCTGATTTTTATGTGCGGAGCGTAGTTGAGCGAGAGACCAACAAAACTCCTTGTAACACCAAAGATGAACTGAAGGGAAGGATTATGGCAGTATTCACAAAAGAAAACAAGGAGACCATCCGAAAGAGATACAGAAAATTTTGAAATCGTCTGGAGGCTGTGCCAATGGAGATTTCATCGAATAAATTTATTCTTTAACATTTCAAAATATTTGCGTGTAATTCTGGTAAAATACATATATATATTATATATATATATATATATATATATATATATATATATATATATATATATATATATATATATATATATATATATATATATATATATATATATATATATATATATATATATATATATATATATATATATATATATATATATTATATATATATATATATATATATATATATATATATATATATATATATATATATATATATATATATATATATATATATATATATATATATATATATATATATATATATATATATATATATATATATATATATATATATATATATATATATATATATATATATATATATATATATATATATATATATATATATATATATATATATATATATACACACACACATTTTATTAAAAATAAGCAGACACAAGGTTTGTAATTTAATCTGACATGTCTAAAAGAAAATTTGCTGCCTAAATACACAAATATAGACACCTAGCCACATTATGAGCTGTGATACAGTGAAAAAGACTTGTATGTAGATAACAAATATATGCTCTCAATTACGATTGAGCTCTCTGGAGAGGAAAATTTTAAAAACAATTACCACTTCTGCGATATATATATATATATATATATATATATATATATATATATATATATAAGCAGCATGTGGTGATTAGTCAGCGGAAAGGTAACAGTTTTGGGGAAAAGCGTGGCTCACAGGTAAGAAAGCTAACAAGCACCTCAAGTGTCGCTTGCCTGAGTTATGAATAGGTAAGAAGTGAGAAAGGTAACAGGTGGTCCGCATCTGATCACTGGAGACAAAGCCGATATAGCAGGGTACTGCTGCTACAATGTATTTTTTTTTATTTGAAATTCAAGAAAATGTCATTAATTTGTTTGAGCAGAGCAGAGCAGAGCACAATATATTTCATGTGGGCACCTATCGTAGCGTGATAGTTAGCAAGCGAGTCCCAAGAGTCTAATTTGTTAATGTAGCGAGTCTAATCCTCACTGAATAATATTAAATATTACTAAATATTGGGGCCTGGTGCCAGATGAAATACACTGTGGGCGCCTATGGTAGCGAAAGGTTTATCAATCTGGTTTTCACGACAAAATTCACTAAGGTAGTTCTAGAGTTTACAAAAAAGCATAAGGCATGAAAACAGACCTACTTGAAATTTATGCAAAAGTGGGACTTACATGAGAAAAATATTCGGTTCATTTGTAACTTATTGAGAACAAACAGTAAGTTCAGTCAGTCAGTTGTGCCATTACGTGATGCACGCTTTAGGTGATCATGTCTCGAAAGAGACATGACTGACTGGGTAGAAGATTATCCCGCAGTAGGTTGCTATTGCTTTCTGCGGCGGACTTTTTGCCAGCCAAGGCTATAGAACTCAATCTGTCCTATTATTTAACCCATAACTGGAGGGAAGAGACGGATGTCAGTCAGTTAAGTGCCATACGTGATACACAATTGGGCAATCATATCTCTTTCGAGACATGACTAACTGGACAGGAAATTATTCCGCAGTAGGTTGCTATTGCTTTCTGCGGTAGACTGGTTGCCAACAAAGGCTATAGAACCCAATCTGTCCTATTATTTAACCCATAACTGGAGGGAAGAGACAGATTAATACCTTTCCCAAAGGTATTTGCGCGTAAGTGAATGCAAGGAATGCAACTGAAATTCGAACTCGGCTCCCCGATTTGTCGTTTCAAGCCAATATCCACTGCATCACAACGTACACACGGCAGTGGATATCGGTTGGGAACAAACTATCGGTGAGCCGAGTTCGAATTTCATCTGAATTTGTTGCATTCACTTACGCACAAATACCCTTGGGAAAGGTATTAATCCATCTATAGTTTAAACAGCATGACAGATTGGGCTCTATAGCCTTGGATAGCAACCAGTCTACCACAGAAAGAAATGACAACCTACTGCAGGAAAATCTGCCTAGTCAGTTCTGGATCGAAAGACATGATCACCCAAGCATGTATAACGTATCTCACTAAACTGACTGAATGTTGTAAATATGTGTTCTTATGCATAACACAGTGCTAATATATTTTTTTTGTTTTTGTATGGGTTATATAGCAGGATTGGTGTCTATAGTCTTGATTGGCAACCAGTCTACCGCAGAAAGTAATGGCAACTTTCTGCGGGAAAATCTACCGAGATGAACCGAATATTTTTCTCATGTAAGTCCCACTTTTGCATGAATTTTAAGTAGCTCTGTTTTCATGCCTTATGCTTTTTTGTAAACTCTAAAACTATCTTAGTGACATGATCGCCCAAGCGTGTTTCACATACGGTACTTAACTGACTGACTGAATACATAAAAATACACTATTGTCTTTTTACACTATTGTTCACTCCATAAAAGGCCCAAGAACCACTCAAAGTAAAGGTTTACAAAATACGGTTGTTATAAAAGTGCATAAGGAGAAAGCAGGTGCATATTATGAGCAGTGCCGGTGTTCACTATTCCCAAAACCCACGACCGAGGATCCTAAGACTGACTGGGGGTCTTGGGCAGTACCTTGTGACCCTAGCTATCTTAACTTTCACTTTGA
The DNA here is from genome assembly GCA_037127315.1 of Ascarosepion bandense. Classification (NCBI taxonomy): domain Eukaryota; kingdom Metazoa; phylum Mollusca; class Cephalopoda; order Sepiida; family Sepiidae; genus Ascarosepion; species Ascarosepion bandense. The sequence goes on along the minus strand of JBBBDQ010000157.1, from coordinate 590,307 downwards.
TGTGCGTTGTGGTACAGCGGAACGAGAAGCCGAGGAGCCGAGTTCGAATTCCAGTTGAATCCATTGTATTCACTTACACGCAAATACCCTTGGGAAAGGTAATCCGTCTCTTCCTTCCAGTTATGGGTTAAATAGCAGGACAGATTGGGTTCTATAGCCTTGGTCGACAACCAGTCTACCGCAGAAAGCAATGGCAACCTACTGCAGGATAATGTTCTACCCAGTCAGTCATGTCTCTTTCGAGACATGATCGCCCAAGCGTGTATCACGTATTGCACTTAACTGACTGACTGACATTTATATAAGTTAAAAATTAATATAAGCATAAATATCGAGGATTTTGGTTTCATTTTGGGTTATTTATTTTCTTTTTCGTCTAAATCCATGAATTTGTTTTGCTCATGCTAAGTCTCGAAATGTGCGTTTTGGTGCAATGGAACGAGAAATCGGAGAGTCGAGTTCGAATTTCAGTTGAATTCGTTGTATTCACTTACGTTTCCCAGGGGTTTTTGCGCGTATTAATCCGTCTGTTCCCTCCAGCTATGGGGCGAAAAACAGGACAGATTCGATTCTATAGCTTTGGTTGGCAACCAGTCTAAAAACTAATGGAAACCTATTGCGTTAAAATCTTCTGCCCGTCTTTCGAGACATGATCGCCCCCAATGTGTATCAACGATAACTGACGATTTTCAGTTACTTAAAGAATTAGTTGTTTTACGCACCTTTAAAAGGTAAGACACGAGGAATAGTTGATATTTTTAATAATTTCATAGATAAATATTATAAGGTTGGACTGACAGTATTAATTGGTCAATAATGTCACAGAGCAGCTCCAAAATAATAAAAAAAGACAATGTATATTTTTCTTTAGTTTTGGATAAATCAACTGATTTGGCACAAGTATTATATTTCAATCATGCAATAACTGAAAATTTTCAAATATTTTAAGAATTAGTTGCTTTAGGCGACCTTAAAGCAAAAACATGAGGAATAAATATACTTAATTACTTCAAAGAGAAATTTTATAAGGTTAGGTTGAATCTTATTAAAGCAACAATTTTGTGTATATTGATGGTGCTCCAACTATGATGTCTAAAAATGAAGGATTCATTGCACATCTAAAAAAATAGAAACCACTGCCCCAAATGCACTGATTTCTTTTCATTGATTTCTGCACCAGCAACATCTCTGTGCAAAATCTGCTATTTTAAATAACATCTTACAAAAGATAAGTATTTTGAACAATATACAAGCAAATGCCATGAGACTTCTTCAGTTTCGAAACTTGATGATAGCTGACAAGATAATTAGTGCAGATTTTCCCTATCAATCGAAAATGTGTTGGTTATCAAAAGGACATATATTGATCAAAAATTTGTCTTTACGATAGTAAATAATTGGCTTATCAAAGAAAACACTAAGATTTTTATCAGGTACAAAATTACACGATGTTGCTTTTATGTGTGATGTAAAGACAAAGCAAAAGCAGTTCAATATTTTACTACAAGGCAGAAATAAATCAATATATATGTGGCAAAATTTTTTCATTTACGAAGTTGTTATTTTTCAAGTTCTTTCTTACTGAGTCAAAACTTTCAAAATACTTTCCCTACTTACTAAATGTAATGAGTGAAAATAAAGAGAATATCAATGAATCTTTTCAGGAGTATCTTATAGGGAGGATTGCTAAGACAAACTTAATGTAACTGTAAGCGTTGTGATGGTGATATTTTTTGTAAACACCCGTGAACGCGCTCTGTTATAATTATTTACGGTTAATTTAAAAGAAATTATAACACAGCTCGTTCAGAAAAATCACTATCACAACGAAGACAGTTAAAGTTTGTCTTCGCAATTCACCCCGAAGATGATCTCTGAGGAGATCGAAAGTACTTGGGTTAACAAAAAACTGCGGTGCCTTCATTGATGAATTTCAAGAAGATAATTAGAGAACAATGAAAGATCATTATAAAAATAGACATATCTATATTGTTCAAGGAAACATGCTTATATATATATATATATATATATATATATATATATATAAACAGAAAGTGGCATGTAGGTAAAATCCCAATAAATCGCTTACGAAGCGAACATGATTCGCAGAAATGATCATATAACATATGTGTCAATTTCAATATTTATTATATATATATATATATATATATATATATAAATGCAAACTTATCACTATACTCGTTTCGAAAAACCCTCCGCGTATAAACGCGGAAGGAAAAATAATTGTAAAAAAAAAAAAAAGAGCTAAGCACATGAACATCAGCCAAAACGATTTGAACCGAGCCAGTATGTAGCTAAAAGAAAAAACGCGAGACGAGTAATAAAAAAAGAGCCAACGTTCCCTGAAGATCCATTTAGGTGAAACCTTGGTAGGTTTGTTGGCTCACTAGGTTAATTTACTTATATATATATCTCAACCATATCTCAGAGGTATGATACATCATACGCTAAAAAAGTCTGCTTTCTTCTGTCGAGCACCCATAGCTCAGAGGTAGAATCGCCGACTGACGCTAATTAGGTCGGGTTTCACTCCTGGGTTAAAAAGCAATCAGATGTCTAGCCGTACTGATGAACTGTAATACAGCGAAATAGATCTGTCTGCGGATATATATATATATATATATATATACACATACAAAAAATCTACAACGACGAAAAGTTGTGTGTGTCAGTGCGTATTTGTTATGAGATTCCAACTGCTGTCGTTCTCATAAATATATTTCAGCTCAATGAGTCATTTTGGCGTAGCTATCACATATGCTAAAAAAACACTTCATGTCACTCATGTCGGTCCCTCTCACTCTCTCTCTCTCTCTCTTTAAACAGAGACAGAAGTAGAGAGAAAAATGTGCAGTAATAATGACAGCAATGGTATAAATAGATGCTAACTACTTTCCCTCGCCAAATGTAAAAGTGACGCTAGTCTCGCACATTCGCCTTGGAGAAGACGAGGGAAATTAAAGAACAAAATAATTAAATCATGGCCGATCACCTACAAACCATATCAGAGAAAAATTACCTTTCTCACACACACATATATACATACACACACACATATATATATATATGCACATATACATACACAGATATATCAATATACGCAAAAAACAGATACACATATATATACGCATAGAAACACACACACATATATATACGCATAGAAACACACACACACATATATATATATATATATGCACATACATACAAGTATATGCACATAAACACACACACACACACACACACAGACATTTTATATATATGCACACATATACATTACGATGGATGAAGTGTCTAAATTACACAAAAATGAAAATAACACTGACATTTCATTTTAACAGATATATTTACTAAATTTTACAAAACAAATATACTGAAAAACTAAAGAGTAGATTTATTTAATAAAATCGCCATTGGCTTCAACCACAGCCTCTAGATGATTTCGGGATCTCCTGCAACTCCTCTGGACAGTCTCCTCATTTAAGTTGCTGAATACTGCCATAATTCTTGCCTTCAGTTCATCTTTGGCATAACAAAGAGTTTGTTGGTCTGCCGTTAAACTGCGCCCCACACAATAACCAAGTGTGTTGTCTAGGAATTTAGGTGTTCAGATGGATGGGGGAATGTGATCGCGTAAATTGTCTGACAGCTAAGACTGTGTTCTCCTGCTTGTGTGGCATGGTGCAGAGTCCGGTTGCTAGACATAAGGTCTAGCAACAGTCACCTTCTTGAACCAGGATAACACTACCTCCTCATCAGCCAATTCAGGAGTTCTTTTCTCATCAAACGATCAAAGTGATTTTTCCAGCAGCCGTATCTTCGTAATCGGTATTAGATTCATCCAACTCTTCCCATATCCTCTACATTGTCTTCAGATTGACACCTAAACACTCTGAAGCGTTCGTATTGAAGCTTTCGGCGTGAATGTCAAGTAGAACAGCAGAGCCGGGTTCAAATTTCAGGCGGTTTCAATTCCCCTGATCCTACTACACTGTCTTGTCGACAAAATTAAAAAAAAAAACGTGCATAAATGAAACTAACCGAACTAGGTTATTCGGAAAGTCTACGCCGACTTTTAATCATTCATATTCGAACAAATTAACTTCATTCATATTCGAACAATTAATTTATCGACGGATATAAGCTTCAGTCAGTGAAGTCCCAAACGTGATACACGCTTTGGGCGATCATATCCCAAGAGAGACATGACTGACTGGGCAGGTGATTATCCCGCATTAGGTTGCCATTACTTTTGCGGTAGATTGGTTGCCAGCCAAGACTATAGAACCCAATTTGTCTAATTATTTAACCCATAACTGGAGGGAAGAGACGGATCAATACCTTTCCCAAAAGCATTTGTGCGCGTAAATGAATGCAAGGAATTCAACTGAAATTCGAACGCGTCTCCCAAAGTTCTCGTTCCGAGCCGATATCCACTGCATCACAAAAGCTTCAGTCAGTCAGTCAGTCAAATGCCATACGTGATACACGCTTGGGCGATCATGTCTTGAAAGAGACATGACTGACTGGGCAGAAGATTATCCCGCAGTAGGTTGCCATTGCTTTCTGCGGTAGACTGGTTGCCGACCAAGGCTATAGAACCCAATCTGTCCTATTTAAACCATAACTGGAAGGAAGAGACGGATTAATACCTTTCCCAAGGGTATTTGTGCGTAAGTAAATACAATGGATTAAACTGGAATTCGAACTCGGCTCCCCGGCTTCTCGTTCCGAGCCGATATCCACTGTACCACAACGCACATCCCACAAAAGCTTACAGATCCGATAAAAGCACACTTCAAACTATTTCTTTTGAAAGTGTTTAAAATTACTTGTTTTGTGTCAATTTTGCATCCTTACTAAAAAGAAAGTGTATTTTAGACACTTTATTACCGTAATGGCAACAATACTTCGCAAACAACAATAGAGATAAATGCTGTAGATGGTGAAATTGCTTCAGCTGACAGAACTATACGGAAGTGGTTCGCTATGTTGGCAATTGTAGCCTTATTGACAAAGAACGCCCAGGCACTTTCGTCACACACATGCACTACAAATGACGGCCAAATGAAGACATTGAGAATAACCTGCATTACACAATGCGGGAATTGGCAGAAACAGTAAATTTATCAAAATTCACCATCCATGAGCATTTAATGAAGCTTGGGTACTAAAATCACTGCTAAGATTGGGTACCACATGATCTTAATGAAAAGATTCTTATGGGTCGCATTTCTATCGGTGATTTGCTATACAAACTCAATGAAAAGGTACCCTTTTAAGCAGATT
>JBBBDQ010000157.1:542500-582500 GCA_037127315.1 Ascarosepion bandense | reverse complement strand
ATTTGGTTCGTTACTACCACAACCAAGGATTGAACTCATGACCACTAAATGATACTATCATATGTATAACCAACTACTATATCGACTACGCCACCGTCCCGAAAGAGACTTTACTGGCGTATTTTGGGAGCTTTTTTTATAATCAAAGTCAGATGGATTTTGACAACTGGATCATATTATAGGGTTCGTGCCACTTGCCATAATTTGTATTTATTTCTGAGATAAATAATTTTCAATAATCTTGGAATTATTTCGAACTATTGTTTTCACCTTGGTTGATATAGAAGTTATAACACAGGATATCTGAGAAATATTATGAAAAATGGTGGAAAATATGACAGAAATCCAAAGGCAAATTGGAATAACAAAAGGACGCCTTCCAAAATTGAAATGTGTTGAGAGTATGACGATAAACTAGATCCGGCAGCAAGGCCTTTGATCTGGAGACTGGAAGTTTTGATGAGCGTGGATCAACTTTTTATTGCTGTTGTTCCAAGGTCTACCCTAACTCAGGATGGTAGCACCTTTAAGGTCCTAACTATGGGCAAATAGTTAACCCCCAAACTGTGGTCAAAATATTATGAAAGTATAAAAATACATTTTTATAGTAAAAATACCAACAACACATTTTCATAGTGTGTATATATATATATATATATATATATATATATATATTATAAATTATGTTTTAGAACATGTACATAATTTCTTCTATATATATAAATATTCACTGCTCTATACTCCATATATCGAGCACTGTTTTAAATTAATGTTTTGGACGGAAAAAAAAATTTCTTTTTTCTCTCATTCTATACTCACTCGGATACATATATATATATATATATATATATATATATATATATATATTACCTGTACTACATTTTTTGAAATTACTAATACCCATAAGAATATTAAATTTCCGTATTAAATGACCCATAAGAAGTTGATATTTCGCTAAACAAAAAAAAAAAAAAAAAAGGAAAAAGAAAAAGTTCAAAGAAAAAGTAAAAAAGGCAACTGATGCTTGCTTTTCAGTAACTCAAGAATCATACCTGTGCAGAAATTTGGGGGCTATTGACCGCCGTTTTAAAAGCAATACTTCTGAAGGGACTGGTCTTTATGAAGCCAAAAATGGAGAACTAGGCAGTGTTTTGGTGACTGTTGACGCCGTGTACTGGCATGAGCGAGTTTAAACCAATTCTACTTAATTTGAGTATTGATAACAAACCAAGCTATGATTACGGTTACTTTCAGTTTACTGATTTTACAGATCAAACAACACTTAAACTGTTCTTTATAACACTTCTAATTAAAGAGAAAACAATTTAGTTTTGTGCTGGCCTATAAACAGATAGGAAAGGAAAAATTTAGAAACCGTGTTACTAGATTTTCCTTGATTCATTTTTATGGTAGACTTTTTGTGCTGAGTGACGTATACAAATTTATATCGATTCACAAATCGTTATGAATCTGTACGAGTATTTCTATCTTGATTTCGGTTGTTTTGTTTAAAATTTCTCCTACTGTCCCTTTCAGTCAGTTAAGCGCCAGAAGTCATATACGCTTGGGCGATCATGTCTCGAAAGAGACATGACTGACTGGGCAGAAGATTATCCCGCAGTATGTTGCCATTGCTTTCTGCGTTAGAATGGTTACCGACCAACGCTATAGAATTCAATCTGTCCTATTATTTAACCCATAACTGGAAGGAAGAGACGGATTAATACCTTTCCCAAACGTATTTGCGCGTAAGTGAATGCAAGGAATTTAACTGAAATTCGAACTCGGCTCCTCGATTTCTCGTTCCGAGCCGACGTCCACTGTCTCTTTCTTCTTTTTCTATGTGTCATGTCCCTTCAGGACGTAGGCGATCATGGCTTTCCACGTTTTCCTATCCCTGGTAGCTTTGAGCACGCCTTCTCCTGTTACACCGTGCAATCCTCGTTCTGTCATCCACCTGATTAGGTCCTTCGTTATCCGTTGCTTTCCTCTGTCTCTTTTACCCTCTATCTGGCCTGTTAGTATCAGGTTCTCCAGGCCCTCCTTCTTCATTGCATGTCCCAGGAACTTCAGCTGTCTCTTCCTGATGCTCAGTATTCATTTCCTTTTTGTTTTCATCATTTCCAAGACTTTATCATTGCTCACATGCTCGATCCATGAGATTCGCAGCATCCTTCTGTAGAACCACATTTCAGTTGCTTCGAGTTTTTCCTTCATCTTTGATGGTATTGTCCAGCATTCACTGCCATATTGAAGAACTGACATCACATAGCAATCCAATACTCTCTTCCTAGTTTCTAGCGAAATTGTCCTGTTTCTTAATACCTTACTCAACTTCTGGAATGCTTCCTTCGCCATGCCAATTCGCCTTTGGATCTCTGTGTCGCACTTTCCGTCTTCTGTTATAACACTTCCCAGGTGTTTCCGATCTGCGATATTGACTAAATTTTGTTTTCATTATGTAGAAGAGATTCAGTCAGTTAATTATACGTGATAGACGCTTGGATAATCATGTCTCTTTCAAGAAAGAACTAACTAGGCCAAAGATTTTCCCACATTAAATTGTTATGACTTTCTGTGGTAGACTGGTTGCCAACCAAAGCTACAGAACACAATTTTTCCTACCTACTATTCAACCCATAGATGGAGGTAGAAGTGATGGGTATTTGTGCGTAAGTGAATGAAACGAATTCAACTGAAATTCGAACTCGACTCGAAGATTTCTCTTTCCGAGCTGATATCCATTGCACCACAACGCACAGCAGAGATTACTTTACAGTAGCTTATAAGTAAAGGCGAATTAAAAAAACAAAAAAAACATCTTTCATATGCACAGTTTATGTAGCTGTTTTATTTTATTTTATTTACAAGATATAAATCTAATATAAGTACTCATTAGAACAGTTAACCCCCGCCCCACAAAAAAAAAAAAAAAAAAAAAATCAAACCAAAGACACACACAAAAAAAACCCTCCTTAAAAAACAAAAACAAGAGATAAACACCTGTTCAGTCAACGGGGAAGAAGTGTAAAAAAAATATAGTTTTAAGGAATGCTATATTTATGTGACGTTGAAGTTGTGCGTTGTGGTACGGTGGATATCGGCTCGGAACGAGAAACCGGGGAGCCGAGTTCAAATTCCAGCTGAATCCATCGTATTCACTTACACGCAATACCCTTGGGAAATGTATTAATCCGTCTCTTCCTTCCAGTTATGGGTTAAATAGCAGGACAGATTGGGTTCTATAGCCTTGGTCGGCAACCAGTCTACCGCAGAAAGCAATGGCAACCTACTGCGGGATAATGTTCTGCCTAGTCAGTTATGTCTCTTTCGAGACATGATCGCCCAAGCGTGTATCACGTATGGCACTTAACTGACTGATATTTATGTGACACAGTGGATAACGGCTCGGAACGATAAATCGAGGAGCAGATTTCGAATTTCGGTTGAATTCCCTGCATTCAATTGCGTGCAAATACCTTTGTGTGTCTTTCCCCTAGTTATGGGTTAAATAATTGGATTATACAACCAGTCTGCCGCAGAAAGTAATGGCAACCTACCTACTGTGGGATATTCTGTTGCAGGGTCATTGAAGGAAGTCGACCCTGCAAACTTGAATTCTTGATGTGTGAAACAGCCAAGACAATGAGGAGACAAAGACAGAGGTAATAACAACCTTGATTTTTATTTACGTAAGTTGGTACAGGATGTAGTTCGGGTTCGCTCCAGGTCCGAAGGGTAGTAGCCTCTATAGAATTGGTGCGGCGAGCGTTGAGACCTCGTCCAGTGCCGAGTCGAGATGTGGCGTTCGTTGCGGTAGCTGGTCGGCTGAAGATGCTGGATGAGTCGCCTGGCTGATTCGGGACGTTCCGTCTTCGGGTCTAGGTTGAAGTGGCGAGCGTGGAAGCGAGCTCGTGCCAGTGGAAGATACTTGACGAGAGACGGAGTCCCTAAACAGGGCCGAGTCGAGTTAAGGTCGTCGTGGATGCGAGACCGTACCGAGGGGTTACGGAATCCTTAAACAGGGCCGAGTAGAAGTAGGGTTGTCGCGGCTGCGACTCCGAGTGGCTGATTTGACTGCCGAAACAGGATCAATGCCAGAAGCGGGTGTTGCGACTTCGATGATCGATGCGACTGTCGGGAGGTGTTATCCAAGCATAACTCCGAAATTTTTGGGCGAAACGTGGCTGGTGATAAGCGAACGTGTTCAGTCAACTAACTACTCCCAGATCGGTAGGAGTAGAAAAGCGCTAAATAATAATTGCTCCCCATGTCGTTTGGTGTTTTGGGGAGCGCAGCTTAATTCGATGCGTATTACGACAGTTTTAAGCTCGGGCGTATTTGCTAAATTGTTTTGTGTCGCACGTGTAGTTGGATTTTCTTTACGGCGGGTCTTAAAAATCCGCCATTGTTTGTGAAGGTCAGAGAAAGGATACTAGCTGCTGCTGTTATGGTCGTTTAAGGTCAGGAGACGGCTAATAGCTGCTGCTGCTGTTATAGTCGTTTCTTTTTAGGGGCGGCTGTTTGTGACCACGACAATTTTTCTGCCCAGTCAGTCTTTTCGAGACATGATCGCCCAAGCATGTATCACGTATGGCACTTAACTAACTGGTATTTATGGGTAAATTGTCCAATATCATAGACAGAGCACACCTAAAAGCACCGAGCGGCGACTGTGTTTCATGCTTGAACGCAGTTTTCAGAAAAGCACAAAAGAACCCCCCTAAAAAAGAAAAGAAAAGCTCCACACACGCACAAAAAACATTCTTGTAAAGAACCTAGAGAAAATAAACCCAAGACCACAGAGCATTATCTTTTTATCTCTTATGAACCATTTAGTACAAGAGAAATATCAAATAAAACTACTTTATTGCCATCAAAACAAAAAAAAAAATAAATGGCATGAGACTAAAATAATGATCAACAGATGTTACCAAATAAACACGTGTTGATAATTCAGTCCACGGTGTCAGATTTTATTACAGAACTCGTTGTTTTAACAATTCGAATTAACCAATCGATATGCTTATATTTTATTATGCATATACCTTGTCAGTTTTATCCCATAATATTTATTTTCGTTAAAAAAATATCCATAATAACTTGTTTGGGCGAAGTCAGGTTTTATTATGATAAAAAAAGGTGCTGCATTCATTCACACACACACACACACACACATTATATATATGTGTGTGTGTGTGTGTGTGTGTGATCAATACATTCTTGTTCTCCAACTCTAGGACTAACTGATATCCATCTATCCTACTCATCGTCATAATTAATACTGCCTTACTTTCCTCTTCCCTATCTCTTAGAATCTCACTAATATATATATATATATATATATATATATGTGTGTGTGTGTGTGTGTGTGTGTGTGTGTGTCAATTACTTAATTTTTAGTCATAATTAAATTAGACCAGTACAAAGTTGTATTAAAAAAAGGTTCAATACTACTATTTATATTGTAGGACTTGAATATTTTTCATTTGGAAACGAGCTATTTTCGCGACCTAGGTTTCAACCTTTTGGTATATTCAGGCGATTTACAATAACTGATTTTTTTTAAACGCTCGAACAGGCATTTTTTAAGAATACGAGACTGGAATAACCAAACAACCGAAAATTTTTTTTTAATTAGGTAAGAGTTATTTAAGGATCTTAGAACACTTTCATCCATGTTTGTATGATTACATTTGGACATAATTTCTGGTCTTTCATTTAGTAATTTTTTTTCTTTCTGGTAACAACATAATAGCTAATTTTTCCTTCTGGCACAATCTACATATGTAACCACCGAAGTATAGTTTGGCTAGTTTCACTTTGCTCCAAGTTACATCAGGGTTTTTTCCCCCATATTTTGATTTTAATTTCCGAACGTGGATAGTCAGTTCCAGTTTAAATGTAGATTTGGTTATTCTAACTGAATTTAAAACTATCTTTGGTAGATCCTAAATATGTTTTACTTTGACCATTTATGTCATGTACCTCTGTGCGTCGTGGTACAGTGAATATCGGCTCGGAACGAGAAACCGGGGAGCCGAGTTCGAATTCCAGTTGAATCCATTGTATTCATTTACGCGCAAATACCCTTGGGAAATGTATTAATCCGTCTCTTCCTTCCAGTTATGGGTTAAATAGCAGGACAGATTGGGTTCTATAGCCATGGTCGGCAACCAGTCTACCGCAGAAAGCAATGGCAACCTACTGCGGGATAATGTTCTGCCCAGTCAGTCATGTCTCTTTCGAGACATAATCGCCCAAGCGTGTATCACATATGGCACTTAACTGACTAACCTCTGCTTTGTAAATAACCCCTTCTGTATTACAAAGTCTGTTAAGCAGGCATTTGTTTTTGTCCCTACAGCTACATTAATTGTTAATGATGTTATTTCATACCTTGTTATTTCTTCCTACTGAAAATGTTTAATTTTCTTGGGAAGTGTTTATTGATTAGTTTAAAATGTTCTTACGGCCAGATTGTTTTTCATAATCTTAAGATTATGAAAATGCCTGAAAAAATCTGGCCATAAGAACATTTTAGAATACAAATCTCAGCCAAGCAAACAAAGAAATCGAAACATTAATTAGTTCAACCCAAGTTTAACTTAAAAGTAAAAATCAAGAAAGGACAAATATTTTTAAATTAATTACCTTAGCTTTCTACGCCATTACTATCTTACTAAGATGTGAATTTGTAAATATATGTACGTATAGGCATCTTGCTAATGAGCATTCGGTAGTAAGTTAATTTTTATACAATTACTACTCTAGTGAGTTCAAGACTCATGAGTACCACCCGCATAGCGAGTTTAGTAATATTGTACATAGAGGGCGTCATTTAAATCTCAGTAGAAATCAGGATTGGAGATGACAATTGAAAAAAAAAAAAAAAAAAAAAAGAAACGAGTGAAACAAAAAATGAGGAGGGAGAAAAGAAACGAGAGAGAGAGAGATACAAAAGAAAGAGATATAGGTAAAAAAAAAAAAGAAAAAAGGAAGACGATAAAAACGAAGAGAGTTGAGAGAGAGAAAACTCAGAGCAAGGGAGAGGGAGAGAGAGAGAGACAGAGAGGAAAACTCAGAGCAAGGGGGAGAGAGAGAGAGAGACAGAGAGAAAACTCAGAGCAAGGGGGAGAGAGAGAGAGAGACAGAGAGAGAAAACTCAGAGCAAGGGGGAGAGAGAGAGAGAGACAGAGAAAACTCAGAGCAAGGGAGAGAGAGACAGAGAGAGAAAGCTCAGAGCAAGGGAGAGAGAGAGAGAGAGACAGAGAGAAAACTCAGGCAAGGGGGAGAGAGAGAGAGACAGAGAGAGAAAACTCAGAGCAAGGGAGAGAGAGAGAGAGACAGAGAGAGAGAGAGAAAACTCAGAGCAAGGGGGAGAGAGAGACAGAGAGAGAAAACTCAGAGCAAGGGGGGAGAGAGAGAGAGACAGAGAAAACTCAGAGCAAGGGGGAGAGAGAGAGAGACAGAGAGAAAACTCAGAGCAAGGGGAGAGGGAGAGAGAGAGAGAGAAAACTCAGAGCAAGGGGGAGAGAGAGAGAGAAAACTCAGGAACGGGGGGAGAGAGAGAGACAGAGAGAGAGAAAACTCAGAGCAAGGAGAGAGAGAGAGACAGAGAGAAAACTCAGAGCAAGGGGGAGAGAGAGACAGAGAGAAAACTCAGAGCAAGGGAGAGAGAGAGACAGAGAGAGAAAACTCAGAGCAAGGGGGAGAGAGAGAGACAGAGAGAGAAAACTCAGAGCAAGGGGGAGAGAGAGAGAGACAGAGAGAGAAAACTCAGAGCAAGGGCGAGAGAGAGACAGAGAGAGAGAAAACTCAGAGCAAGGGGGAGAGAGAGAGAGAGAGACAGAGAGAGAGAAAACTCAGAGCAAGGGGGAGAGAGAGAGAGACAGAGAGAGAAACTCAGAGCAAGGGAGAGAGAGAGAGAGAGAGAGAACTCAGAGCAAGGGGGAGAGAGAGAGAGAGAGAGAGAACTCAGAGCAAGGGGGAGAGAGAGAGAGAGAGAGAGAGAGAGAAAACTCAGAGCAAGGGGGAGAGAGAGAGAGACAGAGAGAGAAAACTCAGAGCAAGGGAGAGAGAGAGACAGAGAGAGAAAACTCAGAGCAAGGGAGAGAGAGAGAGACAGAGAGAAAACTCAGAGCAAGGGGGAGAGAGAGAGAGACAGAGAGAAAACTCAGAGCAAGGGAGAGAGAGAGAGACAGAGAGAGAAAACTCAGAGCAAGGGGGAGAGAGAGAGAGAGACAGAGAGAGAGAAAACTCAGAGCAAGGAGAGAGAGAGAGACAGAGAGAGAAAACTCAGAGCAAGGGAGAGAGAGACGGAGAGAAAACTCAGAGCAAGCGGGAGAGAGAGACGGAGAGAGAAAACTCAGAGCAAGCGGGAGAGAAAACTCAGAGCAAGGGGAGAGAGAGAGACAGAGAGAGAAAACTCAGAGCAAGGGGAGAGAGAGACAGAGAGGAAAACTCAGAGCAAGGGGGAGAGAGAGACAGAGAGAGAAAACTCAGAGCAAGGGGGAGAGAGAGACAGAGAGAGAAAACTCAGAGCAAGGGGGAGAGAGAGAGACAGAGAGAGAAAACTCAGAGTAAAGGGGAGAGAGAGACAGAGAGAGAAAACTCAGAGCAAGGGAGAGAGAGACAGAGAGAGAAAACTCAGAGCAAGGGAGAGAGAGACAGAGAGAAAACTCAGAGCAAGGAGAGAGAGAGAGAGAGAGAAAACTCAGAGCAAGGGGGAGAGAGAGAGAGAGAGAAAACTCCGAGCAAGAGGGAGAGAGAGAGAGAGAAAACTCAGAGCAAGGGGGGAGAGACAGAGAGAGAGAGAAAACTCAGAGCAAGGGGGAGAGAGAGAGACAGAAAACTCAGAGCAAGGGGGAGAGAGAGAGACAGAAAACTCCGAGCAAGGGGGAGAGAGAGACTGAAAACTCCGAGCAAGGGGGAGAGAGAGACTGAAAACTCCGAGCAAGGGGGAGAGAGAGACTGAAAACTCCGAGTAAGTGGAGAGAGAGAGAGACAGAGAACTCCGAGTAAGTGGAGAGAGAGAGAGAGAGAGAGAGAGACAGAGAACTCCGAGTAAGTGGAGAGAGAGAGAGAGAGACAGAGAACTCCGAGTAAGTGGAGAGAGAGAGAGAGAGAGACAGAGAACTCCGAGTAAGTGGAGAGAGAGAGAGAGAGACAGAGAACTCCGAGTAAGTGGAGAGAGAGAGAGAGAGAGAGAGACAGAGACAGAGACAGAGATAGAGAACTCCGAACAAGGGGAGAAACAGAGAAATAGAAACAGGTGTTAGAGAAAGAATGAGAGGAAAAATAAAAAAAAGGACAAAAGAATAGTAAAGAAAAAGCAGAGAATTATAGCTAATAATGCCTCCTAAATTATATATTGGAGTAAGTGTTGTTAGAATCCATATAATCAGATTTTTTACTTAAATGTACTGCATTTATTGGCTTTACAAAAGCAGTCTGGGTGAGTCAAACAAAATCCTTTGATAGCTTGGGATGATATTGGTCAATAGATGGCTGTATAATTATGACAGGACCTAGGGTATAGCTTTAGCCTCATTAGCTCAACTGATGTTGAAAAGGTGGAGAGCAAAGACGCGTCAAGTATCAGTTAGGGATTATATAGTCAAGATTAGCTTTTCCCTTATGCAGGCGGGCAAAATAAAACGGCTTAGAATCAAATAAAGCTGGACAGATAAAACAAAAAAGACAGACACATACTTGAGTCAACACTGTAGTAAAGAATCTGTAAGGACCGGAGATATATTTCATGACAAAAAAAGCTTCACTAAACTGCTAACAAGTCCAGCCAGTCAATCAAAGTGTTGTAGAAAAAGATCATTTTATTTGAAGGATGGAATTGAAAAGGGAATCAATGACAAACAGAGACTTCAAGTGGTCACAAAACAAATTTTTAAAAAGTTGTGGAAGAGAGAAAATCAGTTAAAAGTAGGTTTGATTGATTGATAGATTTGATGTTTTTACGGCTTATCAACCTTTTGCGGGTTATTTCAAACTATTAAAAAAAATTTAGACTGTAAGGATCTTTTGGAGATTATAATGGTTCAGTGATAAATGTTTTACTAATTAACCCGGTCCTGGGCATGACGGTAAACTGCATCCGGCAGTAAGACCTCTGATTGAGAGGAAGTGAGAAGAATGGAACTACCTCTTAATTGCTGTTGTTCTCAGGTCCATCCTGACCCAGTGCGGAAGCACCTGTTAGGGTCCCAGCTATGGGCAAAAATTTAACACCCAAACTGCGGTCAAAATACTATGAAATATAAAAATACACTTTTATAGAAATATATACATTTTTGAATAAAATTATTACCAACAATACATTTTTGAAGAAAAAATATTACCATAACACATTTTTGAATGAAAAAAATAATTCTCAGCAAAACTTTTTTAAATACAAAACTGGAAGACATTTTCAGTTTTCTAAAAAAAAAAAAAAAAAAAAAAAAAAAAATTAATTAAAATCTGACTAAATCAACCTTCTCGCTATAACCGAAAATTAAAAAATACTTTAAAACCTCACCTTTTTGGCATTAAATAACCCACAGAGGTTGATATGCCGTTAAACAAAACTCAAACGGATATTTGCGCGTGAGCGAATATAACGAACCCAACTAGAATTAGATCTTAGTCTTTTCTTAATCGGTGAAAAAATGATCCAGCATTCACTGCCATATATTTGACCAATATTACATAACAGTTCAGTACCCTTTTCGTTTCTAACGAAATTTTCCTGTTGCTTCGTATTTGGAAGTGAGCTTTCGCCATCCCAATGCGCCTTCGGTCTTGCACTTTCCGTCCTCTGTTAAAACACTTCCCAGATATTTAAATTGCCATACCTAACCAAGCCTTTCACCACACTATCGCTATTTCTATGGCAGATGTTCGAACTAGTTATACTCCTTAGTCCCACCAGTTCAGACCTTCACAGCTCGAGGCAGCCAAACCGTTTTCGCGGTGGCAAACTATCCCATTTTTTGTGTGCCTCTGATAAAAAAAAAAGCTCTACTCAGATAGCTTCTTCCCCAGAGCTGTTACTTTGTGGAACAAACTCCCGAAAGAAAGCTTCTCTGACCAATACATTCTTGATCTCCAACTCTAGGGCTAACCGATATCTATCTATCTATCTATCTATCTAGCCTACTCATCGTCATAATACTGCCTTACTTTCCTCTTCCCTATCTCTTAGAATCTCACTCGGCAACCAACTCCTTTGAGTGGCTCTCGGGCCCTGCATTAGGTGTACTAACAGTAAAAAAGTATGTTTTCTGGTTTATTTTTAAAATGAATGACAGTAATGATTTTAGACAAATGATACATTTCAATCCAATAGCATTGTCATAGGTCGTAGTCCAGATGACAAAGTTACACTTTTGTTTATGTTCTGTAGAAAGACGAACATGGACACATCCTAAGAGTGGACGCTCCACTCTTAGGAACAGGGATCGCAAACTGTGTCAGCGTTGAATCGTACGCATTACCGCACTAACTACGGTATTCGCTATTATTGTATTAATCCATGTGATTAAATACTTTCTTCGCTAATCTTTCGTTCCAGGTGTTTTCTTTCAATATTATTAACCAAAACTACAAACTTATGCGAGCATTATAACAGTTTAGATTTCAGTTCCGGTAAAAAAAAAAAAAAAAAAAAAAAAAAAAAAAGCTTCGTCCTGGGCATGACGATGAACTACATCTGGCAGCAAGGCCTCTGATCAGGAGGTTTTTAGGAGCATGAAATCATTTCTTAATTGCTATTTCCAGGTCTACCCTGATCTCGGGTCCCATCAAATAGTGAACCCCAAACTAGGATCAAAACATGAAAATAGAAAAATGCAATAGAAAAAATTACCTGCAATACAGGTAAGTTTTTACAGCAATACAGTAAAAAAAAATAAAAATAAAAATAAAATTAAATTAAAATTACCAGAAATATATTACTAGAAAAAAAATTTTTTTTTTGCCAAAGATCACCAAAGAATAAAATATCGTCATTAAATGACCCATAATGTGTTTATATGCCGTTAAACAAACGAACCGAATAAAACCCAATCAATAAAAGGTAAGAGCTGAACCGCTATGAATTTGGTATGAATCAAAATAAAAAAAAATGGATTTAAGAAAAAAACATCTGATGAAAAGAGCATAATTGTTACATATCAGCCATTACAGTCTGAGGTCATTCCAACGATAATCTCCCTTTAATAGGATTTAACTGTCCTGATATTGTTTGATCGAAAATATAGTCCGATTTATATAACCACTTTTAGGCCAATGTTTAGCTGGTAAATTATATACCAACAAACGCAGGGAAAGTCAAACTTCCTGAAAAGTATATCGGCAGAGGAAACTTAAAATTTACTGGCCTGATCTCTTGACTTCAGTCACTTTCTCATCACCGTGATGTGGCTTCCCTCTGTCTTTTCTATGAATATTTTCATGACAATTGTTATAATGGCCTTTCCTTCTTTGTACCGCAATCACATGAATTTAAGAGCACTACTAGATTGGCAGTTAGATCTCATCGTTTTGTTTCTTTTCTCGCGCTTTTCTTCTGCGGAACTTCCTTGAGATTTCTTGCTCCCCTGACACCGACAATCTTCAAAAATTGAAATGTCAATCGCCATTTTTTTTCACCTGTTCTGTTCATTTTATTGTACTTTTTCTCATTAAAATTTTCTCACTTTCTTTCACTCTCACTAACTGGCAAGGTTTTAGCGGCATTATATTAAAGTAATCATGGACAAACAGGCTGTGTGGTTTACTGAACATAAAAATGCATGGGTAGAAAAAAAAACTTTTTTAAGGAGAAGTGGAACATAATTTTCAAGAGAGATCACAGTTTGACTGAAGATCCCTTTATGAGAAAGATTAGTGCCGCCTATATGGAGCGGTAGTATAAGATAAGACGCGAAAAGGGTTCTAACCATGATCTTGTAGTGGCCCAAAAGATTTTTAAAAATAGAGCTCGAAAGAGCAGATCAGAAGATTACACAAGACCATAAGAAGTTAGAAGAGAAAAAAAACTTAAACCTCCTGACCAAGACTTGTGCCGGCCATGAAGACTAGAACTTACAAATATAAGTTACAAACAAACGAACCTCAGATTCCGAAGGGGGATCGCGGTGTCATTTGATTTTTAGATGGGAAGAATTAAAACCGCTATATACAACAGAGCATATATAAACCAAATTATCCTTACATTTTTTAACCAGAGTTAATTCTTTTTTTCAGTGTGTGTGTGTGTGTGTGTGTGTGTGTGTGTGTGTGTAATTTCCAGCTGTCGGGCCAGTCCTAACTTCAATCTTCTCACTCTCTGAGATCAAAAACACGTGGCAGAGATGTGGATGTCGTGAACAGACAAACGCGTCGAGTGGAACCGTGTCACCAACACGATACCAGGCCATAAAGCTAGTGTCGCGTTAACAAGTGAGAAGTCAGCTAAATGGTGGCCACGGTGATATGAAGGAACTTTAAGATCAACGCGGTTCTTAAGTCTACATTGTTTGTTGTTGACTAGAAAAAATAGGGGTAACATATTGGTTGCTGCAGACCAGGTTCGTAAGAATTGAGGTTTATAAAAGTATAAGGTGGCAGGAGAAAGAGAGAACCAGTTGCAGGGAGAATTGAGAAAAGAGAATGGGTTGCGAGAGAAGGAGAGAAGAGAGAACAGACCCGCAGGAGAAGTGGGGATAGAGAAATGGTTGTAGAAGAAAGGGAGAAAAAAGACTAGTTGCAAGAGGAGAAGGAGAAAGAAAGAGGAGGAAGGGCTTCAGGAGGAAAAAACGAAAAGGAAGGGTGGTTGCAGGAATTAAAGAAGAGAGAGGATGACGGCCTATAGAAGGAGGAGAGAAGGGGAAATGGGCTGCAGGATGAGGAGAGAAGGGGGAATGGGCTGCAGGATGAGGAGAGAAGGGGGAATGGGCTGCAAGATGAGGATAAAAAGAAAAGAGTGAACGAACTTGGAGAGAAGGAGAGAAGGGAAAAAGAGATAAGTGATTGCAGGAGAGAGAATGAGAGTAGAGGTTGCAAGAGAGAAGGAGAGAATCTTTATACATAATACACTTCCCAGGTAAGCTTCCTTCTTTTAGTTTAACATAGCTTGTTGAACATTGATAGGAAATGTTTTTCTTGCACACGCTCGTTAGAGAGAAAGCATGAAAAAAGTGACATTTTTGTATTGCTTTTAAGAGTCCGCATTCAACTACATGAGAAAAATGTAGACATGCTAGAAATGCTTTGTTCTCATCAAATCCAATATAACTTGCTTCGATTTCACCTCAAACAAATTCCCATTGTTGCATAGGAATCAAAATTGATTAAAAAGGATTCAATGCATAGCAGAACGAAGAAAAGGACTTGCACAGTACAGTGCATTAATTTACTATTGTGCACATATACTCATAAGTAGGTTTAGTGGTATACATGCAACCTGTAGATTAGAACTATTGGTGTCAAGATATTACAGAATTAGAGGGCTTTTAAATATTGAAATCGTTAAAAATGAGAAAAAATAAAACGGGCAGATAAATAAAAAGTAAACAATAAATTTAAGAGATTGAATATGTAATGTATCTCTATTGTGTGCAAAAATTTCCAGAAGTATATAAATAACAAATAAAATAAAATGGTTTTCTATTGTGTAGTCTGTGGTACAGTGGATATCGGCTCGGAACGAGAAACCGGGGAGCCGAGTTCAAATTCCAGCTGAATCCATCGTATTCACTTACGCGCAAATACCCTTGGGAAAGGTATTAATCCGTCTCTTCCTTCCAGTTATGGGTTAAATAGCAGGACAGATTGGGTTCTATAGCCTTGGCCGGCAACCAGTCTACCGCAGAAAGCAATGACAACTTACTACGGGATAATCTTCTGCCCCGTCAGTCATATCTCTTTCGAGACATGATCGCCCAAGCGTGTATCATGTATGGCACTTAACTGACTGACTGAGTCTAATTTTAAAAAAGTGGGATTCTGGGAACTTCTGCGTATTTAATAGGTTAATGTTATTAAACTAGAATGCTGAAATCCTGACAAAAGTTTTAAATTTGGTAAGTGAAAATGTTGCATGAAAAGAGAGGAGAGATACATAATGCATTCATCTTCATCAAAATCTAAGAATGAAAGAAGTGTGTGTGTGTTTAAATAAATAAATAATGAAACTTATTCCTTATTTTATTACTTAAATGGCAAAATGCATTATCAATTATCTCCCCTTATCAAATAGTTTGTGTAGATACCCTCACAGGAACGCGATACTTAAGGTTTAAAGTGAAATTTTACAAATTAAAAATCCTTCTTGAAGCTTTTATTTTCGTTTTAATTTCATGAAAATAGATAAAATTTAATATTTACAATAAGCAAAACACTTTTGCATAATTTAAAACTAATTCAAATCGAGTAGAAAAAGTTTTTAAAATCACTAAAATCAGCGATTTCAACGTCATTTCTTAGCCATCTTTCATCACAATTATCTTTATTAAAATATTTAAAAAATCAAATGTACTTTTCTGAAACCTTATTTGAAAAGCATTAGCTGATTTAAACTTTAAGTAATCCGATTTGAAACAAATGTTACTTCCTTTAAATTTAAAAGATTGCAGAAATACATTTTTTTAAACAGCAATAGGTGTTGATTTAAAATGTTGACAGCTTGACAGACGGAAGTTTATCTAATTTTTTTCAACGAGGGACATCTGTAAAATTATTTGAGGAATATAATGTGAGCGTTTTTTAATATAATTTTTAACTACCCAGTAATCTTAAAAAATTAGGAAAATGTTATCCGTA
Organism: Ascarosepion bandense; assembly: GCA_037127315.1. Taxonomy (NCBI): domain Eukaryota; kingdom Metazoa; phylum Mollusca; class Cephalopoda; order Sepiida; family Sepiidae; genus Ascarosepion; species Ascarosepion bandense. The sequence continues at coordinate 566,696 of JBBBDQ010000157.1, read as the reverse complement.
ATTTAATGTTTTATTGAAAGTTAGATACTTTGGCTTTAAATATACTATAGTCATCGCTCTTATTTTCTGATAATTCGTGTATACCAGTATTTGAAAAAAATCGGCACTTTTATACACACAACAACAAATTCAAAATTCTTTATAAAATATTAAGAGTCACTGAATTGTAATAAGCTTTTCTGTTAATGACTAGTAAATATAATTTTTACTTAACGATATCACCTAACTGGTACAAATTAATAAAGAAATAAAAAAACATGATAAATTATTCTAATTAAAATTTTTAAAATTAAAATAATTCTTGTAAAATCCATTACTCACCAAAGATTTTTTTCTTAAGACTATAGTTTTCATTATATATTCATAAAAGCAATTAAAAGCTTTTCTTTTTAAATAATGTCTTATTTTACTGTATTTTTTATTTTATGATTCAGAGTAAATTTTTACCGAAATATTGATGATTTAAATTTTCCAAAATGTATTAAACAGTATTTTTCAAAAAAGTGTTCGTTGATCGAACCCTGAACTGTCATGATGGATGAATGTTGCCTTAGGGAGACCACGTGCCTTCAGTGACTTCTATGTGCTCTGTCTCTTCAAGACGTAGGCAATCATGGCCCATTACGTCTTCCTATCTCTGGTGGCTCTTGTTTGTTTGTTTCGAGGTTTAACGACTTATCAATCCTTATGTCATAACAAATGATTTTGGGTAAGGTTATATTAATAACTAGCAGTATAGCCTGGCGTTGCTCGGGTGTAATAAAAGCTTTAAAATTAATCCATGGTCCTAGAGCTCAGACTTAGCCTAAAGAATATTTGTGTGAAGTTTGGTGAGAATCGGATAAAAATTGTGGATTTGTATAAAGGACATACAGACAGATAAACAAACATCTTGCCATATATATATATATATATATATATATTATCGATTTTCTGCACAATTGTAAGAACTGCAACCTTGAAACTTCTGAATATCCTTTATGTCTTTGCCTATGAGTGTATCAAATTTGATTAAAATCGGACCACTCCTTCTATAACCCGATTTTTTCGATTATCGATTTTTTATATTTATCGGGGGTACCTTGACACAAAACCTAGCTAAGAACACTCGCAGACGCTTATAGTACAACTGCGTAAATTTTCAAGAAAATCGGTTCAGCCGTTTCGGAGTCTATATGTAACGGACACACAGAGACAAAGTTCCATTTATAAATAAGTTTAGATACTTTTTTCTTTTCGAGTATCAAGATTCATTCGGATTTGTTTTTTTAAGGGGAGGGTCCCCAAGTCCTATCCTTGTTATTTAACCCATAACTGGAGGGAAGGGACGGATTAATAACTTTCCCAAGGGTACCAGTGCTTAAGTGAATGCAGGGTATTCAACTGGAATTCGAACTCGGCTCACCGATTTCTCTTTCCGAGCCGATATCCACTGCACCACAACGCACATCCGCCACTAAACGCTTACAGCACCTGGTATTCTCAAGCGGTCACCCATCTAAGTACTGACCAGGCTCAACGTTGCTTAACTTCGGTGATCGAGCGAGAACCGGTGTATTCAACGTGATAGGCCGTAAGCCCTGGTAGCTCTTAGCACGCTTTCTATTGTTACTCCACCCCAACACAGCTCTGTCTTCCATTTGATCAGGCCCATCAAGTTGGGCCTTAAACTCAACCTACACCTCAAGTGGAACTCGTACATTTGAACCATCGCTAAAAATACAGAAGAAATGGTCGGTTACCTAGTAAGTACCTGACTCCACGTGATATCCTCTACCTTTCCATGACCAAGATCAGACCGAAAATGCTGGGCTCTTCTCCCCTGTCTATCCAATCAGAAGCCAGTCCCTTTCTTTACTTTTCCATCTTTTCCTATCTTTCAATCGAGTTGACACAACACATATCAGATGTGAAAATTTCCCTGATGATCCGATGACTGCTAAGGTAAAGTCTATTTACGTTGATTTAATTTATAGTTAGAATCAAAGAATAAGAGACGAAGACGGGAAGAGAATGGGTTTATAACTGTGTCTGACACTTGTGTCGATGCCCGAGTCCTAACATTGTCTCTCTCATCGTCATGCAAACAAGTACTGCTGTCATATTTAGGCTGCCCAGTCCTCACTTTCTAATCTCGGTAGAGTCCAAAAGCGTCTCCGCGTACTTATGGGCGACAAGTTATTTTCCAACCTGCAACCCCTCCCTCACAGATGAAGCGTCTGAAACCTATTACTGTTTTATCACTTTCCATGAAAGTGCTCAGATGAACTACACTTTCACTGGTTCTAGCCTTCACAGCTAGGAGCCATCATGCTAGACACACTGTAACGATCCATCCGCATTCCCTCCGTATGCCATTGGTGAGGAGTAAGTTCCACTCAAGCAGCTTTCTCTCCTGAACTACTGCTCTGAAAAAGCGATTCTCAACAAGATGTTTTCTCGATCACTACAATCTTAACATGTTCATGTCTAGGGGGTTAACCGTTATATTCCACCACATAAAGCCTCATAAACTGTATGTCTTACTCTGTAACCCACTATTTTTGGTGGCTCTCGAGCCTTGTATAGGATGAACTTCACTGTAAAAGAAAAATGCCACTGGGGAGCAGTGGGTTACAGAGAATAAGGCTTTGAGGAGAAGGGCAGAAAAGAACAATAAAGGAACAGTATTCAAGAAAACAGAAAATAGCTATTGACGTTGTATTAAACTTTTTGTTGGTTAAACGTACCCAGAGTGCGAGGGTTGACCTTTATGTCGGCGCTGGTGAGGAGGCGGTTGAACCTGGCCGATGTTGCTGTAAACAATAGTTCGTTTCGGATAGTTGCAGTTTATGCTCCCAATAACTGAGAGGAACGTGTCTCGTTTAACCGTCAATTGGAGCCGTTCTCTACGGGATCCCCACTATCTCTGCCTGAGATAGACAGTGGGGATTTTTTTAAAATCATATCACCCCGAACAAGGCGGTAACGCCACTGATGTGCAGGGGGCTACGTAAGAGTGAAAAGATTGGAAAAGAGAAAAACCGGAAACCACATCCGAAACAGGAAACAAGGGATGAGCCTCTTCACCTGCTCAATAGACGTGGGTGGAGTGTGAACCGGGCGATAATTTAGTCTATCTACTCCAATAGCATTGGCTAGGCAAGACCTGGAACAGTTGGCTTGCAAGCGTTACCGGTGTCAGGTAATTAGGCATAGGGTAAACAAGATGTCGAACGAAGCTGTGAGCATGAGTGCAGAATTGCGCAAGGAAGAGATCCGTCGATGTGGCGATAGATATATTCGAGAGCTCAAAACCTCAAAGGTCAATTGACGATATGTGCGAGGCGTAATTTCGAAAGCCGCTTTGCCAAGGAACCTGGTCTCTGAGAAAACGAGTTTCGAAGCTATTTTCCTCGACTTACCCCAACTGAAGTAGCGAGTTGCGAGGGTGAGATCACGGAGAGCAAAGTACACATCTTTGTACCAAATAGACTTCTGCAAGTGAATCAGCTTGCTGTATCGCTCCACCAGTGCTGTGGTACAGGTAAACGAAAAGCGGTCGTGCGCTTTTGCACTGTCTTGATTGGTTCGTCAGAGTTGCCCGCTGTCGCTCATACTTTACGCTTTGGCGTTGGAACCCCACCTTCGCCGGTCAATGGACAGGGCATGTAATCTGGCCCTACGCAGAATCGCTGTCCCTGGTGACGTATTCATTTTCGTGTCGTCCCGGGACAACATTGAGGTGATACAGAAGGCTTGAGCGGTACGAAATGATGACGGGGCCAACATTAATCGCAATAAGTCTTCCGGATTACATTTAGGTGCCTGGAAGGAGGTCGTGCGTCCGGGACCCTTCGGTTGGACTACAGACCCGTCCGCATTCTTCGAGTGTGGTTCGGGCCGGATTTCCAGCTGGAGAAGAGTTGGTTGAAGGTACTGGCAAAGGTCGGAGCGTCGGTCCAGACTTGGCTTCAACGGCAGTTCTCCATGAAGGGAAGAGCTGAGGCGTGTGTTACATACGTCTTTCCCCTCATTCTTTACCGGTTGTCGGTACTCCTTCTCTGTGATGACCATGACGATCGATCACTTTTTGTCTACTCCACAAGACAGGTTAACAGAGATGTCTGCTCCAAGCGTCCGTGTCATGGGGGGCTGGGAATACAACAGACACGCCTTGAGGTTGGCTTTCCTATGCCGTGTGTTGACAAAGAATTTTATTTTGGAGAAGTGTTAGGGACGCCTAACCTAGAATTACTATCACTCCTCCCATTTCCAGGGTGAAAGCCCCGAAAACAATCGAAATTCTTACTCGAGTGTCGAGAGGCCTTGCGAGCCATTCCTCGGTCTGCTGACATTTCTCGGCCTCAGTGGCATTTGTATCGTTTATTAGTGGAGGGGGTCGCGATGAAGGACCCTCTACGTGATCGGTTCGGCTTGTCGGCGACAGAGTCGTACTTCTTTTGGTCTTGGGCGACAGCGGCGAATTACCTTAGTAATCCTTAGTTTTCGCTTGGCGATCTCTCAATGAAATGGTCTTCAGATAGTCGGGCAAATCCGTCCCGCCGTGTCATCGGTCTGAACTTAGTTTAGAAGAAACAGCTGAGCACGTCTTCTCCCACTGTCCTCAGGTGTGCCCTTTCTGGGACCATGTTGGCGAGTTGACGGCTCGTATCGCTCCCGAACAGCCCGTGTCCATTGATCTCACGTACGCCTGTGATAATGTAATCTGGAGTGAAACAGATGTTTTTTCTCACATTGAACGGTAAGTTGAACGTAATGGATGGATAAAATATTACGATATCAACGTTATTCTTATCATCTGATTAAATTCTTCGAGCATCAGCAAAAGATGAAGATGAGATCTAATAGAAAGCATTTGACATCGACAGATTTCAGTAAAAGGTGGGTAAATGTAGCAAGTCTGGTTCGCATGAATGGGGCCAGTCTTGATTTTCTTTTTTTAAGACCCTTATATCACAACGGGGCGGTTATCTACAAACCCTCCCCTGGTTAAGTTGTACTTAGTTAATGTGAGCAAATGTTGTTCCTAGCCTGTTCCCGGCTTTATCTTTTGTAATGAACCACGTCGAGATTCCCAACCTCCTCAATTTCCCATCCCATTGTTTATTTTTCCTTTCCCTCTTCCTTAGCGAGCGTTCAACTTGATTTCGCCACTTGGTGGAATACACTAGCCATTCTGAATTTTCGTCGGGTGGACGGGCCTTACGAACATTTGTTTAATTTTAGTTTGAATATTTTAGTTTGTTTTGGGGTTAATCATCTCCTCCCCGTCTCATTTTTCATGTCATTAAAATTTTGTAATATATTTTCAGTCAGTCAGTTAAGTGCCATACGTGATACACGCTTGGGCGATCATGTCTCGAAAGAGACATGACTGACTGGACAGAAGATTTTCCCGCAGGAGGTCGCCATAACTTTCTGCAGTAGACCGGTTGCCAACCAAGGATATAGAACCCGATTTGTTCTGCTATTTAACCCATAGCTGGAGAGAGAAGAGCTGGATTAATACCTTTCCCATGGGGTATTTGGGAGTAAGTAAATGAATCGAATTTGACTGGAACTCGAACTCGGCTTTCCGATTTATCATTCGGATATCCATTACATTACACCATAACGCACATCCAAATTCTCTCAGAATCCCTCAAAGTAGAACTCCTGAAAGTGAACGAAAATGATATCTGTTATGATACCCTCCTACGAGAAATGAACTCTTCCTCTTGCAATATATAAATTACTTGCGTGTCTTCCAGAGGGGCAGTTACGAGCAGTCAAGTACAGTATTTAACGACAGCTACTAGTCAGACAGCTTAATAATACCTTCGGACCTACTTATTGCTATATTACCTAACACTTCCTTTGAATATTTGGTTTCTTGTTATACTAATACATTGTTTTGAACCTACCTTCTTGTTCTGTGTCTTACTTCAGCCACAAACCAGTCCCTACAATTTAGAGGCGAAGTTTCGCCACAACTATACAACAAATTGGTGACGAAGATCCATAACAATATTGATAAAAAAAAATATTCCTGAAAAATTCACCCCCGCAAAAAAAAAAAGAAAAAGAAATTTATGTAATTACACTATATTTTGTTGCTTGTTTTGTAGAAATACCAGATTTAACAAGAATATTTGCTTTGATTGGTAAATTGCCGCAGGCTTTGTATGTGTTTTTGTTGATATACAGGTATTGGAATTTGTTTTTCTGCATAAGATGGTCGGTCAGTCAGTCAGTTAAGTGCCATACGTGATACATGCTTGGGTGATCATATCCCGAAAGAGACATGACTGACTGGGCAGAACATTATCCCGCAGTAGGTTGCCATTACTTTCTGTGGTAGACTGGATTCTATACTCTTGGCTGGCAACCAATCTGTCCTGTTATTTAATCCATAACTGGAGGAAAGAGACGGATTAATACCTTTCCCAGGGGTATTTGTGCCTAAGTGAATGCAATCATTTCAACTGGAATTTGAACTCGTTGAAATTTCAGTTGAATGGATGATATGGGACTTAATTTACCAACAAGTATCATATTTCTGCGTGTGTGTGTGTGTTTTTCCTATAACCATATGTACCAGCGTTCAACTGATACCAGTAGGTTTCTTTGTAGAATTTAATGTAAGTGCAAATGCAAATAAAATACCTTTCCAAAAAGCCTTACATCATTTCTGAGAAAAAAAAGAAAGAAAAAAAAGAGAAAAAAAGAAAGAAACAGAAAAAAAAGAGAAAAAAGAAACAGAAAGAAAAGAGAAAGTAAAAGAAACAAACAAAAAAGGGAAAAAAGAAAGAAACAGAAAAAGAAAAAAGAAAAAAGGAGAAAAAAGGAGAAAAAAGGAGAAAAAAGAAAAGAAAAAAGAGGAAAAAGAAAAGAAAAGAGGAAAAAGAAAAGAGAAAAGGAGAAAAGAAAAGAGAAAAGGAGAAAAGAAAAAGGAAAAGAAAAGAAAAGAGAAAAGGAGAAAAGAGACAAAGAGAAAAAGAGAAAAGGAGAAAGAAAAGAGAAAAAGAGAAAAGGAGAAAGAAAAGAGACAAAGAGAAAAGGAGAAAGAAAAAGACAAAGAGAAAAGGAGAAAGAAAAAGACAAAGAGAAAAGGAGAAAGAAAAAGACAAAGAGAAAAGAAAAAGATAAAAGACAGAAAAGAAGAAAGAAGAGAAAAAAGGGGAAAGGAGAAAAAAGGAGGAAAAAGAGAAAAAAGGAGGAAAAAGAGAAAAAAGAGAAGGAGAAAACAAAGATTATCAGTAGTATAATTTGCGCTAATACTGTAAAGGTTTCGTTATGGTGAGAAAGTTACAAAGGTAAGGTTATAATTTTCATTTTTGAGTTGCGGTGTGTACATCTTTTTTTAAAATATATTTTCTTTTAAATATTCCATGCAGAAAAGGTGGATAACGCGATCTCCCCCAGAAACTGTATCTAAAGTCTGCACAGCTTAGTTGCCTAAGCAATGCTACGCAATGGGAAATAGCAAGCCGCCCTTGTAGACATCCTCAGATACGAGTAGCCAGACATTTAGTCTCTGTCTATTTTATTGACATTGATCCCTCAGTTTTATATTTTAAGCTGTTACCTTTTAGTCTTACTATTTGGGTATCTGTATTATTAAATTCAGTAGTCATTATAATGCCTATACTAAAAGACTGCTTTTCTTGTGTGAACAAGAGAAAGAAAAAAAAAAACGCGCACAAACCACTCTCTCACTCACACACACGTAGAATATGGAAGTGAGGAACAAACCTATAAAAACTCAATAAGTCCGTAGTCCAATGATAGAAAAAGGCATTTATTATACTCAACATTTTTTTTCAATCATAGCCTTAGTTATCAATTTTGTTCTACTGTGAATATTTTCAGCCGAAGCTCAAATTGATGATGTAACATCGTACACTTGAAACTATGCCAAAAACCATAAAAGTTTGGAAGTATCAGAGATCTGGGACTGGATTGAAACTGTTCACACCAAAGCAGTGCTGGGGTTTACGAGGGTACGGAGAATTGTCTTAGAGACTTTAGGGGAGAGTCGCAGTCACCCAGCGACAACAAGCGGGCAGTTTTTATTCATGCTCAAATACATTAATTCAGTTTCATTTGATTACGAAAATGAAAGAAAAAGTGAATAAATAAAAACTTGAGGAATTTATACATTACCTGAAGTTAGTTTAATTTTCGATGGGAAATTTGCAGCTTACCTAAAAATATAAGAAAAGAAAGCATTTAGTACCATCGGTCGAAATACAAATGGTCAATTGAAACTTACAATCCTATTTCTCAGAATACTTAAGTGTGGGGGGAGGGGACACTCGAAAGTAGGAACTGCTGATTAAATTTTATTCCACTTTTGAAGTGTTGTTATCTGAATGGTGGATCATTCTTTCGTTGTTTTCATCTGATCAAAAAGTATCGCGATTGTTTCTATGTTAACGGGGCTAACGTACGCGAAGTGAAGTCGTTTGGCACAGATAGACTGACGGGCATCTTGACGTGGTGTAACGGTTCGCAAGCTTGGTAGAACAATTACGACTGAGTAGTGAGTTTGATCCTTACTAAGACTTGTCGGGCTTTCTGCTTTCGGGCGGAAAGGAAACCGGATGAGGCTATGCCGAAAGGCAGAGTCTGGGGTCGGAAACATACAAGAGACTAAACCTGCCTTATGCAGGGTCTTCGGAAAATTTTTGATCGAGCTTAAGAGCTTGGAATTCTCACATTAAAAACGACTTTGTGTCACATCCAGTCTCAGTGGATAAGTTTCTGGTAAATTCCCAGATAGTGTGTATGCGCGACACAGTTTAAGTTTTAATATTTTCGCTCGTTTCCTTTATTTACAACGGTTCTTGGAATAAAAATGTGTAGAGTGTGGCCGTCTCACCACACCGCAGAAGTTCCATCAGTAATCATGTTTTGTGCAACAGTTTTTGGCCAACTACACATTCCCTAGGTTTGACAACCACCATATTCCCCAGATCTCATTCCTTGTGACATTTTCCATTTTTATAATTATTTCACCCCAAGCAAGGCAGTACTGCCACTGGTGCACAGAGGGTTACGTAAGAGGAGGAATAAAGGTGTTATAGAATGGGTAAGAGAAGGATAAGAACACTGGTGTGAAGAGAGCTGCATAAGAGTAGAGTGGAAATGGAGAAAAATATGATACAAGGGTTGTCAGGGAAAGGATGAGGGTCAAAGAGATAAAAGGTGGCAATTGACATTGCATTTAAATTCTTGGAGATTGTAGCTGTCAGGGAAGCAGGTATACGGAAGGGAATTCCACAGGCGAGAAAATAAACTAATAGAGTAGAAGTTGCGGTTACGTTTGATTGGTTTCACTCTAAAAGGGGGAGGGCTAATTGCTAGTCTAGTAGCTCGAGTAAATTCATGCAGAGGGGGCACCAGGGAGTTAAGCCCATCGGAGCAGAAGCCATAAAAGTATTTGTAGAAGAGACAGAGGGAGAAAACCAAGTCCCAATTGAAAGGAATATTTCAAGACGTCGAGGAAATCCAGTAGAATGCGATGAAGCCAAGAAAGGAGTTTACGGAATGATTTCCTCAATAGAAAAGATACTAGATAAAGTGCGTGGTTTCAGCAGGGGACTACTTGGAAGGAGATTAAATGTTGAATTATATACATTATAGTTTTCTTTTTATATCACCAGTCCCGATACTTTTTGATCAGATCTTTTGGAGCAGAAATGACTCAAGATGAACCTTTCCAACGCAGAAAACTATGATCTGAAATTGGAATGAAAACAGTGAATTTATCATAGAATTTCCGAATATGGAATTAGTCAAGACTAAACACTTCAAATATATCGGTTTATGGATCCATTATAACAAATTTAGTATGGATAAACTCTGGTAGATTCGCCCAGTACCTCAAGATCCTACAAAACCAGAATATTAACCTAAAAAAAACAATCAGAAAAAAAACAATAATCAGAAAAAAAAAAAAAAATCAGAAAAAAAAACAAAAATCAGAAAAAAAAAACAAAAATCAGAAAAAAAAAAATCACAAAAAAAAAAATTTAAAAAAATCACAAAAAAAACAAATCAGAAAAAAAAAAACAAAAAATCAGATAAAAAACAGAAAAAACCAAAAAAAAAAAAAAACATAATCAAAAAAGACAAAAAAAATCCCCAAAACACAAAAACAAACCCTAAAAGACAAAATAAAAAAAAAAAAAAAAAAAAAAAAAAAAAAAAAAAAAAAAAAAAAAAAAACAACAAATGTTGACAAGAGAGCAAAGCACTGCCCTCGTCCTCCAATCAGGTTTGGCCCTCTCGTTTGGGTAATTTAGTGGTAGTATGCACTGGCACTGGGTGCTTTATACTTTCGGCCCTGTGCTACACTTACGCTATCCGACTTTATATGTTTCTCTATTTTAATTTCGGTCGAACTTTTTCTTTTATCAGCAATTTTAGCCATTTTGAATCTATTTTTTTGCCCATACATATCCGTAAGTAGCCAAGCGTGTGGTTGTTTTCATCAAGAGACCATTATTAGATGTGACGATTAGCAAGCTCGTCTTGCTAGAACAATTAAGACTCAGTAGTGAATTCAATCCTCACTGGGTGCCCCATACTTTTGGTCTTGTGCCACATTTAAGTTATGCTTAGAAAAATCACCATAAAGTGATATCTTATTCTCCGCAGTACAGACGTTTATATAGTTGTCGCCATTTTGTCTAGCACCCAGACTGAATAACAGGTGGCGCGCTAATTCAAAACGGGACGAGTAAACAAAAGAAAATAAAATGAACACAAAAATATGCCTCAAAAGCGTTAAAGTAAGTCTCCAAAAGACATAGAAATACTATTATATAGTCAAAGATAGTGCGACCTTTTATGATGATTTAAAAAAAAAAAAGAAATGTTCACACTATCAGTCAGTCAGACAGTTTTAAGTGCCATAAGTGATACACGCTTAGATCTATCTACTCCAATTATTTTCGGTTCGAAATTCCTAGCATCTGAAGCGACATGACTGACTGGGCAGAAAATTGCCATTACTTTCTGCGGTAGACTGGTCGCCAACTAAAGCTATAGAAATCAATATGTTCTGCTATTCATCCAATAACTAGAGAGAGAAGCAACGGATTCATGCCTTTCTCAACGGTATTTGCGCGAAAGTGAATGCAACGAATTCAACTGGAATTCGAACTCAGCTCTCCGATTTCTTGTTCCGAGCTGCTGATATCCACTGCACCACAACGCACACCCGTTCACAGTGGTAAATTTTTTTTTTTTGAAGACCTTAATATTCATACATTTTTGGTGACCAGTTACACTATATACAAGTAAATTGTCTTAAAATGCCAGTATTTTCGGTAATTTACTAAGCAGTCTACATTCTAACGGTACCTTGGACTAACTTTAACGGTACTAGTAAGCTCCTTTAGTCTTCATCCCGTAGTCCAATACTGCAATATTTTACTAAGGTATACCTCTTAGTAATACTCAGAGACGCATTAAACGGGCTATATGAACATAAAAATCGGGTTTTTCATTAAAAAAATATTGAAGGGTGGCATTATACAGGAAGTAAGCATATACTTGAGTATATGGTATAGCCAAAAGAGAAGTAGATAAATCAAGGCAGATCATATATAGACGGCGAAAGACGAGCAGTAGAAGAAATAGTACACGAAATTAATTAAGATAGGAATTAAAAACATATCTCGTTATAATTTTCATCGTTTCACAAAAGTTGGTATATCATAAATACATGTAATCAGTCAGTCAGTTATGTACCATACGTGATACACGATTGGGCGATCATATCTCGAAAGAGACATGCCTGACGAGGCAAAAATGTTTTCTTGCGGTAGGTTTCCATTTCTTTCTGTGGTAGTCTGGTTGCCAACCAAGGCTATAGAACCCAATTTGTTCTGCTATTCAACGAATATATATACCATTCCCAAGGGCATTTGCGTGTAAATGAATACAACTGGAATTCGAACTCGGCTCTCCGATTTTTCAATCGGATCCGATATCCATTACACAATCACTTTCCCTTATGTAACCCCCTGCGCAACAGTGGCAGTAAAATGCCTTGCTTGGGCTGAAATGATTTAAAAAAAAAAAAAAAAAAAAAAAAAACAACGGACATCCAAAATACACGTTATACATAGTTGAATATAGAATGACCCTTATATATCACTTATACATGTATCACACCGCGATTTTTTTTTTTTTACAGTGATGTTCAGTCTGTACAAAGCCCAAGAGTTACTCAAGGGAGAACTTCAAGGAGTAAGGGGCACAGTTTATGAAGATATGTAGGGAAGATAACGGTTGACCCTAGACTTGAACCAGGTTAAGAGTATGGTGATTGGGGAGGAAGTCTCTTGGGAGTCGGTTCCACGAAGTAGCGGTTCATAGATAGAAGCTGCTCGAGTGGAACATATTTTCCTAATAAAATGCGAAAGGAACGTGCGTAACAGGTCTTAAACGTGACGGTTAGAACTGGTGAACCCGAGGTAGCCTAGTGAATGCCGAGAGCGGACCCACGTGCTCAGCCCAGCTGAATCTGAAATAGGCGCGTGTGAAAGAACTTTAGGACAGATATATAAACACGCACTCTAGAGAGGCGAAGAGAAATCGCACACAATAATATAAGGTCTAAAGAGTAATTGATGAAATTTGCTGTTGAACAAAATGCAATGTTACGTATGAGAGGGTGGCGTTTTGAGGGTTTCTAATTTGTAATGCACAACGGCACAACTGTTGCTATCCTTCCCCTTCGTGCGTATCAAAAATAAAATCGGTCTTAAAATGTCATGACATTTATTTATTCAGTCATTTTTTTCTCTTGGTTTAGACTAGAGTAGAACTAGGCTAATTTTAAGAGAAAAAGAATAATCAGACCCCACAAAACACACTTATCTCTCCATTATCAGGCGTTGCCGTCAAAAAAACGAAAAATGCAAAAATGGTCAAAGGTATCGAATTTTTACACAAGTGGAGTAAATATTCTCAGTGGTTTGAATAATTAGTCAATACAATTTCTGCTGGTAGTGGAACGGATGTAGGCACGGTAGAATAATGATTCGTGGCTCGGATTGAAGAATCAGAGAGCTGAGTTCGAATTCCAGTCAAGTTCATTACATTCTACATACGAGATAATAATCTTGGGGAAAGTAGAAATCCCTCTATTTTCTATGGCTAAAATAACAGGAGAGATTGGGTTCTATAGCCTTTGGGGGAAACCAGTATAGGAAAAGGAAACTGAATTCCAATCAGCCTTGTAGGTCCTGCCTCGTTAGGCAAAGGGTAGAAGAATGTAACAAAAACAAATTTAATTCGCAGACAAGAGGGACGAGTTAGTTTCAGCATCTCCAGTGCAAAAGGAACCGGCTAGCCATTTCACTACTTTGCCTTGAATGTCATCATAAATTACGATTGTGAGATGGAAGGGAATGTTGACCACAACAACGCAAAATACGCGAACTGAATAAATGATGATGTGTATCGGATGTCATTGCTGGAAGTTGAATCGGAAAACAGAGTTCAAATTCCAGGATAGTTACGCTTACTTTCACACGAATACCCAGTGGAAAAAAAAAGGTATGAATTATTTTTCCCTACCCAAAGATATGGGTTAAATAGAAGATTAAACGTGGCTTTCTAGCATTAGGTGGCAGCCGTTGAAAATACAAGTTGAAATCAAGTTGTCAGTTATTTGAACCTCTTTCCAGGGAACAATTAAGTAATCGGTGGGTTTTAATCAAAGGAAGCCAGAGTTTAAAGTTTTCAGACAGATAAGATTTTAAATTCAAGAGTAAAACAAGAATATTTTATCAAAATCAAACCTTCTGTGTGGCAATGCAGGCTGGACAATTTCATAACAGGTGAAGGTTTGGGCCATCACAAATTAACATTTTAGTTTTTTTTATTTTATTTTTAATCATATCACCCCGAGCAAGGCGGTAACGCCACTGATGTGCAGGGGGCTACATAGGAGTGAAAAGATTGGAAAAGACAAAGCCGGAAACCACATCCTAAACAGGGAACAAGGGATGAGCCTCTACATCTGTTCAATAGACGTGGGTGGAGTGTGAACCGGGCGATAGTTTAGTCTATCTACTCCAATTGAAAAAAAAAAAAAGAAAAGTGAAAAGATTGGAAAAGAGAAAGCCGGAAACCACATCCTAAACAGGGAACAAGGGATGAGCCTCTTCACCTATTCAATAGACGTGGGTGGTGTGTGAACCGGGCGATAGATAGATCTATCTACTCCAATTATTTTCGGTTCGAAATTCCTAGCACCTGAAGAAGGCCGGAGCGTACAACGGCCGAAACGTCGTACAAATAGCAACAAAGATGAGGACAATAGTCCGAATAATGTAAATACTACCTCATCTCAGAAATAAAGACGTGAGACTAGTTAAATTTTTAAACACCGAAACCTTGCATTTAGTTTAAAGTAGCAGTATTTAAAGTATTTTAAGTTTAGATCGATCAATTTTAAAAATATATTTACTGAAACGGCGCAAAAGAGTAAAACTCAAGTCGATATATCATTACTACTTGTCACCAATGCCTACATCTCCTCCACCCAGTGCCGTGCTACGTAAATATCATTTTTTTTTTTTTTTGGCACCGTCTTTTAAGACAGTGCCAAAAATATCTGTATGCGACGCAAAAAGGAAGAATTTGCGTAGGCTGGTATATATGAGCGGAAAAAAAAAAACGAACGATGAGTAACGAACAAGAATGAGCCGGTTTCGTTGACCGTCAACCCTTATTGGGTTATTTAATGTCGAAATCAGTCAGTCCCAAACACACGTATAACGTGTATTCACTAAGATAATACTTGAAGTAATAAAAATATAATTATTATCTCTTTATTTTTTTATTTTTTTAAAATAAAATGCAAAACGAAGCTATGGACTCTCGAAAAATCTGAACGAATGAATGTTTTAAATAAAATACAACCCTTCTTGATTGCGATGGTAATTTCTAAAGATTTAATTTATTTTTAATCCGACATTTTTATTACTGCAAACATTTACTTTAAGATTTCTCGAGTAAAACAGATGAGGTATCGGTCAGTTAAGTGCCATACGGGATACACGCTTGGACGATCATGTCCCGAAAGAGTCATGACTGACTGGGTAGAAGATTTTTCCGCAGTAAGTTACCATTGCTTTATGCGATAGACTGGTTGCCAACCAAAGCTAGAGAACCCAATCTGTTCTGCTATTTAACCCATAGCTGGAGGGAAAAACGACGGATTCATATCTTTCCTAAGGGTATTTGAGCGTATGCAACGAATTCAACTGCAATTCAAACTTGGCTATCCGACTAAATCACAACGCGCATTTGAAATATACACTGTTAAAAACTTAAATCGGAAATTTATTTCAAAATATGGTTATCAACTAAAAGTAACTTGAAGTTCGTTACTGACATACACACATCTAATTCGTCTATAGTTTAAAATGCATTATTTTCACTTACATATACATACATAATAAACATCTGTTTTTATTACTCGTGGTACACACATTTAAACAGACATTTTTTTCTTCTACATTTAATATTCATCTATTGCTTTATCACACGTGACACGTATCTGTCCAATGACAATAAACTGTCTCTTGGATTTTTAAAGATTTTTTGAAATCATTCATCTTTAAAGAATCACTGAAAAAGCTTGTTAAAGTGAAACACGTTAGATTAAAAGATACTTTTTTCTTTACTTATTCTAGTCATCATCTCGGATTCCGATCCATATATTCAACCGATATATATGTATGTGTGTACACACACACACACAGTGTTTTCAAAATATATATACACATTTTGGAGTTTTGTCAAGAAATAATTCAAGCAACTAGAACTAATTGAAACTGCATTTTCGTACTTTCAGTAGCATTCCAGAATGAACTTTCTTTGTTCAAAGCTAAGTCGGAATAACATTAATAATATGTAAATCAGGAGAAAAATGACTTGATTTGTACACTGTAAAAGTGTACATACATGTTTGAGAGACACACACCGTGAAATCCAAAGTCTTAAAATTTGATACATGGGAATGTTGCATGAAACCTCCCCCCAAAAAACAAAAAAGACTAAAACCAAAAACCAAAACAAACAAAACAAAACCCAAATCAAAACCAAAAAAAAAAACAAAAAAAAAAAAAAAACCAAAACCAAAAAAAACAAAAAAAAATCAAAACCAAAAACCAAAAAAAACAAAAAAAAATCAAAACCAAAAACCAAAAAAAACAAAAAAAAAAATCAAAACCAAAAACCAAAAAAAAAAAAAAAAATCAAAACCAAAAAACAAAAAAAAAAAAAAAATCAAAACCAAAAAACAAAAAAAAACAAACAAACAAAAAAAAAATCAAGACCAAAAAAAAAAAAAAAAACCAAAAAAACAAAACAAAAACCAAAAAACACCAAAACAACAAAAAAAAAAAACAAAAAAAAAAAAACGAGAGATTTGATCAAATAGATGCCAATTTAAGGCATCTATTTGATCTAAAACTAGAGATGAAAGTATGTATATGCGCATTAGTGGATGTTCAAATAAAAAGTGAAATTTATTATTTTTACCCTAAACTGACGTCTCCCGTTAAATAAGAATGAAAAAGAGTGACTTTCAAAAAAGTCGTTAATATATTTCTTAGTTCAATCGGAAGATTTTAAATTCTCAGTTTTTAGAAGGTAGATTCCTTATATAATCCTTCAAAATGGGTTGAAAGTAATATATTTGTTCTTGTTTCATCCATGCATTTTTCCGTATCGACAATAATGTGTTATTTAATTAGGATACTGAAATTTATATATGGTGTCCATAAAGTCCGTGTGCACTTAAAAAAAATTATAACTTTATTTGTATTTGCGAGAGAAATATTCTGTAAAAATTTTATAAAGTTTAATGTACCTAATTTTAATTCAAGTTATTCAATAATTCTTTACCACAAAATTTGCAACCAGTTTTAGATAAATAAAAAAAAATATGAACTGCAAAACCGTATTACTCTTTGTATTTGCTAATGATGGAGGACATGTGGAAACTTAAATAAAATTTTAATAAAACCTGCAAAAATATAGATTTACTTCTTTCTAATCCTTTTTACAAAATTATTTCTATCGCAAATACAAATAGTTATAAAGTTTTTAAAGTGCACACGAACTTTAAGGACATCCTCTGTGTGTGTGTGTGTGTGTATATATATATATATATATATATACACATACACACACGTTAAATCAGAAGGTAAAAAGCAATTATGAAATTACGCGATAAAAACACCACAGGAGACTTTAAAAACTATTTTTACATTTTTGTACATAAGGAAAGCAATTGAAAGAGCAAAGCTGATACGAATGGCTTGAAAGATTAAGATAAGCAGTTGGATTCAAAGTTACCAAATTAACAATTTTCGGTTATATCTGGCCGACTTTTCCCCAATTTAGTCAATAAAAATATACATTTAATTTTTAGCACTATTTAAAAGGTTTTGGGGGCATCTACATTCAACTTACAGGCTTGTAATTTTTTTTTTTTTGCTGTTTTTTCAAATAAGGTCATCAAACTATTTTATCCTACAGTATTTTAAAATAAACAGATTGACATATTGATCATCAGCGATGGATGAATGGTACATAAATAATCTTCTAATTTTTTTATTAGTAGTTCGCTAACAAAACTCACAGTCATGATTGTTTTTTTAAAACTTAGATCTGGTTTTTTTTTCTGTGTTATCTTTTTAATTTTGATATTTGAATGTGCGTCAAGCAGTGATATATTTTCTGCGGCTACGAAACCCGTGCCAGCAGTGGCCTCATCTTCTGATGTTGAACGAATTTTCTCATCCTATGGACTGGCGCATTCCAAATTGAGAAACCATCTTGGTACAGATAAAACAGCAAAAATGGTCTATTTAAATCAGAATACAGGCGCTTGTTGAAAATGGTTAAAATTTATTTTATAGTAAATTATTCAGTTGATTAATAAATATTTAATTCAATATGTTTAACCCTTTTCTTTCATGAAGTTACATGAAAACCAAAAATTGTTTTATTTCTAAATCTGGATTTAAGTTAAAAATAAAATATGTAAAATTGATTTAAATAGCGATTAAAAAAAAATTAATTTATTAAATCAATGAGTTAAAATCAATTCGATTCGAACAACCCTACCCCGAGGAAAAACAAAAAGAAAAAAAAACAATAACAAAAACACAAATTTCTTACAGGTGTCTAAAATCATGCCATATTCATGAAGCAGTGAAATATTTCAAGTCTTTCACTGAACGAGACAAAATTTACTATTTGTTTATCAAAGGCAACGTTGGTTAACCTTGCTAAGCAAACACGAAGCGTTGTTCAACATTCGTTCCGAGCCGTTTATTTATTTTTTTTATATTAATCTCCAAGGTTTAAACTGGACTAGAATCCATTGTTAGATAAACAAAAGGAATTCATTAAGGTTAGATTGAATGACAAATAAGAACCCTGTCTTATTTATGATATAGAAAGAAAGAAAGGACAATTAGAGAGAATGATAAACATTTTGAAAGCAGATTCAACTGCTGCCCACAATGGCGACGGAAATGCATTTTTATTGACGTCACCCGGTAAAAAAAGATAAACACGTATTTGGCGATCATGATTGAGATATATATATATATATATATATAAAAATAATAATAATAAAAAAGGTACACATAGAAACACATCAATCTTATTACCGTATCGTATTATTTACACTTATGATTGGATTTGCGCTTTCAAATTACAATACAATCCCCCAAAGACTTTCAGGATTTAAGTGGAATGAATAGCGAGAAAAAGAAGCTATGGAATGAAGTGAAATAAAAATTTGAGGAGAAAAATACTGAAGAATCAGCACGGACGCTTTAATCAAATCATTCATTCAGGTGACTGAGCACAGATCGGCTCTTTTCCAAACTTTACTCTTGTTTTTTTTCTTTTCTCTTTTTTTTTTTTTTTTTTTCCCAACTGGAGTAGATAGACTAAACTATCGCCCGGATTACACTCCACCCACGTCTATTGAACGGGTGAGGAGGCTTACCCCTTGTTTCCTGTTTAGGATGTGGTTTCTGGCTTTCTCTTCTCAAATCTGTTCACTTTTACGTAGCCCCCTGTACGTCAGTGGCGTTACCGCCTTGCTCGGGGTGATATGATTAAAACAAAAAAAATTAAATAAAAACGATATTTTATTAATAAACACTGGAAGCAGGACAGAAGGAAGGAAAGAAAGAAAGAGGAAGAGAGAAAGAGAAAGAGAGAGAGAGAGAGAGAGAGAGAGAGAGAGAGAGAGAGAGAGAGAGAGAGAGAGAAAGAGAAAGAGAGAGAAAGAGAGAGAGATAAAGAGAAAGAGAGATAAAGAGAAAGAGAGATAAAGAGAAAGAGAGAAAGAGGGAGAAAGAGGAAGAAAGAGAGAGAGGAAGCGAGAGGAAGAGGAAGAGAGAGAGCGAGAGGAAGAGGAAGAGAGAGAGCGAGAGGAAGAGGAAGAGAGAGAGAAGAAGAGGAAGAGAGAGAGAAGAAGAGGAAGAGAGAGAGAGAGAAGAGAGAGAGAGAGAGAGCGAGAGCGAGAGAGAGAGGAGAGCGAGAGGAAGAGGAAGAGAGCGAGAGGAAGAGAGCGAGAGGAAGAGAGAGAGAGAGAGAGAGAGAGAGCGAGAGAGGAAAAGGAAGAGAGAGCGAGAGGAAAAGGAAGAGAGAGCGAGAGGAAAAGGAAGAGAGAGCGAGAGGAAAAGGAAGAGAGAGCGAGAGGAAGAGAGAGAGAGCGAGAGGAAGAGGAAGAGAGAGAGAGCGAGAGGAAGTTCTGTTTTAAGAAAAGGGTTTCCTCAGAATAAACCTAAATTCCAAATGCCTTTCATGTCAGGGCAAGTTTGGAAAGGAGAGCACTGACAATTCAATGAAAAATACTTTCCGGTTTAAAAAAAAAAAAAAAAAAAAAAGAAAAAAAAAGACAAAGTGAGAGTCAAATAGGTCAGAAATGTACATAAAACCCAAACAAATCCTATGTGGGACAAAGAATACAAACACTGAAACATGATAGAAATTTCTGGGACGAAGAGGTCGGCAAAATTATTTACCCATATAAAATTAAAGTTAGTAGCTTCTTTTTCTCAGCCAAAATAAACAAACAAATGATTAGACGAAGCATATTGTCTGTTTATTGGATGTGCGTTGTATTGCAGTGCACATCGTCTCGGAACGAAAAGTCGGGGAGCCAAGTTCGAATTCCAGTTAAATTCCTTGCATTACACTTACGCGCAAATATCCTTGGGAAAGGTATTAATCCGTCTCGTTCCTCCAGTTATAGGTTAAATAACAGGACATTGGGTTCTATAGCCTTGGCTGGCAACCAGTCTACCGCAGAAAGTAATGGCAACCTACTGCGGGATAATATTCTGCCCAGTCAGCCATGTCTCTTTCGAGACATGATCGCCCAAAGCGTGTATCACGAATAGCACTTGATATTGTGAATAGCACTTGATTAGTTTCCACAATGAAACCTGAAAATAGTATGTCATTTCAAAATAGTTATTTTCAAAACAAAATTGTACCTTATTCTAGAAAAAAAAATACAGGCAAACAATAAGAACATTGGTTTCAAGGCTCTAAGTCCGATGTTTGCGACTCTTCCACGAGGCAATAACTTTGTGGATTCATAAGTATCGTTAGCGGCTTTGTGGAACAGACTCCCAAGAGGATACTTACCCGATCACTACAATCTTAACCTGTTCAAGTCTAAGGTTAATCGTTATCTCCCCCACATATCTCCATTAACTCTACCTCTTACTCTGTAACCCACTATATCGAGTGGCTCTTGGGCCTTGTACAGGGTGAACATCATTGTAAAACGATACTAAATTGAGTTTAAACCCTGGGCCGAGTAGTTAGGATGTAAACTCAGATGAAAGAGCAACACTAAATAAGAACAACACAAAATATCCCTACACGTAGATAGTGGAACGAGAGCGATCAATCAGCCAAATTAGTGACACCGACCGAAGTTAAGCAACGTCAGACCGGTTCAGTACTTAGATGGATGACCGCTTGGCTATAGCCGGTGCTATACACTTGGATGTGCGTGTAGTGCATTTGATAATGATTCGCAGATGATACAGTCCTAATAGCAGACACACAAAGGAAACTACAAGACATCCTACAGAAGGTAGCTGAAGATAGTGACAAGAAAGGACTACAAATAAACTGAAAGAAAACCGAATGCATGGTTATCAGTAAAAAGGGCAGTCCAGTATGCCAAATACAAGTTGGGGATACTAAAATCAAGCAGGTACAAAAATTTAAATACCTTGGAAGTGTTATAACAGAAGATAGAAAGCACGACACAGAGATCGGAAGGCGAATTGGCATGGCAAAGGAAGCATTCCAGAAGTTGAGTAAAGTATTAAGAAACAGGACAATTACGTTAGAAACAAATGTGAGAGTACTGGATTGCTATGTGATGTCAGTTCTTCAATATGACAGTGAATGCTGGATAATATCTTTAAAGATGAAGGAAAAACTTGAAGCAGCTGAAATGTGGTTCTACAGAAGGATGCTGCGGATATCATAGGTCGAGCATGTGAGCAATGATGCGGTTTTGGAAATGATGGAAACGAAAAAAATTAATACTGAGCATCAGGAAAAGACAGTTGAAGTTCCTAGGACATGCAATGAGGAAGGAGGTCTTGGAGAACCTGATACTAACAGGCCAGATAAAGGGGAAAAGAGACGGGGAAAGCAGCGGATAACATATTTGAAGGACCTAATCAGGTGGATGAAGGAACGAGGGTTGCGTGGTATAACAGGAGAAGGCGTGCTAAGAGCCATCAGGGATAGGGAGATGTGGAAGGCCATAATCGCCTACGTCCTGAAGAGACAAGTCACATAGAAGAAAATTTTTTATTGGTTTCACTAATCACAAAGTACACATATATATGCCTACCACTGTCCCTTTCCTCAGCACTTAAGAACAGGTCTCACTCAGATTTAGGATTTCAATTATTGAATACGAGTGGGCCCGTGCCGTTTAAAATGACGGCTAAATATTTTTCATCGATATACCGTCTAACATGACGGCAACACATGTATTAACGTACCCACTATTGAGTATTTTATATTAAGACATAAGAAAAAAAAAAGTCCATATATAATTTCCCTCCTGTCACGCACAGAAGTTTGAATTTTTTCCTTATGTCTTAACGTAAGATATTCAATAGTTACATCAATACATATGCTGTCTTTATTTTAGACTGCCTATCGATATAAATATTTTTCCGTAATGAGCCCACTAATTCAATAAGTAAATTAATTAATATAATTATATTTTAGGTTTGTCGTCTTTGACATTTAACCTTCATTTTATATTTTAATATTTAGTTTTATTGTTACTACATAAATAAATAAATAAAATATATTAGAAAAAAGTGCGGGATGCCGTGAACATTTATTTTTTTATTTAAATATTTATTTAAATATTTATTTAAATATTTTTATTATTATTATTATTATTATTATTATTTCATCATATTTCGATTTATGCTTTGGTCTCACTACCAACCAAGTCTTCGGGGAGACCTAAGGCAGGTCGTGGCGTGTTGTTATGACTCCATTTCATGTTTTTCTATCTTCCCTATCATCCCCAGCATTACATAAAGTTTTCCTTAGTGTGTGGGCTGTACTTAATAAGACAATTTTTTGTATATCTCTTAAGCTGGGGTTTCCAGGGATTCTTTCAACGTGTTGTTTTGTTCCATTTTTTATCATTCCAAGTGCACCTACTATCATTGGCACAACTCTTGTTTCCAATTTTCACATTTTTTCTATTTCAATTTCCAGGTCTTTATATTTTGACAGTTTTTCAAATTCCTTGGTTGCTATGTTACAATCCACTGGACAAGCCATATCAATTAATAGACAAGTTTTCTCCTTCTGGTTTTTAACAGTAATGTCTGGCCTGTTTGCTTCAATTTTTCTGTCTGTGTAGATGGTGTAATCCCATAGAATGGTGACATATTCTATTTCTGTAACCGGTGCTGGGTGATGTTCATACCATTGTTTACAGCTTTTTCCATAATGTTTGCTGCTGCTGCTGCTTATTATTATGCTTATTATTATTATTATTATTATTATTATTGTTATTGTTATTATTATTATTATCTTCTTTTTGTACGATATATTAAGTGTCCATAATGGTATTCGTGCCGCTACACGTGTTTTCAATCTAAAGTTGACTCTTCAGGCGAATAAACTTGTGACTTTACATATCGAGATCCGTTTGATTTTTCTGATGACCAAAGTATCGTGTATATATAGAAATAAGTGGTGAGCAGGTCAGAAAGTTCATATGCGTGCGTGCGTTTTTGTTTTTTCCACACACGCACGTTAAGTCTCATCCGTCACCTTTTGCTAGTCATATTTTTTTTTACACTGACCTGCGAAATTTGATTTCGTCTTTATACTTTAAAATTACTCATTTTTGCAATGGTTCACGAATGTTTTTTTTTTTTGATAGCGTTTGAATTTAATGTGTCTGTGTCTTAGGTTTTCCTGTTTTATTTAGGGAAGGCTTATATTTTTTATAAATATTTCTTCCTGCCTCATGAGCGTGTCATAATCTGCATTTTGGTAGATGAGCATTACTCTGAATTTACCTCCACTACATTCGTGTAAATATTGGGAGACGTACAATTTCCTGCTATTGGCTAGTTTAATATATATATATATATATATATATATATATATACAAGTGAAAGTACATGGTGCATAAATTTCTATGTATCAGAAGAATATTTGGCATTTGAATAACGTGGAAAAATTCTGTGTAACACGTTTCGTCCTTTAGAAAGATTTCGGCCGATGAATTGTACTTTGAGGCATCCAACACCTTTTCAGCACCTCCATACATACACGAAGGAAATAGAATAAACACGATAAAAAAAAAAATATCAGTCTCAGATTAATTAAATTTTGCGAGACACTCGAGAGCCAATGATAATAAAATACTTTTTAAATTGAATAATGCGGATAATATCAGTAGCGGAAGGAACCTGATGAAATCCTTGAGGACCCCGGTGGGTTTCAAAGAGACTATTGACTGATAAGAGAGAAGGGAAACGCCAAGATATTTTTTTTTTTTATAAAAAGCATCGAGAAGCTCCTCCCAATTTTTTTTTATTCTCGTATTTCAGAAGAAGCTGCACCAATG